>CM065591.1:195433734-195554445 GCA_033119425.1 Bufotes viridis | reverse complement strand
AGGTGTTCGCTCAACTCTAGTAACTACATATATGAAAACTGAAATTAGGGTCTAAATGTGACAGTTATCCTTTAAGGTGAAATAGGGCCGTGTCCTTAAGGGGCTAAAGTCTAAATTTAGGCCCGTGGGTTTCAACATATTTAATCTAAAGATCCATTGGAGCTCTTTTTTTTTAATTCAAAATGTCAGATCTATTTCCACCTCTCCTCAATGGGGTGGATCAATTATCTGAAACCGTAGCTGTTCACTGTGTTTATGCTCAGAGAAATGTTTAGGCACTGGTAAATCCTGACGCTTCTTGCTAATAGTGTAGTGGTGCCGATTGAGTCAGGTTCCTAGGTCAAGAATGGTTTCACCCACATAAAGTAAATTGCAAGGACAAAATGGTACACAGATTACATAATCACTATCACAAGTCAGAAAATGTTTAATGTCTCTCCCGTATCTGGATGTGTAAAACGGTCTCCTTTGATCATAAGGTGACAGTTGACACATCTTAGACAAAGGAAGCAACCAGTTTTGCGTGTGGACAGCAAAGTATGTGTAGGACTCGCTTTATGTGGTAAATCAGCGGATACCAATTGGTTCCCAAGATTCCATGATCGACAATAAGAGAATAAAGGAGGAGTTGTAAGTTCAGGAACACCCTTAATACACCCAGAAAGCATGGGCCAATGATGTTTGATAATAGAATTAGGCCCCTGGTACACGGGCGAGTTTTCTGTGCGGGTGCAATGCGTGATGTGAACGCGTTGCACCCGCACTGAATCCTGACCCATTTACTTCAATGGGGCTGTGTACATGAGCGGTGATTTTCACGCATCACTTGTGCGTTGCATGAAAAATCGCAGCATGCTCTATATTCTGCGTTTTTCAAGCAAAGCATGAAGCCCCATAGAAATGAATAGAGATGTCCCAAACTATTTACCGGCGAACATCGCTTGTTCGCGTTAGCCACGGCGGCCGAACATATGTGATGTTAAGTCCGCCCCCTATACGTCATCATTGAGGAAACTTTGACCCTGTACCTCACAGTCAGCAGACACATTCCAGCCAATCAGCATACCCTCCCTCCCAGACCCTCCCACCTCCTAAAAAAAAAGCAAGGACGGCAAGCATCTTAGATTCATTCTGAAGCTGCAGTGTTAGGCCCCTTTCACAGCAGTGTTTTTGTTTTCCGTCCTAGAGTTCCGTCCTCGGGGCTCTAGGACAGAAAGTTACTGATCAGGATTATCCCAATGCATTCTGAATGGAGAGAAATTCGTTCAGGATGCATCAGGATGTCTTCCTTTCAGTATGTGAAAGTTTTTTGGTCGTTGACAAAACCGCAGCATGCTCCGGATCTTTGGACGGAGACAAATCCGCAAGACATGTCACCAGGACGTATCCGGAATTAATGCCTATTGAAAAGCATTAATCTGGATCAGACTATAAACTAAACGTCGTTTCGGTGCTGGATCCGACGATTAGTTTTAAAGAATGGAAACCATGGCAGCCAGGACGCTACTAAAGTATGGATCGTACGGCGCATTGCTCACATAGCATAGCTATGTGATCCATGCGACGCAGGGACCTGGCGACGTCATCGAGGAGCACCCCGGGTGCCACACGGAATGCAAGTAGCTTCTCCCCCGGCTCCCCGCTTCTTTTCCATGGCAGCCGGGACTTTAGTAGCGTTCTGGCTGCCATGGTTACCTGAAAGCATATTGAAGACTGATCAGTCTTCAATATGCTTTCAGTTGTCTTGCGTTGTGACTGATCCAGCGGGCATTTCCGGCGACAAAAGTGGATGCTGGATCCTCACAACGCAAGTGTGAAAGAGGCCTTAGTTAGAGCAGGGAGAGTGCTGCTGAATTAATAGGGAAAGCGTTAGCTAGGCCAGTGTTCTGTGTTCACTCCAGTCCCCAAAGACTCATCTGCTGTAAGGACAGCGTCCTGACAGCACCGCTAAAAGCCCTTTTTAGGGCAGGTACATCAGTCTGCTTTTATTTTATTTTTTCTATATATATATTGCAGTTGCCTGCCCGTGTGTGAGAGGCCACAGGCCCACAGACTGTACTGTGTGCACACCACTCATATAGGGTGGCACAGTACCTCGCAGATAAAAAAAAGTAATTAAATTTTTCCTCTGTAATATAATTGCAGTTGCCTGCCAGTGAGTGTCAGGCCCACAGACTGTACTGTGCCCACTGCCCACCACTCATATAGGGTGGCACAGTACCTTGCAGATAAAAAAAAGTAATTTAATTTTTTCTCTGTAATATAATTGCAGTTGCCTGCCAGTGAGTGTCAGGCCCACAGACTGTACTGTGCCCACTGCCAGTGCCCACCACTCATATTGGTGTCACAGTACATTGCACAGCGCACGCGCAAGTGACCTAAAATTCAAACGAAGCAGACCGAGCATGGGTCTTTTTCCATCTCCCGGTTCCAAAATTCTATTCACTACACCAGCCCTGGCCCTGATAAGATTAAACTGATAGGAATAGTACTTAGTTAACACTAGTTGCATTGGTGGCAAATTCCATTGCAAGTGCCCCAAATTAGGAGGAAGCGGACAGAGCAAGGTTTTTTCTCCCTCGCCCCATGCAAGGATTCAATTCAATACACGTCCCCTGATAGGGGACTTAAAGATTAAACTGGTAAGAATAATAGTTCACACTATTTGTATTGGTGGCACAGTACATTGCGCGGCCCACGCGCAGTGCCCCAAATTGGAAGGAAGAGGACCGACCAACTATCCTTGTCCATCTCCCGGTTCCTAAAATCTATTCCATACACCGGCCCTTGACAAAACAAAAAAAAAAAAAAAAAAAAAAAGACAGCCTCTGCGGAGCTGGGTATTTTTTGGCCACGTTACTGAACGCTCATGCACAATGGCTGTAGGCTCATGCTTCCTTTTGCCAACATCATCGACCTCATCCCATATGCGGTTTTTCTGGAGCATGCCCTGCGAAGAGTGCTGGATCAGGCTGTAGATGAGCATGAAGAGGAAGAGTTGTGGTCACTAGTGATGAGCGGCAGGTGCCATATTCGATTTCGACGAAATTCGCAAATATTTGTTGAAATCGAATATTCGTCATTATTCTAGTTATCGCGATTAATATGCGATTTAAATAATCGTGTATTGCGATTGTAACTTAAGGCTACTTTCCTATTGGTTTCATATCTAGAATTATATTATATATTATAAAGTATTCGTCATATTCCTCAAAGCGAAGATAACGAAGTATTCTCCATCTTCGTTTTAGCTACCTATTTGTCAACTTCGCTTTTCTAGCAATCAAATAGGAGGGTTGACTATAGAGACAGCTGTGTTTAATTTGCTATGCGATTATATTACTTTGCTTTTTTTTAAATAAATAGAATAATTAGATTACTTGATAATTATTATAATTATTCTATTTATCTAAAAAAATAATAATATAATTGCATAGCGAATTAAACACAGCTGTCTCTATAAACAACCTTCCTATTTGATTGCTAGAATTAGTGAAGTTGACGAATAGGTAACTAAAACAAAGATGGAGAATACTTCGTTATCTTCATTTTGAGGAATATGACGAATACATTCGTCATATTCGCTAATTCTACCAAGCCAACCATACATGGGAACGTCTCCATACTAAAATCTACTGTCGGATTTGAGAATTACGTTGAAATCGCAATGCGATTAATATAACTTGAATTAATCGCATTGCGATTTCTACTTAGACCTGGTTTACCATGGTTGGCTTGGTAGAATTGGCTAATATGACGAATGTATTCGTCATATTCCTCAAAACGAAGATAACGAAGTATTCTCCATCTTCGTTTTAGCAACCATAGTAAACCATGTCTGTTGAAATCGCAATGCGATTAATTCAAGTTATATTAAATTGCATTGCGATTACAACTTAGCACTTCTATCTTACATATTAGGAAGAAGAGAGACAAAACAAAGAGGCAGCGCCTCATGTGTAACACCGCTATGGATTCAAAAGGTAAAAAAGGTGGTAGCGCTTACCGTTGTAAGTTGTGAATAGTCACAACATTGTTTGATCGCTCTGCTGGAGTTAACCCGTCCAGGCTACGGGATAGATGTGCTGCCGCTGCTGCCGGGTCCTTGGCCTTTCACCATCAGATGTGGTTACCGGGATAGGAAGTAGTATCAAAACAGACTGAGGAAATGGACCCTTTTCGGCGCTGAGGCAGGAAAGATCCAGGCAAAGGGTGAAGCGTGAATCAAAAAATCTTTATTTTGGCGTCTACGCGTTTCTGGGGCGAACAGCCCCCTTCATCAGGACAATAAAACTTTAAAAGATCTCAATCTTGTATGTGTGTTTGTGCTGCTTTAAAAAGGACTCTGTTTGGGCGCCTTCTGCTGGGTAGGGGGGCGGGGTATTTTGGGGGTGTTACCCTTGGAGGGGGGGGGGGTTGTCTTTCGGTTTACATTTGTTTGTTTATACTTTCCATTTGTTTGTATACATGCCATGTTCTTTTAATATTAAACTGTATTCGGTCATTTTTAAGATGTTATTTTTTCTTCACATGCGGGGTCTGGAGGATCGGGCTGTCTAGCTTACGATCAGTGTGTCATTTTCATTCTGTCTCAGGTGTGCAGAAGAGGGGCGGCAGTGAGTTTGCGCAGAGGGAAGCACATACTATCGCTGTCTCTGGCAACACAGATGGGAAGTGGCGGCATATTTAGGTTAGGAGGGATGGATATATGTACTCGTTTGGATGCCGACGGTATACGGCTTCCATGTAGTGGCTCGGCATGTCTCCTTTGATAGGCGGTAATTACTCTTATGTCCGCATACTAAGGGGCAGGTCTCTCTTGGTGACGTCAGGAGGTTTCTTCCGCTGGTAGGAGAGGGGGAATCCTAGATTTTACGCTAGTTATCAGGTATCCGTTGTCAGTCCAGGGTCATGTGTTGGTCATGTGTCAGACGATGTTTAATATTAAAAGTAGTATTATTGTGTTTAGATGTAAAAGTAGTGCGGTTATGTAGGATCATATCACAGCATAAACATCTCTTAGTTCCGCATTTCAAACTGCCTGTGGTGTCTCCCTTGTTTAGTGGTTTTTCTATATTGATATTGTGTCTCGGTTTGCTTGGGGCTAGAGTATTCTTAATGGTGGGGGCTCTTCTATAGGTAATGGTTGGTCTCTTCGGTAAGTATTTTGTGAGGTATGGGTCTTTTTTTAGGATATACCAATATTTCTGTAGTATTTTGCGGATAATGTTGTTAGATGTGTTATATTGGGTTATTAAATTTAGGTGCCGTTCCTTATTTTCTTCTTTTTTGATTTTCCTTACTAGTTATTCTTTTTGTGTTTCTTTCTTGCTTCTGGCATAAGCATCTTTTAGCAATTTTTTGGGGTAATTTTTGTCAAGGAATCTTTTCTGGATGATTTTTGCCTGTTCGGTGAAGTCTGTGTCATCTGTACAATTACGTCGTAATCTTTTATACTGGCTGTAGGGTACATTTTTCAGCCATTTTTTATGGTGGAAGCTGGCGTAATGGATGTAGCTATTGGTGTCTACTTGTTTGAAGTAAGTTTTTGTTTTTAGGGTATTGTTATTAATTGTGATTGTGATGTCAAGAAAATCTATTTTTGTTTTATTAAAGTTTGGGGTGAAGGTGATGCCCCAGGTGGTATTATTAAGATCTCCACAGAATTTTAGTGCTGAGGCCTCATCTCCCTCCCAAATAATGAACCTATCATCTATGTATCTTCTGTAATATTTAATCTGTTGGTCGGCTTGTATACTGTTGTATATGTGTTCTTTTTCGAATTGGCCCATGAACAGGTTGGCGAAGGCCGGTGCCACCTTCGTACCCATCGCGGTACCGTGTTCTTGGTGATATATGAGGTTGTTATAAATGAAATAATTGTTTTCCAAGATAAAACGGAGACTTTGTAATAAAAATTGGACTTGTGGTGGTTTCAGGGCTGGGTCTGAATTCAAAGTGGTTTCTATACATTGTAGGCCTAGCTCATGCTTTATATTTGAGTAAAGAGCTGTCACATCCATGGTAAGTAGTGCATAGGTCTCTTTCCAGGTTATTTCTCCTAGTTCATGTATTAGTTGACGGGAGTCATGCAGATAACTTGGGAGTTTATGTACATATGGTTGTAAGTATAAATCCAGATAATGAGACAAATTTCTGGTGGCTGCGTTCGCGTTTGAGACGATGGGTCGTCCGGGGGTTCATTTTGTGGACCTTCGGTAGATGGTAGAAATAGGGGTTTGAAGGGCATTTGGGTATTAGGAAGTTTTTTTCTTTTTTGTTTATGTAGCGCTTATCATACACTTCCTTAACCAGAGTGGTTAGTTTTTTTGTTATTCCTGGGAAGGGGTTGGTCATTATCTCTTTGTAGTAATTTTTATCGTTTAGAATGTTAAAAGCCTCTGTTTCGTAGTCTACACGATTTTGTATAACTATGCCCCCTCCCTTGTCTGCTGGTCTTATGATCAGGTTATCGTTTTTACTGAGTATTTTCAGTGCATAATTTTCTCCTTTTGTGAGGTTGCCTTTTTGTTTGCTGGTTTGAGCAGGAGTGGTGGATGAGAGTTTTTTTTATATCAGTTGTTACCAATTCAAAGAAGGTTGGTATAAAATGTCCCTGACTTTGGAGAGGAAAGAAACTTGATTTGGGCTGTACCTCTTGATGTTTGTAAATAGATTTGTCGTGTTTTATGGTACCGTTTGAGTTTATTATTGTTGTTTTCATATTCAAAGTCTCGTTTTATGGTAAGATTTTTTCTGAATTTTTGCATATCCAGAAAAAGTTCAAAAGGGTTGACTTCGTTTTGCGGGCAGTAAGATAGCCCTTTTTGTAATAGGCTATTCTCGCAGGTTGTCAGGATGTGGGATGATAGGTTGAAGATTTTCACGGGGGGTATGGCTTCTCTATTGGTCCCTTTGGGGTTGCTATCTAGACTTGTTTTTCATTTTTGGCATTGCCCTCCCCTACATCCCCTATATCTAGTTTTCTTTTTCTTGGTGTCGGTTTGAAAAATTGAGTTATGTGCGTTGTAGTCGTCTTTTGGTATGGTGTTCTGGATCCCGTGTCTGTCTTTATATCCGTAGATAGTTCTGGGTACTGTGCAAGGTCTAAAAAAGGTACTACTGTGGATGTTCCTGAACCTGTGTTGTCGATTGTGATTATTTGCTTGTCTAGGGGTCTAAATTCAAAGGTGTTCTCATGTGTGGTCCATATGGAAAGGTTATCTTCTGTTTTTTCTGTCCCCTGAATATTCCAGGTGGATGAAATGTTGGGTTGTTCATATTTGTTGGTGCAATGTGTTGATTGTGGACTGTTATTGATTCTTGATGTGTGTTCTGTGACAGTGGGACTAAGGAGTATTAGATAAGTTGTGTTCTCCTGTTGGTGGGTTATGAAAGATGGACGTTCCCTATTTTTATAATCGAAATATTTTGCTTTTAGGGCCCTAAATTTCTCTAAGAATTCATCTGTGGAGGAGTCTATCTCTCTTTTCCTGTCCAGTTGTTTGTCATTAGACTGATTGGTTTGGTGGCTATGTGTTAATTCTTTGTATGTGATGGCTTTTGTCATCTCATTATTTCCCTTTTTAGTTTTTTCTTCTTTCTTAGTGTTCTGAGCTGTCGTTCGTGTGCTGTCATGGGTAGTATCATTGCTTTGTAGGTCCTCTTTTGTTGATTTAGCAGTGGAGAGTATGGTTGTGGTAGCTGTTTCTCCGTGGTTTTGGCGTTTGGGGAGTGTGTTATGCACGGTCTCCATGTCAATTGCTGTAGTATTTTGTGGGGAGGGGGGGCTGTATTTTTGCCTTTGTCATTATGGTTGTTATTTCCCCTATTTTTGAAGGCTTTGTTGACAATTGAGCGTGTTCTATTCTCTGAGTGTTTATTTGTCTCATTATAGTTTTTATAGCTTCTCCTTGGTCTGTACTCATTTTTGGTATAATGTTGGTTCGTTGTGTCCTCTGTGATGGTGTATCTGCCAGTGTGGATATCTGTATTTGCTGTGTTGTTTCCCTTCCTGGGGAGTCTATATCTTCCTTTTTCCTTGTCTCGCCTGTCGCGTTGTAGTTTATTTGCTTTATTGGAAATTATGTTCTGTTCGTTTAGGTAGATTCTGTTTGTTAGGTTTTTATTGATATTAGAGTAGTCTGGGTGGTTGCTAAAGTTTTGTAGTTCTTGTATGGTGGACTCTATTTTTTCAATGTGTTTGTCAACCAGTATTTTTCTTTTGTTCATAATAATTCTCATTAACCCTGCGGCACACTGATCTAAATAGTCATTCCACTCGTGGAAAAGACAGGGTCTTCTGGGAACGTGGGGGCTATGCCCAATCTCAGGCCTCTGGGTGCAATGTTTTCTTGTGTGTATATTTGTAAAAACATTATATCTAGTGCATGTATGAGTTCTCCTTTCAAAAGATCTTCTAGTGTTTTAAAAAGTTCAAGCATATTGTTAGTCTCTTCAAGAGAAAAACTTGCCGTGTCCGGTTTTTCCATCTTTGGGTGATGATTCGGTTCAGTGCTCTGCGCTGTATATCTTGTCACTAGAGACTTCCGTTGGTGTATCCGTTGTGGGAAGTAATCCATGATGTTCTGGTATGGGGTCCTTGCGTTTACACACTGGCTGCAGATCCTCCTGTAGGTTCAATGGACTGTTGGCGTCCTCCGGGTCTCGTGTGTTTCCACCGGGATCCGGATGTTTTATATAAGGAAGAAGAGAGACAAAACAAAGAGGCAGCGCCTCATGTGTAACACCGCTATGGATTCAAAAGGTAAAAAAGGTGGTAGGCTACGGGATAGATGTGCTGCCGCTGCTGCCGGGTCCTTGGCCTTTCACTATCAGATGTGGTTACCGGGATAGGAAGAAGTATCAAAACACAATAATACTACTTTTAATATTAAACATCGTCTGACATGTCAAAGCAGTTATGTCATCTACTTAATTGAATGTACCTGCAGCCTGCAATATGTAGGGCGCACTACACAACCCCTTCATTGCAGGATGAACCAGCATAGACATAATATACAGAAATTATGCCCAAAACACAGCATTTCCAGACACTGCACAACGACCAAAGAAAAAAGCCAGCACAATATCAACGTGACCCCAATAGACTACATCCCAGAATATCCCTATAACAGGTTTGGAAAATTACAAAAAAGGGAGGTTTATTGGATATATCAGCTGGATACCATAGCCCCATACGGCCTAAATGAGATGTGTGAAACTATTCTATAAGAACTCCCCCAAATTTTTTTGGGGAGAGACACTAAAAACAGCATGGAAATAACTAGGAAATATTGAAATAGAAAAATACTGTAAAAACAATCAGACCACACATCTCAGATTGATACAAGCAAAAATTTGCACCCGTATCTGAACATACAAACATTGAACTATGCTACACCTTATGTGCCTCACCTCTGGGCGTTTTTAACCCCATTATTTTTATACCCAAGACATACACATGTTTGATGCCCAGATGATTTTAACAGCTTTTATCTGCCACATAATATAAGATATTTTAATATACATTTAATAAAGTCCCCCCCGTAGGACCCCTTACACGTGACCCCGCACTGTAATTTGACACCTGATGACCAGCGACAATAAGATTCAATACATGAACAATGATAATAACACAAACCTGTCCCCTCTTCCTCCACTTTCCCCCCTCCCCCCTCTCTCAACCACCAACACATGACCCTGGACTGACAACGGATACCTGATAACTAGCGTAAAATCTAGGATTCCCCCTCTCCTACCAGCGGAGGAAACCTCCTGACGTCACCAAGAGAGACCTGCCCCTTAGTATGCGGACATAAGAGTAATTACCGCCTATCAAAAGAGACATGCCGAGCCACTACATGGAAGCCGTATACCGTCGGCATCCAAACGAGTACATATATCCATCCCTCGTAACCTAAATATGCCGCCACTTCCCATCTGTGTTGCCAGAGACATCGATAGTATGTGCTTCCCTCTGCGCAAACTCACTGCCGCCCCTCTTCTGCACACCTGAGACAGAATGAAAAATGACACACTGATCGTAAGCTAGACAGCCCGATCCTCCAGACCCCGCATGTGAAGAAAAAATAACATCTTAAAAATGACGGAATACAGTTTAATATTAAAAGAACATGGCATGTATACAAACAAATGGAAAGTATAAACAAACAAATGTAAACCGAAAGACAACCCCCTCCCCCCCCCCTCCAAGGGTAACACCCCCAAAATACCCCGCCCCCCTACCCAGCAGAAGGCGCCCAAACAGAGTCCTTTTAAAGCAGCACAAACACACATACAAGATTGAGATCTTTTAAAGTTTTATTGTTCTGATGAAGGGGGCTGTTCGCCCCAGAAACGCGTAGACGCCAAAATAAAGATTTTTTGATTCACGCTTCACCCTTTGCCTGGATCTTTGCTGCCTCAGCGCCGAAAAGGGTCCATTTCCTCAGTCTGTTTTGATACATCTTACATATTAGGCTAGAATTAACGAATATGGAATATAGCAGCAGTGCTAAGTAGAAATCGCCATGCGATTACTTCAAGTTATATTAATCACATTGCGATTTCAACTTCGAGCTGGGTTTATAATGGTCAGCTTGCTAGAATTAACAAAGTTAACGAATATGGAATATAGCAGTGCTAATTGAAATCGCAATGCGATTAATATAACTTGGAGTAATCGCATTGCGATTTCTACTTAGCACTTCCGCTATATTCCATATTCGTTAATTCTAGCCTAATATGTAAGATAGCAGTGCACTGCTAAGTTGTAATCGCAATGCGATTAATATAACTTGAATTAATCGCATTGCGATTTCAACGTAATTCTCAAATCCGACAGTACATTTTAGTATATGGAGACGTTCCCATGGTAATGGGGACGCTCCATGAGCACGGAAGTCGGCAGAAGCGGCAATGGGCACTGACTGGAGCAGCCAGGAATCCTCAGGACAGGTAAGAACTACTTTTGGGAAGTGGGAAAGAAAAAAAAAAAAAAACGAATATTCGAAATAGCGAATTTATAGCGCTATATTCGAAATATTCGCGAATTAACGAAGTGCCGATATTCGCTAAAAAAAATTCGCTATTCGAATATTCGCGCTCAACACTAGTGGTCACCATCGCCACCAGAAGCAGCCTTGTCGTCGTTGAATGCTGGACCTGCGGCAACGCAGAGAGAGGAGTCTGAGGAAGAGGAGTCAGAGGAGGAAGGTGTATTTAAAGAGATGGAAGACCAACCACAGCAGGCGTCCCAGGGGCTTGTTGTCACCTTTCGGGGACCCTTGGTGTTGTATGTGGCTGGGTGGAAGAAGAGATCTTCAATGACGTCAGTGAGGACAAGGAACGGCACATTGCTAGATTGGTATCCAACCTTGTGCAAATGGGGAGTTTGCGGTTGTGCAAATGGACTGTTTAGGGTTGTTTGCTGTGCGTTAAACGGGGAGTTTGGTCTGTCACTGTGAAGCGGGCGTAACCCTTACACTACCTGATCGATACAACATCATACCTGATCGTATACACACACTGGATGTTTTAAAGCACGTTATTCCAAACAATTTAGGAATGTTAGGCGATTTATGCCCTTTATGGATTAAAACCCGACTCTGCGTCAACTACATCATTTTCCATGTGAATTTTGCTATGGATCCCCCTCCGGCATGCCACAGTCCAGGTGTTAGTCCCCTTGAAACAACTTGTCCGTGTGGGTTTTAAAATTTGCCTGCCTATTGAAGTCTATGGCGGTTCGCCCGTTCGCGAACATTTGTGGAAATTCACATTCGAACTGAAAATGTTATGTTCGACATCTCTAGAAGTGAATGGGGCTGCGTTAAAATCGCAAGCAAGTGTGGATGCAGTGCAATTTTCCCGCATGGTTTCTAGGAGACGATCGGGATGGGGACCCGATCTTTAATATTTTCCCAGCTTTTTTCTTCTTCTATCCTCAGGACCTGGCAGGAAAAGGACCTGTGCTGATATCACTGCATCACATGGTCAAATCCCATGGTGCATCACCATAGTGATGCACCATGTGATGACAGCAGT
This sequence comes from Bufotes viridis, assembly GCA_033119425.1. Classification (NCBI taxonomy): domain Eukaryota; kingdom Metazoa; phylum Chordata; class Amphibia; order Anura; family Bufonidae; genus Bufotes; species Bufotes viridis. The sequence continues at coordinate 195,542,397 of CM065591.1, read as the reverse complement.
GACATCACCACAGGTCCTTTAGCCATTTACACATGCCGGCATCGTGTTCCAGTGGATTAGGGTGAATTTATTAACGGTTTGTCATTTTTTAACCCCTCCATCCCTAATTTACTTTGCATTCTGTATTAAGAATGCTAATATTTTCCCTTATAATCAGTTATAAGGATAAATAATAAAATCTACACTACAACTAACCTAAATCTGAACTTCATTGAAGAAGTTCAGGTCTGGGTACAACATAAAATTTTTTCTCACGCGTGTGCAAAACGCATTGCACTTGCGCGAAAAAAAAACAGCCACGCAACACAATCGCAGTCAAAACTGACTGAAATTGCGTGCACACTCGCACGATTTCCCCGCCACGCACCTGCAACCTATCCAGCCCCATTCCGCAATGCCTGTGTGAAAGGGGCCTTAATGCGTAAGCTGTACTCATTATAAGTAGAGATAAAAGGAATCCTAGTTCCAAGAGGGGGTCAAACTGTCCTCAGTAATGTCCATTTTCTGTCAAGAGTGAGTACTTTTGGATTTCTGTGGCTGTTATATTAAATTGGGATAAGCCCTCTTACTAAATTTATGAACCATATTGTCCAAGGTACTCAAAAGTATCGTGTCAGACACGTGAGAATTGACTGAATGGCAGATGCAACTGTCATATCTAAGCATGTCAAAACAGTTAGTAGGAAGATGCTGAAGTGGAAAGCGTTGGTTACCAATGCAGAGGATAATTGCATACTTCTGTTGTTATGTAGTGCCTTAAAGAGGACCTTTCATGGTTTTGTATTAATTGACAAATACCTTTACTTGCGGGGTACCCCCCGCTGATGCTGTCACCCTGCCTGATTTTTAAAAATATCGCGCCTACGTCCCGATGTGCCCCCCTGTATTTTTCCCACTCAGCATGCTAATACTGAGCATCGGTACAGGGAGAAGACGCCAGGGTTTCTCAATGGAAGTCTCCTTCTCCCTGGCTGTGCCGCGATCCAATCCTTAGTGGAGAGCGTCACAGCCAGGGAGAAAGGTGAGCTTTCTTTTCTCCCTGGCTGTGATGCTCTCCGCTGTGATTGGATCGGGGCACAGCCAGAGAGATGCCCATTGAGAAACCCTGGCATCTCCTCCTCCCTGTACAGATGCTCATTATTAGCATACTGAACGGGAAAACTGCCGGGGGGAACAGTGGATATTTAAAAAAAAAAAAAATCAGGCAGGGTGGCAGCATCAGTAGGTAAAGGTATTTATCTCAATTAATATAAAACCATGAAAGGTCCTCTTTAAAGAGTAGATCTGAAAAGCATTCTTCACGGCATAAATTGGTATCGGGCAAATCCTCAGGTGTGTTAAAGTACTCGGACATCTCTAGTTCTGAGGAGGAGCATAGAGGTTAGAGTAAAGAATTGGACCCGGATTCTTGACTCCAAATCTTCAGATGGAGATGGCGGAGGGGTGGCAAGTGGCAAGCTGTTTTTCCCACAGAAAATGTGGACTAGTTAAAAGCCAATAGGCCGACCATTAATATTGGAGACCCTTAAGAGGTTAGATCCGTACAGGATATTAAGTTTGAAGGTCTGGTGGGTAAGAAAAGGTTGTTTCCCTAGTCTCCATGACAACACCCCTGAGATTAGCTCTGCCAGACATGGGGAACACACAGGTTACATTTTTTTTCTCCTGCTCCTTCCGTGTTTTCCTGTCCCTGTGCAGGACAGACACAAGAGAGGTTAAAGGCCTGGCTAGCCCAGCCAGCTTTAGGATAGGCAGTCAGCACAGAGGAAGGTGAAATAGCCAGCAACTCCCTACCCCTTCACTATTCTCTGTAGGGGAACATGATACTTGGCACACAGGAAGTCATTCCATAGTCCTGGTCGCATACCCTGCAGCAAACGTTCGAAGCCCTGGGACAGCATCTGATGGGGGCCTTACTAAGCCACTTACATGTGCTGTAGCATTGTCCCTTGGTTTACTTTCAGTGTCGGGAGCCGGCATGTGTCACTTCAGCGGTATGCGCTGGTAAGGTGATGAGGAAGCGTTCAGCTGGTCCAGCATGTCTCCTGGAGCCCGGTGGAGACATGGAGAGTGGCGCTGTACAGACCCCCTCTACCCATATATCGGGTGCTCAGTCCACAGTTGTTTGTTACACGGATTGCTCTTGTCTGAGAGATGGCAATTATTCTTTAGTAGATGTGTCCTTTGCAATAAGAAGCAGGAACCAGCTTATAAAAAGCCTGTGTTCAGCCTGTGCAATTAAATTTGTTCAGGAAGAGGCCCTTGTTTGTATAAATGACATCAAAGCTATGGATAAAGAAGAAATGCAACTATGGCTAGCTTCTTAGCGAGTGTTTCTTCCAGACAGTTGGCTGCTTGTTCAGTGAAGGAGATTTACATGTAACAATCTCCCTGCTACTATTGTTCACTATTGTTGTTGCAAGTCCCATACAACTGCACTGTTTCTGGGTATTATATCTCTGTTTAGACAGCACAATCTCTTGCCCAGAAGTGATAATTTGTGCTTGCATAAACTACAGGATCACTTAATTGAGCCCTGTAAATCCACCTTAAAAGCACGAAAAGAGGCAAATAATTCTCTTCTGGTTCTGAAGGCTTCAGACAAGGAGAAGGGGAACAGAAGGACTCGTGTTCAGAGGATGAGGAACAAAAATTCTTTCTCCATTGAGCACTTTGATCCATTGCTTAAAGCGATTCTTACTACAATGGAGATTGAGGATGTAAAAAAAAATAAAAAAAAATAGAATAGAATAACGCATATAAAAGAACAGTACTTCCCAGAGGATTAAAAAGGCGGTACCTGCTTAAAAAAATAGGACATGATGTGTCCCATTTGAAAATGCAAGTTAGGCTACATGGACACAACAGTTTTTTTTGCACCAATGTTTTTTTAACTGCCAGTGAATAGCGGCCATCAAAAAAAAGGATGTCCTATTTTTAGCTGTTTTCACGGCCAGATGGACCCCATTGAAATCAATAGGAGCGTTTTTAACTCCCGCTTAAATAGGAGTGCACCCGTCTAACGGCCGTTAAAAACAGGTACACTAGAGCAATAGGGGTTAAAGAAGAACCCTCATTCACTTGCACGTGGCAGTCACTCTTCTTATGATTGAAAAGGACCTGCCGAAGGACGTGTGATGGCGTCACTAGGGGCTCGTGCTGGGAGAGCACAGTGATGTCATCACGCTGAGCGCAGGTCCTTTTCAATGATTAGAGGAACGGCTTCCACTGCACATGCAAGTGGATGAGGTGATTTATTTTTTTTTTTTGCTAAACCAAAAAATGACAGCTGGGGGATATTAGTAATGCTGGGATCTACTATAGGAGACATTATTACTGCGGGGGACATTATTACAAATGGGGGCCAATATGAGGGACATTATTACTGGTGGGAGATGGTATGTATAGTGAGGGCACTGCAGGGGTTGGGAGCTCTATTAAAAAAAAAAAAGAGCCACTGAGTCATCCATTTTTAACAGCCATGAAAAACTGATGCAAAATGGCCATTAAAAACGGACAGAAAATGAATGCACAAATCGTTGAAAATTGGCTGTGAAAAACTGACTGTCGTGTGCATGTAGTCTTAAAGGACCCTTTAGATAAAAAAAAAAAAAAAAAAAGCCGTGTTAAGGAAAAATCCTGGGAGGTAGCCACTGCTGTTCTCAGAACTGGAGTCTCTGTAAGGTGTGTAGACAGAACTTTGTGCATTTGGCTTGAGCAGCTGGAATTTCATTTAAAACATAAAACAGGTTTGTTGTTCTTTGCCTCTTCTAAAAATTGCCTCGGTGGTTTTTAGCTGTACTCCTCTTGCAAAACTGTTAAAATTGCAGCAGAACTTCTGGTCTAGTAAATCTAGTCAAAGGGGTTCTCTCGCTGAAATCTTGGAAGGGGGGACCTATAATCCAAAAATAAGATTTGCTGCATTCCATGGTAAATATGTATTTGGCCCAGACTTAGATTCTAAACAGCATATAAAAAAGGATAATAGGGGGGAGTGGCCTGGGCACCGGCGGGAATGGCGGCGTAAAGACAGAGCTCCGCCGCAAACTACTGAAGGAGACCCATCGGCACCTTCAGCGCAGCATATGGGAAAGAAATTACTGCCCGACCCCTCGGCAGCACCCTTACTCCCTCCCAGGGAACTTCAACGCTAGACGCCTACCTCCAGCGGCCATCTGCTCAGCCGCCCGCCGCATCTGGCCTGCTCAGCTCTGCGGCCCCTGCTCAACGCGTGGCAGTAGAGCCAGGTGGGCTTCCTCAGGTGGATGAGGGGACAGCCGACCACGTCCTGGAAGAAACCTCTCCTGCTCTGTCCCCCTCAGCTCCGGTCTTCACCCCTAGATCCCTGTGCAGTCAGGGGACTAAGGTACCTGGGAACAGTCTGGGCCCTCCATTGCTAGGCCCCAGTGACAGCATGCCTCCCAAAGCGCCCCCAAAGCAGGCCACCCCATCACAACGGCGTAGGGACTGGGCTGAGCCTCCTGATGCTTCCACAGAGCTCTCCCATCACAACCCAGGGGGGGGATACTGAGACAGCGTCCTGGGACCACCTATCTGACTCCATGGACGAGGGAGAAGGGGAAGTAGTGCAGTCCTCTCAAACGTCTGCTCTTCTGCACCATACTTTACAACATTTGCCTACTAAGGAGGACTTCAAAGTCCTCATAGCAGAGGTTAGAAGTACCTGCAAATCTGAAATTTCGTCGCTCAGGCAAGATTTTAAGCAATTGTCCAGTCGCATTGATTCTATTGAGCGAGAACATGATGTCACTCACAAAAGTGTGGCGCACCTACGGTCTGTCATTACTCTCCAGTCGCAGATTATCAAAGATAGTACACGGCATCTAGAAGATTTGGACAATAGAGGACGCCGCAATAATATCCGGGTCCGTGGTCTCCCTGAGGCTGATGAAGAGGAAAACTTGCAGGAGGTGCTCAATGAGCTTTTCAGTAATGTACTGGGCACCCAACCGCCGCAACATATTAAACTGGATCGAGCACATAGAGCATTACGTCCTAAGTCTGCTAATGCGCAACCGAGAGACATCATTTGTTGTGTACACGACTTCCAGCTAAAGAAAAATATAATGGCGAAAGCAAGACAGTTACGCTCTGTTGGCTTCCGTGGCGCTATGGTCCAGCTGTACCAAGATTTATCCTGGTGGACACTCCAGAAAAAGCGGGCCCTGCAGCCCCTACTACACCTCCTGCGAGATAAGAAAATACCGTACAGATGAGGATTCCCCTTTGCATTGCTGGTTACAAAGAATGGCAGGACCTGTGTCTTGCGTCAGCATACAGATCTCTCAACTTTTTGTTCTGCTTTGGATATTGCTGAGCCGCAACTTGTGGACTGGGAGATACCGGATCCGCAACCTGCTCCTGATCCAGTCTGGCAATCTGTCAGATAGAAGAGAAGACGTACACCCCCCCAAGATGAGAGGCTTGGCCATGAAGTCTGAGATATACCCCCTTGACTGCTGCGCTGTGTTTAATATATGTTTTGCACATCTCCTTTCAACAATGCCATAATACTGCGGCATGCTCTTTGCTCTGTTTTTTCTTTTTTTTTTATGTATTGCTTCTTTTTTTTGCTTTTGTCATCTCTTTGCTGCTTATTTTCTCTGTTTTGCCTGCTAGGGCCCAGTCATGCCTCTATTACTTGGACCAGAGCTTACACTCTTGCTCTCCTTTTTTTCGATGTGAGCGGGGTGCCAGCTCTGCACTGTTATCGACATGCTGGTCCATCTCGGGGTGATTTTGCCCAAGGAATTAACCATTTTGTGGTTCCTCTATGTAATTGTTTCGTCTTGTGTGTTTTCCCCATCCTAGTGTCTCTTTTTGTTTCCTACATCCAGGTCCTCCAGAATGGTCTCCCAGATGCCTCCGACCCCTATGGTTATACCTAGCTGGAATGCATTTCTAGAGTTACAGATTGCCTACATCATAGCAAGTATAGTCCTCATACATTTATGTAATGATTAAGTGTCTCTCATTGAATGTGAAGGGTCTTAATTCTAACTCCAAGAGGCAAATGGTTCTCGCTGAATGTAGATCTCAGAGAGCCGATATAGTCTTCCTTCAGGAGACGCATTTTGATCATCTAGGCTCTTTTAGGTTTACACGGCGTAGAGTATTCAGCAACATCTGGGAAAAAAAACAGCTGGTGTAGCTATACTTCTCTCTACTCACTGTCCAATACAAGTTGAATCTTCAATTATAGATATTGGAGGTCGGTATGTTATATTAAAAGTAGAGATGAGCGAACACCTGGATGTTCGGGTTCGAGAAGTTCGGCCGAACTTCCCGAAAATGTTCGGGTTCGGGATTCGAACTTGAACCGAACCCCATTGAAGTCAATGAGGACCCGAACTTTTAGGCACTAAAAAGGCTGTAAAATAGTCCAGGAAAAGGGCTAGAGGGCTGCCAAAGGCAGCAAAATGTAGGTAAATCCCCTGCAAACAAATGTGGATAGGGAAATGAATTAAAATAAAATAAAAATAAAAATTAACCAATATCAATTGGAGAGAGGTCCCACAGCAAGGAATCATGCCTCATATCAACCACCAACGGAGAAGGCCACTCATTTATTTCGGCCCAGCACCCAGACAGAGGATACAGGTCCCACAGCAAGGACTCATGCGTCATATCAACCACCACCGGAGAAGGCCACTCATTTATTTCGGCCCAGCACCCAGACAGAGGAGAGAGGTCCCACAGCAAGGAATCATGCCTCATATCAACCACCACCGGAGAAGGCCACTCATTTATTTCGGCCCAGCACCCAGACAGAGGAGAGAGGTCCCACAGCAAGGAATCATGCCTCATATCAACCACCAACGGAGAAGGCCACTCATTTATTTCGGCCCAGCACCTAGACAGAGGATACAGGTCCCACAGCAAGGACTCATGCGTCATATCAACCACCACCGGAGAAGGCCACTCATTTATTTCGGCCCAGCACCCAGACAGAGGAGAGAGGTCCCACAGCAAGGAATCATGCCTCATATCAACCACCACCGGAGAAGGCCACTCATTTATTTCGGCCCACCACCCAGACAGAGGAGAGAGGTCCCACAGCAAGGAATCATGCGTCATATCAACCACCACCGGAGAAGGCCACTCTCATTTATTTCAGCCCAGCACCCAGACAGAGGATACAGGTCCCACAGCAAGGAATCATGCGTCATATCAACCACCACCGGAGAAGGCCACTCTCATTTATTTCGGCCCAGCACCCAGACAGAGGAGAGAGGTCCCACAGCAAGGAATCATGCCTCATATCAACCACCACCGGAGAAGGCCACTTTCAGTTATTTCGGCCCCACCACCCAAACAGAGGAGAGGTTCATTCAACTTTGGTTTGCACCGCAAGATCATGGTAAAGTAAAAAAAATGAGGATTCAATAAAGAAGTGCCCCGGAGTACAAGAATACATGGTTGATGGGGAGGCAGTTATAAATGTCTATTCTGCACAAGGGAGACACAGGTCCTGTGGGATCCATGCCTGGTTCATTTTTATGAACGTCAGCTTGTCCACGTTGGCTGTGGACAGGCGGCTGCGTTTGTCAGTATTGACGCCCCCTGCCGTGCTGAATACACGTTCAGACAAAACGCTGGCCGCCGGGCAGGCCAGCACCTCCAAGGCATAAAATGCTAACTCTGGCCACGTGGACAATTTGGAGACCCAGAAGTTGAATGGGGCCGAACCATCAGTCAGTACGTGGAGGGGTGTGCAAACTTACTGTTCAACCATTTGGTGAAATGCTGCCTCCAGCTAACACGTTCCGTATCAGGTGGTTGTGCAGTTAGCTGTGGCGTGGAGACAAAACTTTTCCACATTTCTGCCATGCTAACCCTGCCCTCACAAGAGCTGGCCGTGACACTGCTGCATTGGCGACCTCTTGCTCCTCCTCTGCCTTCGCCTTGGGCTTCCACCTGTTCCCCTGTGACATTTGAGAATGCTCTCAGGAGCGCCTCTACCAGCGTGCGCTTGTACTGGCGCATCTTCCTATCACGCTCCAGTGCAGGAAGTAAGGTGAGCACATTGTCTTTGTACCGGGGATCAAGCAGGGTGGCCACCCAGTAGTCCGCACACGTTAAAATGTGCGCAACTCTGCTGTCGTTGCGCAGGCACTGCAGCATGTAGTCGCTCATGTGTGCCAGGCTCCCCAGAGGTAAGAACAAGCTGTCCTCTGTGGGGGGCGTATCATCATCGTCCTCCGTATCCCCCCAGCCATGCACCAGTGATGGGCCTGAGCTGTGTCGGGTGCCACCCCGCTGTGAACCTGCTTCATCCTCATCCACCTCCTCCTCATCGTCCTCCAGTAGTGCGCCCTGGCTGGCCACATTTGTACCTGGCCTCTGCTGTTGCAAAAAAACTCCACTTCCCGCCACAACTCCTGCGCGGTGTGGGGCCTGTCCCCCAAACATATGAGTTTCAGAATGGCCTGCTGACGTTTACCCCGGGCTGTGCTGAAGTTGGTGGTGAAGGTGTGTGGCTGACTGGATGAGCTGGTGGAAGCAGAGGAGGAGGAAGCGGAGTAGGAGGAGGAGGCTACAGGAGGCAAAGAATGATGCCCTGAGATCCTTGGCGGCGGAAGGACGTGCGCCAAGGAACACTCCGCCTGCGGCCCAGCCGCCACTACATTTACCCAGTGTGCCGTTAGGGAGATATAGCGTCCCTGGCCGTGCTTACTGGTCCACGTATCTGTGGTTAGGTGGACCTTGCCACAGATGGCGTTGCGCAGTGCACACTTGATTTTATCGGATACTTGGTTGTGCAGGGAAGGCACAGCTGTCTTGGAGAAGTAGTGGCGGCTGGGGACAACATACTGTGGGACAGCCATGGACATCAGCTGTTTGAAGCTGTCTGTGTCCACCAGCCTGAATGACAGCATTTCAAAGGCCAGTAGTTTAGAAATGCTGGCATTCAGGCCCAGGGCTCGAGGGTGGCTAGGTGGGAACTTACGCTTTCTCTCCAAAGTTTGTGAAATGGAGAGCTGAACGCTGCCGTGTGACATGGTGGAGATGCTTGGTGACGCAGGTGGTGGTGTCGGTGGCACATCCTCTGTTTGGTGGGCGGCAGGTGCCAACGTTCCTCCCGAGGAGGAGGAAGAGGACGAGGCAGCAGCAGAAGAGGGAGCAGGGGGAGCCTGAGTGAGTTCCTTGCTTTTAAGGTGTTTACTCCACTGCAATTCATGCTTTGCATGTAGATGCCTGGTCATGAAGGTTGTGCTAAGGTTCAGAACGTTAATGCCTCGCTTCAGGATCTGATGGCACATCGTGCAAACCACTCGGGTCTTGTCGTCAGCACATTGTTTAAAGAAGTGCCATGCCAGGGAACTCCTTGAAGCTGCCTTTGGGGTGCTCGGTCCCTGGTGGCGGTGGCCAGTATCAGGCGAACTCTCTTGGAGGCGGCTGTTCTGCTTTTGCCCCCTGCTCCCTCTTTTGCTACACTGTAGGCTCGGTCTCACCACTGCCTCTTCCTCTGAACTATGAAAGTCAGTGGCACGACCTTCATTCCATGTGGGGTCTAGGACCTCATCGTCCCCTGCATCGTCTTCCACACAGTCTTCCTCCCTGACCTCCTGTTCGGTCTGCACACTGCAGAAAGACGCAGCAGTTGGCACCTGTGTTTAGTCATCATCAGAGATGTGTGGACTCCGATGAGGTGGTATTCCCATGTCATCATCAGGAAACATCAGTGGTTGTGCATCAGTGCATTCTATGTCTTCCACCACTGGGGAAGGGCTAGGTGGATTTCCTTGGGAAACCCTGCCAGCAGAGTCTTCAAACAGCATAAGAGAGACTGCTGCATAACTTGAGGCTCTGACAGTTTCCCTGATATGCATGGGGGTGATGTGACAGACTGATGGGCTTGGTTTTCAGGTGCCACCTGTGCGCTTTCTGCTGAAGACTGGGTGGGAGATAATGTTGTGAACATGCTGGATCCACTGTCGGCAACCCAATTGACTAGCGCCTGTACCTGCTCAGGCCTTACCATCCTTAGAACGGCATTGGGCCCCACCAAATATCGCTGTAAATTCTGGCGGGTACTGGAACCTGAGGTAGTTGGTTCACTAGGACGTGTGGCTGTGGCAGAATGGCCACGTCCTCTCCCAGCACCAGAGGGTACACTAACACCACCACGACCGCGTCCGCGTCCCTTACTAGATGTTTTCCTTATTGTTAAAGTTCACCAAGCACCACAATAAGGAAAAAAATATTTGGCCCAATGTATTGATTTCAAATTTAGGCCTTTTTTTTATAGGCACCTAACACTATCTGCCTATTTGTTTATGTAGCGTATTACACTAATCCAGGCACAGCAGTAACCACTGATTTAGGGGAATATCTCTTTTATGGATAGTATTTAGGCCCTGTTTGAAAGGTATCCTTTTATGGACAGATTTACAATTGGCCTGCAACTGCTGGGACAACAGATGCAGGGTATTGCTATCTTGCCAGATTAATTTCACCCCAGAACAAAATATATGTTTTAGCAGACACTATGAAATCTGGCCTGCAACTGCTTGGACACCAGATTCAGGGTATTGCAATATTGGCAGGTTAATTTCACCCCAGAACAAAATATATGTGTAAGCGGATACTAGGAAATCTGGCCTGCAACTGCTTGGACAACAGATCCAGGGTATTGCTATATTGGCAGGTTAATTTCACCCCAGAACAAAATATATGTGTAAGCGGACACTATGAAATCTGGCCTGCAACTGCTTGGACACCAGATTCAGGGTATTGCTATATTGGCAGGTTAATTTCACCCCAGAACAAAATATATGTGTAAGCTGATACTATGAAATCTGGCCTGCAACTGCTTGGACACCAGATTCAGGGTATTGCTATATTGGCAGGTTAATTTCACCCCAGAACAAAATATATGTGTAAGCGGATACTATGAAATCTGGCCTGCAACTGCTGGGACACCAGATTCAGGGTATTGCTATATTGGCAGGTTAATTTCACCCCAGAACAAAATATATGTGTAAGCGGACACTATGAAATCTGGCCTGCAACTGCTGGGACACCAGATTCAGGGTATTGCTATATTGGCAGGTTAATTTCACCCCAGAACAAAATATATGTGTAAGCGAATACTAGGAAATCTGGCCTGCAACTGCTTGGACAACAGATCCAGGGTATTGCTATATTGGCAGGTTAATTTCACCCCAGAACAAAATATATGTGTAAGCGGATACTATGAAATCTGGCCTGCAACTGCTTGGACACCAGATCCAGGGTATTGCTATATTGGCAGGTTAATTTCACCCCAGAACAAAATATATGTGTAAGCGGACACTCTGAAATCTGGCCTGCAACTGCTTGGACACCAGATTCAGGGTATTGCTATATTGGCAGGTAAATTTCACACCAGAACAAAATATATGTGTAAGCGGACAATATGAAATCTGGCCTGCAACTGCTTGGACACCAGATTCAGGGTATTGCTATATTGGCAGGTTAATTTCACCCCAGAACAAAATATACGTGTAAGCGGAAACTATGAAGTCTGGCCTGCAACTGCTTGGACACCAGATTCAGGGTATTGCTATATTGGCAGGTTAATTTCACCCCAGAAAATAATCTATCCTTTGCCAGACAGCAGACAGTATTATACTTGTCTAGCCAAAGCTGGAACACCAGATTTCGGGGATTGGTATTTGGGCAATTGTATTTAACCCCTTAATAAAATATAGAAATTGCTATCCTGAGTTTCTAGGGGTGACAATTTGCACAGCCAAGCCCCTGATGTAGGATATAGCAAAAAAAACTAGTATTGATGGATTGATGGACTTGGTGGCAGATTCTTCTGGTGCACCACAAGTCACAAAATGGCCACCGATCAACCCAGAAAATAAGTGACAGAAAAACGCTCTGTGCAGCCTAAAAACCAGTGAGCAAGTAAGTAGCAGAATTCAATCATTCACAGCTGTAGATCGATCCGTTCATTAGGTGCTGTTGCTGACTTTTCCCTGCCTAATCTCGCCCTCACAGAAGCTGCGTCCTCTCCCTACACTAATCAGAGCAGTGTGACGTGCGGCGCTATGCGACTCCAGCTTAAATAGAGGCTGGGTCACATGCTGCACTTGGCCAATCATAGCCATGACATTAGTAGGCATGGCTCTGATGGGCTCTTAGGGCAAGAAGTAAAACGCTAGCGGGAAGAAATCGCCTAACAACGGACCCGAACCCGAACTTTTTTGAAAATGTCCGGGTTCGGGTCCTTGTCCCGGTCCTTGTCCCGAACTGTTAGCTCAACACTATTGACGAATATTTAGTTATCTTCGTTTTGAGGAATATGACGAATACATTCGTCATATTCGCTAATTCTAGATATCAAACAAATAAGAGTAGCCTTAAGTTACAATCGCAATACGCGATTATTTAAATCGCATATTAATCGCGATAATGACGAATATTTGATTTTGATGAATATGAAACGAATATTCGTGAATTTCGTCGAAATCGAATATGGCACCTGCCACTCATCACTACTGATCACCCCATGCATGGCCAGCTCCTTCTCCTGTCTCCGGTTGTTCCTATGTATATATATATATATATATATATATATATATATATATATAGTGTGTGTGTGTGGTGAAAATGAGAAAGGGGACCGTACCTCCTGTCAACCCCACCTCCCCGTCTCATCTTCTCCATCTGTTCAGCATACCTATAATTCATATATCCACACCTTTCCCCATTTTTTACACCCTCCTCTATCGCTTTTTTACATCAAGCCTTATATCCATCCTTCAATCTAGACCCATGTTTTTTCATTTCATTCCCTTTTACACTCATCCCCATACATGTGTGTGATTATATCCTGGGGTAGGGGGGCTGCTTTGTGTGATTATATACTGGGGTAGGGGGGCTGCGGTGTGTGATTATATACTGCGGGGGCTGCTGTGTGTGATTATATAGTGGGGAGGGGGCTGCCGTGTGTGATTATATACTGGGGGGGGGGGGGTTGCTGTGTCTGATTATATACTGGGGGGCTGCTGTGTGTGATTATATAGTGGGTGGGGGGCTGCTGTGTGTGATTATATATGGGGGGCTGCTGTGTGTGATTATATACTGGGGGCCTGCTGTGTGTGATTATATACTGGGGGCCTGCTGTGTGTGATTATATACTTGTGGGGAGGGGTACTGCTGGCATGAGATTGTATGGAGAGGTGCTGCTGGCATGAGATTGTATGGAGGGGAGGTGCTGCTGGCATGAGATTGTATGGAGGGGGGTGCTGCTGCTGTGAGATTGTATGGAGGGGGGGTGCTGCTGCTGTGAGATTGTATGGAGGGGGGTGCTGCAGCTGTTGTGAGATTGTATGGAGGGGGGTGCTGCTGCTGCTGTGAGATTGTATGGAGGGGGGTGCTGCTGCTGCTGCTGTGAGATTGTATGGAGGGGGGTGCTGCTGATGTGAGATTGTATGGATGGGGGAGGGGGGTGCTGCTTCTGCTGTGAGATTGTATGGAGGGGGGTGCTGCTGCTGTGAGATTGTATGGAGGGGTGCTGCTGATGTGAGATTGTATGGAGGTGGGGTGGGGGTGCTGCTGCTTGTGAGATTGTATGGAGGTGGGGTGCTGTTGCTGCGAGATTGTATGGAGGGGTGTATCATACAATCCCACACACAGCTCCCCCCACCCCCCTTTCATCATATTTCCACAAGACAACCCCCCCCTCCATGCAATCTCACACGGCAATCCCACCTCCATACGATCTCACACAGCAGCCCCCCCTCCATACAATCTTACACAGCAGCCCCCCCTCCATACAATCTCACATGGCAGCCCGCCCTCCATACAATCTCACACGGCAGCCCCCCCTTCCATACAGTCTCACACGGCAGCGCGCCCCCTCCATGCTGCTGCTGCAATTTGGTGTTTAGTTGAAAACAGAGTCATATTTGATTAGGATATGTTTGGCAACAGAAAATGAAAGAGGATAGGATAATTGTCACGGCGGGAAGTGGGGAAAATCCCCCGCCGCCGGGCCTAATAACAGGGATAAAGGGAGCAGGTGACCTCCTGGCACGTCCCTAAAACTGGCCCTGGTCTCATGGCTGTATGAGCGGACCCTGAAGTTGGGACGGCTCATACCCACGTACCTATGGCCCTGCCAACCCTGCATTGCCCTCAGATATAAGGACAGGGCAGAGACCACCTGCTCTCCCTAGACAACGGATGAGCAGGAGTCTCCAGAGGCCCCCACAGCAGCCGGGAACCTGACAGTGTGCGCCCGCACGGCAGGCAAGTAACATGGGAAATGACGTACAGAGAACCCACACTTACCTGCCGCCCTGGAGATGACGAACCAGTGCCAGGACCTCCGGGACCCCCATGCGGACACCAGATGCATGGGGAAGATCCTGGCAGGGAAGCACACCATCTGGTCTTTGCTTAAACCCCTCCGGGAAAGCAAGCCCCTTCCGGAGCGCACACACAGTGACTACAAGCTCCTCGCATACCCACACCATAAAACAACACCAGGTGGGGAAGGGGTACACACTTGCACACTGGAGGGGATACACCAAACAGACAAGATACACAATGGACAATGAAACTAATATAACGAATAAGGGTGGCTTACGCAGACATAACAGTGGGAACACACAACAAGCTCCAGCACACACTCTCACTGTGGCTGGACAAACAAAACTGACCACAGGCTCCACCACACCAACATATAAGGAGGCCTGAGGTCACACCCACTACACACCCATAAACTCTGTGCACACCACACCAAGCACAAAGACATTAACCCCATGTGCACCACACAGGGAAAAGCACACCCAACAGATGTGAATGTCTCGCATGCTCTAGAGTCTAGACACAAGGTTGCCAGTGGCAACCGCACATGAGACTACAACGTATAGCCCCACGCGCGGCAACCGAAAACCATGCCGCTGGCAAGAGCATGCGAGACAGAGAAACACAACCTCACAGATGTCGAGACATACGTGTTGCCAACGGCAACCGCATGTTAACACAAGGGTCACAACCCCACCGCGAGTTGTGACAATAATGGAGGAAAAAACCCATCATCCACCAGTAGTGGCAGTGGTGGCACTGTCAGGCTCGGCACCAGCCTCCCAGGCAGTATTATCCAGTGACTCCACTAACTGTTGGGATTAGGGAGATGAAAATGTGGAAAGGACGACTGAGCCATCAACAACATCATCTGACAACTGGGTGATGTTACCTCTGACAGTGACGTCACCTTCATTTTTTGCCTCTTCCTACTATTCTGACTTCACTGACATCTCATTTCACTGCCCCCGTCCACTAGTAATGTGTCAGCTCCGTCCAGGATCTGCCCCTCTTAAAGGAATGCATTTTGAAAGTCCATTTAAAAAGCTTCATTTCTGAACCACGATCATGATCACTGTATTTTTATAAAGTTTGTGTAACAACTTCCTATTTAATAGATGGAAAAGGACCTCAGCAGTATAGATCCTCTATACTCCATAATAGAGGGAAAAGGTCATTTTGGGGTACGGATAATAGTCCCTTCAGTGTGAGTCAGCTAAATCCTAAAATCCTATCCCTGAAAAGGACCTCAACAGAATGAATCCTTCCTAGTACATAATAGAAAAGGTCCTTTTAGGGAAATAGTCACTTCAGTGTGAGTCGGCTAAATCCTATCCCTAAAAAGGACATCAGGCTCAGGAGAATGAATACTTCCTAGTACATAATAGATGGAAAAGGTCCTTTTTGAGTACGGGAAATAGCCACTTCAGTGTGAGTCGGCTAAATCCTATCCTTAAAAAGGACCTCAGCAGTATGAATCCTCCATACTCCATAATAGAGGGAAAAGGTCTTTTTGGAGTACGGTAAATAGTCACTTCAGTATGAGTCAGCTAAATCCTCTCCTTGAAAGGACCTCAGCAGTATAAACCCTCTATACTCCATAATAGAGGGGAAAGGTCCTTTTGGAATACGGGAAATAGCCACTTCAGTGTGAGTCGGCTAAATCATCTCCCTGAAAAGAACCTCAGGAGTATGAATCTTTCCTAGTACATAATAGATGGAAAAGGTCCTTTTGGAATACGGGAAATAGCCACTTCAGTGTGAGTCAGCTAAATCCTATCCTTGAAAAGGACCTCAGCAGTATAAATCCTCCATAACCCATAATAGAGGGAAAAGGTCATTTTGGGGTACAGGAAATAGTCACTTCAGTGTGAGTCAGCTAAATCTTATTCCTGAAAAGGACCTCAGCAGAATGAATCCTTCCTAGTACATAATAGAAAAGGTCCTTTTGGGGTACGGGAAATAGTCACTTCAGTGTGAGTCGGCTAAATCCTATCCCTAAAAAGGACCTCAGGAGTATGAATCCTTCCTAGTACATAAGAGATGGAAAAGGTCCTTTTGGAGTACGGGAAATAGCCATTTCAGTGTGAGTCGGCTGAATCCTATCCTTGAAAAGGACCTCAGGAGTATGAATACTTCCTAGTACATAATAGATGGAAAAGGTCCTTTTGGAGTATGGGAAATAGCCACTTAAGTGTGAGTCGGCTAAATCCTATCCCTGAAAAGGACCTCAGCAGTATGAATCTTTCTTTGTACACAATAGATGTAAAAGGTCCTTTTGGAGTACGGGAAATAGCCACTTCAGTGTGATTCGGCTAAATCCTATCCTTGAAAAGGACCCCAGCAGTATGAATCCTCCATACTCCATAATAGAGGGAAAAGGTCCTTTCAGAGTACGAGAAATGGCCACTTCAGTGTGAGTCAGCTAAATCCTAACCTTGAAAAGGACCTCAGCAGTAGAAATCCTCCATAACAGAGGGAAAAGGTCCTTTTGGAGTGCGGCAAATAGCCACTTTAGTGTGACTTGGCTAAATCCTATCCCTGAAAAGGAATTTAGGAGTATGAATCCTTCCTAGTACATAATAGATGGAAAAGGTCATTTTGGAGTATGGGAAATAGCCACTTCAGTGTGAGTCGGCTAAATCCTATCCTTGAAAAGGACCTCGCAGTATGAATCCTCCATACTCGATTATAGAGGTAAAAGGTCCTTTTGGAGTACGGGAAATAGCCACTTCAGTGTGAGTCGGCTAAATCCTATCCCTGAAAAGGACCTCAGGAGTATGAATCCTTCCTAGTCCACAATAGACGGAAAAGGTCCTTTTGGAGTAAGGGAAATAGCCACTTCAGTGTGAGTCGGCTAAATCATATCCCTGAAAGGGACCTCAGGAGTATGAATCCTTCCAATCCTTCCTAGTATATAATGAGAATATAGGAAATTTCTCATTTGTTTTTTAAACAAGTAATGTTAAAGGGGTTCTCTGACATCGAAAGTGTCCCCGCCAATGCCCAGGTCCTTTGTATGGATTACTAGGGGGCAAAAACACTGAGCAGGCTATTTACTATAACTGGTAAGGACTAGGTCTATATGGAGTATAGTATTTAGTCAAAACTATATGTGGTTTCACACACCAAACCATTCTGAGTCTTCATTGGGTGCAGGACCTTCCTCTCCGCCCACTAGGGATCACGCGTCCTCTTACAGAGCAGAGCGTGATTGGCTGAATCACCTCCAGCTTCCCTGGTCCCCATGGTGATTGGTCACATGACTGCCGACATCCCGATCACGTAACCTCTCCTCCAGCTGCGTACCAGCCCCGC
The DNA here is from genome assembly GCA_033119425.1 of Bufotes viridis. Classification (NCBI taxonomy): domain Eukaryota; kingdom Metazoa; phylum Chordata; class Amphibia; order Anura; family Bufonidae; genus Bufotes; species Bufotes viridis. The sequence continues at coordinate 195,524,748 of CM065591.1, read as the reverse complement.
TCCACTGTTCTATTCTTCTCTTATTGCAGCCAGCACCTACTTATATTATTACTAAACATGAAATATCCACACTAAGCCTCACCATTTCAGCGATGTTTCCCTTATTGTGCACCATATATATACTTTTATTTATTTTACCCTGCATGTCTATATTTTTGCATTGACCCAGCCCTGGGGGTGGATCTATTCTCTGGTTCCCGGTTGTGGTTGTGGTTCTCTGGTTGTGCGTTTTTGGCGGTTTTATTGTGTATTTAATGACCAATACCACTCTGTGGAAATTGTATCTTTTTTAACCTGATGAAGGGGACCTGTGATTCCCTGAAACGCATTGTTGTTGTTTTTATGCGCTTTTTTATATAATAAAAAGTACTTCTACCACACAAGACTGACTGAAGTGGGTTTGAAGCTCCAAAGCAGGATTTCTTTTCTTCTCAAGCAATCTTCCGGAGGGACTGGACATCTCTTCTGAGAAACTAACAACCTGCGGCAGCACACCCAAGCATCGGATCTTGTCTAACAAAGCCTACAATAGTGTTGTGCCTATACTAGCGTAACCATTCAAGGTGAGCCTTTCACATACTTTTTTGGTTATCTAGTGTTTACATACTACCCTATTGTGCACCATCTCTACCAAACCCTAGGCACGTCCAACATTCCTAAGCCCTACGTAGGGGAAGGTCAATCATAAATTGAACTACTGAGATCTTTACCTGGATGAAGGTCCTTATTTGGAACCTGTACCAAAGATGAAAGATGTATTACCATCTTGGACAATGGAGGCATATCGCTAGGATATGCCCCCATTGTCTGAGAGGTGCGTCTCCCACTGCTGGGACCCACACCTATATAGACAAGGGAGCGGAGAGCGCTTTGGCCAGAGGACACCTAATTTCCCAGGGTACATCGACCTCCAAGCTCTGCACCCCTAAAAGTGAATAAGAGCATAATCTGCCAGCGCGACCCATGCATTTATATGGGGCCGTCGGAAATTGCTGAGGCAGTGCTTAACTATATATGTCGGCCTCACAGAAAATGATTGTAGGGTGGCCTCCTTCACTTCTTCCTCCTTGGTGCTCTGTCCTCGATATTGGTGCGGGTCCCAGTGATGGGGCCTGCACCAAATTGACAATGGGGGCTTATCCAAGCAATATGCCCCCATTGTCAAAAATGGGTCACCACCTTTAAACAGCATTATGTTACATTACTGTCCCTTGTGGTAATGACGCAATTTTCTGTGACGGCTTCATCCTTACTAAAGAGCAATATATAAAAATTTTGCTCTCTAGTACATTTTGTGGATGAAGCCCATTCACATGTAATGTTACTCCCACAAGGGTTTATGTGAATTTGAACCCAATTGGCTGATGAAAAAACTTTGGTTTGTTCATGTGCCAATCAGCCACAGTATGATCAATAAGGAGCTTTTAGAAAGCCCATTATTGATCGTGCTACATCAAATATTTAGCTAACTTTGGTACTACAGCCGTATAGGAAAATAAGACTCCAAGAAATCTTCTTATTATAATAATAATAATAACTAATTTTGAGGTGAGGAAGAAGGAAAGAAAGAAAGAATCTATACATACCAGTTTGATGTCTTGTTCTCCCAAGATGGCCGCTGTGTTTGCTGGGGGTGGGTACATTTATAGAACATGCTCAGATGAGTAAAATGAAAGGACTGGTAAACCTAGCCACTTACAGAATGTCTTTGTATATATCTTGCTCTTACTGTAATGTTATTGCCTGTATGGTCTGTCTGCTACATTTTTATTCCCTTTTGTTAGGCTGTCTGTATGGCTCAGTTTGTCTATGATGTTAAATGCATTGCTTTCTGTGCCTCTTCCCCTCCCTCTTTTTCATGTCCCATTGTTTCCCCAGCAGGGTGTTGTCCCAGGGACGCTGCCAGACCTGTGTAAACTAGCTGCCTTGTCCCTCCTCAACCTCCCATCAGCCCTTGTTATTGTTTGACCCCCCCACTCTGCCTTGTATTATAGCAATCTATGTACTCTATTCTATGTGAATGAACATGTTGAGGGTTTTAAACTATGTGCACCATGCCTAGTAAAGTCAGTAGACTCCCAAGCTATGTGTCGTCTAGTTCTTGGGGAAAAATGGATTATTGTAACGCTACCTGGATTATTGTAATGTGTTCCTGTCTACCAGCGGAGGCATTGTGGACTATACTGCCTCTCCGCTACAATTGGTAGCAAGCGACGAGATTCAAACCGCACAGCAAAGCAGCAGTTCGTTGAAACAGCCATTCGGATATACCGGAGTTCGAGAATATGTGCAGTTATACTAACGAATGGTGAATGGAGACTAATTATTCAACATTGAAACAAACTACGTTAAAAGAAATTATTGGAAGCAAGGGGAAGAATAGCCAGCAACAAAACGAAAACTACTCCTGTGGCCGAACTCATAGAAGGGGACAGAGCAACCACTACGGCAACTCCACAGGAGACAGAGCCAACGGAATTTACAAGAGAGCTCAAAAGCAGGTTAGCTTTTTTCCCAAACACCCCCTCCGTGGAGACACTAGAAAGATAGCGGATGTACGGGAGTACATTGTGGCTAAGCAAAACGCTATTCGGCGAGTCGGGGAAGGAGCCTCAGCGCCCACCAGCACTACCCAGGGAAAAGCTAAGATTCCCAACCAAGCTTTTAAAAATTACACAGAAGGAGAAAGTAATATCGACGAATACCTACAGTATTTCGAAAGGTTGTGCCAGCTACACGACATCAGCCCAGTCGACCAAATACCTCTGCTGGCAGGTAGATTATGAGGCCGCGCCGCAGAGGCATACCGGACTGTCCCAGACGAAAACAACAGGAATTATCCCAAAGTCAAACAAGCCATCCTAGCACGGTATGCCATTACCTTTGAGGCATACCGACTCAAATTCCGGGACATCAAGAAACAAACAAAAGACTCACACAGCGAGCCACTAAGGGGTGGATGGAAGCAACACGGGTCACCACTATGGAAGAGATGTTCCAGTTAATAGTAATGGAGCAGTTTTTCAATGGACTAACCACAGAACTGCAAAATTGGGTACAAGATCGCAAACCCCTTACCCTACCAGAGGCAGCCAAGCCAGCTGATGAGTTCCAAGACACCAGGTGAGACCAACGCACACCACACCGGACCATGTAGAGATCTACCACCCCTCTTCCAGCAGTGACTACTTTGGCTCACCCACGACCAGCGGCGAGCCACAACTAGTACCCTCCTAGGTACAATACCCGACCACCGATCCGCTGCCACACCTGCAACCAACAGGGGCACATCCAGAGAGACTGCCCACGTAACCGACCTCACCAGAACTGGAACCACCAGGGTCCTCCTCCCCGACATCAGGCTACAGTACACGGCTGCCAAAGAGAATCTGTGCTCCCAACATCCACAGTTACCTTAAAAGAAGAGCCTCTGGGGACCCTACACGAGGTAAACACCATACAAGCCGCCTCCGACAACCACCAGGAGGTACACATAGAGGGGAAGAGTATACAAGGATTACATGACTCTGGGGCCACGTTAACCCTGGTCCGAAATCTGGAGACTGTGTAGCTGTGCAGGTGGCAGGGGGAGCAATTTACAAAGTTCCCACTGCCAAGGTCCATTTGAATTGGGGGGCAGGGCATGGAAATGTGGAGGTGGGAATTATGCAGGATTTCCCCGCTGATGTTATTTTGGGCAACGACTTGGGGGAGCTCACCTCTGCTTTTGTCCCTCAACCAATTATCCAAGAGGCCTACCCAGTTGTTACCCGGCAGCAAACACGCACCATGGCTCCTTCCGATCACTCTGAGGCTCAGGTAAACAATATGCCGCACACCCCTCCTATTCTCCCCTAGGATGCCCCCCTGGAATTTGGCAGTGAGGTGGCCCTAGATCCCTCCCTGCAGGTATATAAAGATAGCATAAACGAGGACCAAGATTTTTGGAGGGAGAGAGATATTCTTGGGACAAAGGTCTCATATACCGCTATGCAGAGAAGGTAGTAGCAGGGTCCATACCCGTGCCCACTAAGCAGCTAGTGGTACCCCGAAAGAATAGACGAGAGTTGCTGCGCATCGTGCACGGTATACCATTATCAGGACATTTAGTAATCAGCCGAACTAAACATCAGCTGACGAAGAACTTCTAGCCAGGTATCTCAAAGGATATTAGACAATACTGCCAAACGTGTGATACCTGCCAGAGGGTAGGGAAGAGAGGGGATCGCTATAAAGCCAAACTCAGATCCCTGGCCATAATTGAAGAACCCTTCAGTCTGGTAGCTGTAGACATAATTGGACCGCTAGCGAAACCCAGTCCCTCCGGCAAGAAATACATCTTGACTGTAGTGGACTACGCCCCTAGATACCCAGAGGCAGTGGCGTTGACCAATGTACATGCAGAGACTATAGCGGATGCCCTTATGCGAATATTCTCCCGTATGGGATTACCCCAGGAGATTATTTCGGATAGGGGCACCCAGTTCACTGCAGAGGTCACCCACCAACTCTGGAAAGTGTGTGGGGTGCAATCGATCTTAAACTCCGCCTACCACCCCCAGTCGAATGGCCTCTGTGAACAGTTTAACGGAATACTTAAAGAGATGATCTGCATGTTCATAGATACTCAAAAAGACTGGGAACTGTTTTTGCCCCACTTGCTCTTTGCCTATAGGGAAGTACCCCAAGAATCCACGGGATTCTCGCATTTTGAATTATTGTTCGGGAGGAGAGTGAGGGGTCCCTTAGGCCTTATCAGAGAACACTGGGAGGGAGGGGTAACTACGAATGGTACACCTATTGTCCCATACATGCTAGAGTTTAGGGAACGCTTGGAGACTCTGACCCAGACGGTACGTACTAACCTCCAAGCGGCCCAACAACGACAGTGCAGATGGTATGATAAGGGGGCCAGGGACCGCAGCTTTCAGGTCAGGCAGAAGGTGTTAATCCTATAAGCTGCAGGCCTCCTGGCAGGGCCCATACAAGGTTTTGGAGCAAATCTGCGATACCACCTATGTGATCGGCCCGTGCGCTGGAGCAGGGGGCAGACGCATGCTCCATGTGAACATGCTGAAGCCCTACTACGAGCGCATAGAAGAGGTGACCGCTATTTGCGCCTCTGCCACAGAGGACTTTGACAATTTACCTCTCCCAGACCTCCTAGAGAAAGGGGGCCAGAAAGAGGACCTGGAAGAGGTTCAGTTAGGAGTCCCCAGGAAAGGGCAAAGGCTCATAGTCTAATAAGGGAAAAAGGAACCACTTTTTCTAATCTCCCCGGGTAAACCCCGTTAGCCACCCACAGAGTAGAAACACCAGGGCAGACCCCCCATTCGCCAACCTCCATATCGCATACCTGAAGCCGTAAAGGATAATATGCGAAAGTAAAATGAAGAAATGCTACAGCTAGGGCCTCCCCAGTAGTTCTGGTGCCGAAGTGGGATGGGACTACCCGCTTCTGTGGAAACCAAAATGCCAGTGTGAAGGTAGCCTAAGACAAGCCCAAAAAAAAAGAAAAAAATGGCTTTCAGAAAATGAAAACACAAAAACATGATTTTTTTTACAAATTAATTTTTATTGTGTAAATCCCAAAAATAAATAAAAATATAGACTTATTAGGAAGCACCGCATCGTTACGACCTGCTCTAAAAAAAATATCATATTATCTACTCTGTCAGGTAAACATTTTAAAAAAACAAATAATAAAAACTGTGCCAGAACAGACATTTTTTTAGTTACCTTGCCTCATAAAAAGAGTAATATACAGTTGTGTTCAAAATAATAGCAGTCAGACATCACTAACCTGATCAATCACTGTTTTTGGTAGACATTATATTTCTACATGGCAAATAATTTACTAGCAGGTGTAGTAGAGTAATAGAAATCCAACAGACCCAACAGTCATGACATGCATGCTGCTGATTCTGTGAAATTGAATGACTAACTGAAAGGGGCGTGTTAAGTGAGAGTTCAATTTGTGAGGTCCTTCATACTTTGAAAAACAGGTGGCAATTATAGCCCTTATTTAAGGAAGGAAGGCAGCAAATGTTGTACATGCTTGTTACATTGCATTTCTCTCTGAAATTCTGAGGAAAATTGGTCATTCCAGACATTGTTCAGAAGAACAGCATACCTTGATTAAAAAGTATATTGGAGAGGGAAAAACATATAAAGAAGTCTAGAAAATGATAGGATGCTCAGCTAAAATATCGCAAATGCTTTAAAATGGCAACCAAAACCTAAATGACGTGGAAGAAAACGAAAAACTACCATTCGAATGGATAGAAGAATAGCCATTTGAATGAATAGAAGGTCTAAAGTTAGCTGTGAGTAGAGATGTCGCGAACATGAAATTTTCTGTTCGCGAACGGCGAAGGCGAATTTCCGCAAATGTTTGCGAACGCGCGAACCGCCTTAGACTTTAATAGGCAGGCGATTTTAAAAACCCACAGGGACTCTTTCTGGCCACAATAGTGATGGAAAAGTTGTTTCAAGGGGACTAACACCTCAACTGTGGCATGCCGGAGGGGGATCCATGGCAAAACTCCCATAGAAAATTACGTTGTTGATGCAGAGTTGGGTTTTAATCCATAAAGAGCATAAATCACCTAACATTCCTAAATTGTTTGGAATAACGTGCTTTAAAACATCCAGTGTGTGTATACGATCAGGTATGATGTTGTATCGATCAGGTAGTGTAAGGGTTACGCCCGCTTCACAGTGACAGACCAAACTCCCCGTTTAACACACTGCAAACAACCACAAACAGTCCATTTGCACAAACGCAAACTCCCCATTTGCACATGGTTGGATACCAAGCTAGCCATGTGCCGTTCCTTGTCCTCACTGATGTCATTGAAGGTCTCTTCCTCCACCCAGCCACGTACAACACCAAGGGTCCCCGAAAGGTGACAACAAGCCCCCTGGGACGCCAGCTGTGTTTGGTCTTCCACCTCCTCAAAGCCACCTTCCTCCTCTGACTCCTCTTCTTCAGACTCCTCTCTCTGTGTTGCCGCAGGTCCAGCAATCGGCGATGACAAGGCTGCTTCTGGTGGTGATGGTGACCACAACTGTTCCTCTTCATGCTCATCTACGGCCTGATCCAGCACTCTTCGCAGGGCACGCTCCAGAAAAAACGCATATGGGATAAGGTTGATGATGTTGCCTTGGGTTTGACTGACCAGGTTTGTCACCTCCGCAAAAGGACGCATGAGCCTACAGCCATTGTGGATGAGCGTTCAGTAACGCGGCCAAAAAATACCCAGCTCCGCAGAGGCTGTCCTTACCAGTTTAATCTCTGTTTTGTCCCCTATCAGGGGCCGGTGTATGGAATAGATTTTAGGAACCAGGAGATGGAAAAAGATAGTATGTAACCCAATGTACTGTGCCACCCTATATGAGTAGTGTGTTAAGTAGTACTATTCCTATCAGTTTAATCCCTGTTACGTCCCCTATCAGGGGATGTGTATCGAATAAATTTTAGGAACCGAGAGATGGAAAAAGATGATTGGTCGGTCATTTTACTTCTAATTTGGGGCAGTGCGCGTGCGCCGCGCAATGTACTGTGCCACCAATACAAATAGTTGTGAACTACTGTTCTTACCATTTTACTCTTTGTCAAGTCCCCTATCAGGGGACGTGTATTGAATTGAATCCTTGCATGGGGAGATAAAAGCTTGCTCTGTCCGTTTCCTTCTAATTTGGGGCACTTGCAATGGAATTTGCCACCAATGCAACTACTGTTAACTAAGTACTATTCCTATCAGTTTAATTTTTGTTTTGTCCCTTATCAGGGCCAGGGCCGGTGTAGTGAATAGATTTTTGGAACTGGGAGATGGAAAAAGACCCATGCTCGGTCCGCTTCGTTTGAATTTTAGGTCACTGCGCGTGCGCCGTGCAATGTACTGTGACACCCTATATGAGTGGTGTGTTAAGTAGTACTATTCTTATCAGTTTAATCCCTGTTACGTCCCCTATCAGGGGACGTGTATCGAATAGATTTTAGACAACCACAAAGAGTTGTCAGTAGTTGACACACTCATGACACAAATTTTATTCCTCTATGCGTCAATCTTACTGGAGTGATGACTGTACTCGTGTGCACGTTTGGGAGATTGCAGGCGATGGCTGTTTTTCAAAGCCTATGGTCGTGCTGAGGTAGTTCAGTGACAGTTAAGTAATCCAGAAAACAATGATTCTGCAGTGTGGGCCCATTGTTGGCCTAGTAGGCTTTTATGATCACCTTAGATGAGTGGTGCCCAACCATTTTTCGTCTGAGGGCCGCATAGTAACATAGTATTTAAGACCAAAAAAAGACATTTGTCCATCCAGTTCGGCCTGTTTCCTACAAGTTGATCCAGAGGAAGGCAAAAAACCCATGTGAGGCAGAACCAATTTTCCCCACTTAAGGGAAAAAATTCCTTCCCGACTCCAATCAGGCAATCAGAATAACTCCCTGGATCAACGACCCCTCTCTAGTAGCTATAGCCTGTAATATTATTACACCCCAGAAATACATCCAGTCCCCTCTTGAATTCCTTTATTGTACTCACCATCATCACCTCCTCAGGCAGAGAGTTCCATAGTCTCACTGCTCTTACAGTGAAGAATCCTTTTCTCTGTTTGTGTACAAACCTTCTTTCCTCCAGACGCAGAGGATGTCCCCTCGTCACAGTCACAGTCCTGGGGATAAATAGATGATGGGACAGATCTCTGTACTGACCACTGATATATTTTTACATAGTTATTAAATCTCTTTTTTCTAAAGTAAATAACCCTAATTTTGATAACCTTTCAGGGTACTGTAGTTGCCCCATTCCAGTTATTACTTTAGTTGCCCTCCTCTGAACCCTCTCCAGCTCTGCTATGTCTGCCTTGTTCACAGGAGCCCAGAACTGTACACAGTACCCCATGTGTGGTCTGACTAGTGATTTGTAAAGTGGTAGGACCATGTTCTCATCACGGGCATCTATGCCCCTTTTGATACAACCCATTATCTTATTGGCCTTGGCAGTAGCTGCCTAACACTGGTTTTTGCAGCTTAATTTGCTGTTTATTAAAATTCCTAGATCCCTTTCCATGTCAGTGTTACCGAGTGTTTTGCCATTTAATATGTACGGGTGACTTGCATTATTCCTTCCCATGTGCATAAATTTACATTTGTCAGTGTTAAAACTCCTCTGCCATTTCTCTGCCCAAGCCTCCAATCTATCCAGATCCCTCTGTAGCAGAAAACTGTCCTCTTCAGTGTTAATTACCTTACTCAGTTTAGTGTAATCTGCAAAAATAGATATTTTACTGTGCAGGCCTTCTACAAGATCATTAATAAATATATTGAAGAGAATAGGGCCCAATACTGACCCCTGAGGTACCCCACTAGTGACAGTGACCCAATCTGAGTATCTACCGTTAATAACCACCCTCTGTTTTCTGTCACTCAGCCAGTTACTTACCCACATACAGACATTTTCTCCCAGTCTGAGCATCCTCGTTTTATATACTAACCTTTTATGAGGTACTGCCTGTGCATAACCGTCAGCATGACAAGCAGTTGCGTATTAAGGAATTCAATATATGTCTTGGTGAATGGTGTTTGAACCTGGGATTTGGCTTTGTGTCTCATGTTGGCTCTAGCTGGAATGGAAAAAAAAAAATGTACAAGAAAGATGGGAACAAATGTCCTCAGTGAACAGTTCAAAGTTTTTGCAAAGGAGCATTTAAATTAGGAAAGGGGGGCACAAAAGAGACAATCCATCAGTTCGGCTGCCCCCCGAAAAAACAATGCCAGAAGATGCCAGGAGCTGATAGGATAAGAAATTACATGCTGAGAGTCTTGTCTACAAATGCTCGCAGTTTAGGGAATAAGATCAACGAACTCGAGTCTGTAATGGCATCTGAGAATATAGATTTAGTGACTGAGACATGGTTCAATGAGAGTAATGACTGGGATATAACAATACCTGGGTTCTCTCTATATAGGAAAGACAGAGAAGGCAAGAAAGGGGGTAGAGTGGCCCTATATGTGAAAGATAGCATAAAATCTAATCTAATACAAGTCAGCGAAACCAATTTAGAGTCAGTTTGGGTTACATTGCAGCTTGGTAATCATAAGGTAACTCGTGTAGGTGTCATATATAGACCACCTAGCCAAGTCAAAGAATTAGATGATCTACTAGTTGAGGAAATGGCTAAAATGACATTGAAAGGGGAAGTTGTCATTATGGGAGACTTTAATCTTCCTGATATAAACTGGAAAACCAAAATAGCTAGTTCTGCCAGGAGTACAGACATTCTAAATTCCCTACTGGGATTATCTCTACAGCAAGTAGTTGAGGAGCCAACCCGGAAGGAGGCCATTTTAGATTTGGTATTCACAAATGGCAATTTGGTATCTGATATTACTGTAGGGGAAAGCTTAGGATCTAGTGATCAGCAGTTAGTGTGGTTTACTATAAATACAGTGACTGAGTCACTCCACACAAAAACAAAAGTTTTAGATTTTCAGAAAACAGACTTTTCTAAAATGAGATCACTGGTATACGAGTCTCTATCAGACTGGAACAATTTCATTGGAGTCCAAGAGAAATGGGACTACTTAAAAGTGGCACTATTGAAGGCAACAGAAAAGTGCATTAGGCTTGTCAGTAAAAGCAAAAAAAGGAAGAGACCACTGTGGTACTCAGCAGAAGTGGCCAAAATCATTAAAAACAAAAAGATGGCATTTAGTAAGTATAAAAACACCCAAAACGAGGATGACAGGGAAATCTATAAGATGAGGCAGAGAGAGGCCAAGCAAGTTATAAGAGCTTCTAAAGCTAAGGCAGAAGAGAAATTAGCTCAGTCAGTGAAAAAAGGTGATAAGACATTCTTCAGATACATAAATGAAAAAAGGAAATTAAAACAAGGAATTACCAAATTAAAAACAAAAGAAGGAAGGTATATGGAAGAGGATAAAGAACTAGTTGACTGCCTCAATGAATACTTCTGTTCAGTTTTTAACAAAGGAAAATTAAGGAGAAGGACCTCAATTAGGGAGGAAGACTAATGAATCCTTTGATGCATGAGTCTTTACAGAGGAAGAGGTCAGCTGTCTAAAATTAATGCAAATAAATCAAAGGGGCCTGATGGGATCCACCCAAAGCTTTTACAAGAGCTTAGAGGTGTACTAGCAAAACCATTAACAGATTTATTTAACCAATCACTGGTAACAGGTGTCGTCCCAGAAGATTGGAAAATAGCAAACGTTGTGCCAATTCACAAGAAAGGTAGTTGAGAGGAATCGGGCAACTATAGGCCAGTAAGCCTGACATCAATAGTGGGGAAATTAATGGGAACGATACTCAAGGAGAGGATTGTGGAACATCTAAAAACCCATGGGTTGATTGATAAAAAAACAGCATGGGTTTACTTCAGGGAGATCATGTCAAACTAATCTTATTGACTTTTTTGATTGGGTGACTAAAATAATAGATGGCGGAGGTGCAGTAGACATCGCTTATCTGGACTTTAGTAAGGCTTTTGATACTGTCCCAGAAGGCTTATCAATAAACTGCAGTCTTTGAGCTTGGGCTCACATATTGTTGAATGGATTAGGCAGTGGCTGAAGGACAGAAAACAGAGGGTTGTAGTCAATGGAGTATATTCAAACCATGGTATTGTTACCAGTGGGGTACCTCAGGGATCTGTTCTGGGACCCATATTGTTTAATATCTTTATCAGTGAAATTGCAGAAGGCCTCAATGGTAAGGTGTGTCTTTTTGCTGATGACACAAAGATTTGTAACAGGGTTGATGTTCCTGGAGGGATACACCAAATGGAAAAGGATTTAGGAAAACTAGAGGAATGGTCAAAAATCTGGTAACTAAAATTTAATGTCGATAAGTGCAAGATACCCTGGGGCGTAAAAACCCAAGAGCAGAATATAAAATCAGGGATACAGTACTAACCTCAGTATCTGAGGAAAGGGATTTAGGGGTCATTATATCAGACGACCTAAAGGTGGGCAGACAATGTCATGGAGCAGCAGGTAATGCCAGCAGAATGCTTGGATGTATAGGGAGAGGCATTAACAGTAGAAAGAGGGAGGTGCTCGTGCCGCTCTACAGAGCAGCACGAGTTAGTTAGGCCTATAGCCTATCTTAGTTGGCTAAATTTAGCTTTTTTGAAGTCTGGTATTTTTGTTCCTCCCTTTAGAAACTCTTGTTTAAAGGATAATTGGAAGGTTATTACTTTATGGTCACTATTTCCCAGGTGTCCCCCAACCTGCACATCTGTTGTTCTATCAGGTCCCCTCTTCCCCTATTAGATTCCTGTTGTGCTGTGACATCACCCTTAGACGCTGTGTAAAGCATACTTTTTAACTTGTTTTGGAACTGCGGTATCCTTTCCGTCTTCCGGTAATTCGGTAACATTTCAGCCACGTTATGCTTATACTGGGGGTCTAGTAGCGTGGCCACCAGTACAGGTCGTTCTCCTTCAGCTTTTTTATATGAGGGACCCTCAACAGGCATGACAGCATGAAAGACCCCATTTGCACAAGGTTGGATGCCGAGCTACTCATCTCCCGTTCCTCATCCTCTCTGATCTCATTAAAGGTCTGTTCTTCCCCCCAGCCACGTACAACAGCACGGGTCCCAGATAGGTGACAACAACGAGCACCCTGGGATGCCTGCTGTAGTTGGTCTTCCTCCTCCTCAAAGCCACATTCCTCCTCTGACTCCTCTTCCTCAGATTCCTCTTCCAGCATTGCCGCAGGTTCAGCAAGCGATGATGATAAGGCTGTTTCTGGTGGCGATGGTGACCACAACTCTTCCTCTTCACGCTCATCTACGGCCTGATCCAGCAGTCTTCGCAGGGCACGCTCCAGGAAGAAAACAAATGGGATGAGATCGCTGATGGTGCCTTCGGTGCGACTGACTAGGTTTGTCACCTCCTCAAAAGGACGCATGAGCCTACAGGCATTGCGCATGAGCGTCCAGTAACATGGCAAAAAAATACCCAGCTCCGCAGAGGCTGTCCTAGCACCCCGGTCATACAAATACCAGGTATCAGTGGTCAGATGGACCCTTGCCCCAACACTGTGTGCCAGACATGCCATGACTTCCTTTTCCACAATAGAGTACAGGTTGGGGATTGCCTTTTGTGAAAAATAATTTCGGCCGGGTACCTTCCACTGCGGTGTCCCAATAGCTACAATTTTTTTGAAGGCCTCAGACTCCACCAGCTTGTATGGTAAAAGCTGGCGGGCTAAGAGTTCCACACTGCTGAGCTTTGCAATGACGGCATTCTGGTGGTGGCAACAGTATGCGTTGATTGGCGTGCTGTCTGGCTGATCCCGGGTGCCTATACATGCTGTCTGACGGTGCCACTACCTCCTTGTGACGACCTCCCCCTGCTTCCAACTCGTCTCCTCCTCCTCTCTGTCTCCCCATCTGAACTTTCCCCCTGTTGTTCTTCTCTTCGAGCGGGCACCCACGTGACATCCACGGACACATCATCATCATCAACCAGTTCACTTGTATCTGACAACTCAGCAAAGGAAGCAGCAGCAGGTACATCATCATCATCACACCGTACGTCCATGTGTGTAATGCTGCCTGACTGAGACATATCCCTGTTATCTACATCCTCTGGCAATAATGATTGCGCATCACTATTTCCTTCCAACTGATGTGTAAATAACTCCTCTGACAGATCAAGTGAAGTGGCTGTGGTGCTATTGTTGGTGGTGGCGGCAGGCGGGCGAGTGGTAACTTGAGAGGTTCCCGAAGTTGAGCTGTAGGCGGATGGTGCGTCAAGGTTCCGAGCGGAAGCTGTAGAAGATTGGGTGTCCTGTGTAAGCCAGTCAACTATGTCCTCAGAATTTTTCGAGTTCAGGGTTAGTGGCCTCTTAACACTGGGCATTTATTCTAGGGCCAACGGAAATCACAGCACCACGACCATGACGGCCCCTGCGGGGTGGCCTACCTCTGCCTGTAATTTTTTTTAGATTAGTGGTACTATGCGTGCAAGGTACTGTGCCACCCTAAATGAGAGGTGGGCAGTGGGCACAGTACAGTCTGTGGGCCTGACACACACTGGCAGGCAACTGCAATTATATTAAAGGGTAACAATTAAATTACTTTTTTATCTGCAAGGTACTGTGCCACCCTATATTAGTGGTGGGCAGTGGGCACAGTACAGTCAGTGGGCCTGACACACACTGGCAGGCAACTGCAAGTATATTAAAGGGTAAAAATTTAATGACTTTTTTATCTGCAAGGTACTGTGCCACCCTATATAAGTGGTGTGCACACAGTACAGTCTGTGGGCCTGCAGCCTCTCACACACGGGCAGGCAACTGCAATATATATATATAGAAAAAATAAATAAAAGCAGACTGATGTACCAGCCCTAAAAAGGGCTTTTTGGGGTGCTGTCAAGACGCTGTCCTTACAGCAGATGAGTCTTTGAGGACTGGAGTGGATACAGAACAATGACCTAGCTAACGCTTTCTCTATTAATTCAGCAGCAGCCGCAGTCTCCCTGCTCTAACTAACACTGCAGCTTCAGAATGAATCTAAGATGGATGCTGTCGTTGCTTTTTGATAGGAGGTGGGAGGGTCTGGGAGGGAGGGTATGCTATTTGGCTGGAATGTGTCTGCTGACTGTGAGGTACAGGGTCAAAGTTTGCTCAATGATGACGTATAGGGGGCGGACCGAACATCGCATATGTTCACCCGTACGGTGTCCATATTAGGATATCGTCAGACATCATCCACAACTCCATCCTCCGTCAGGCAAAACACCCTCCTTCGTCAGCCCAAACTCCATCAGTCCTCTTCCCTCAGGCAAAACTCCATCCTCTGTCAGCCAAAACTCCTTTCTTCCTCATACAAAACTGCCTCCTCCCTCAGACCTCAGCCAAAACGCCCTCCTCCCTCATCCAAAACTCCTTCAGATGTCAGGCAAAACTCCCTCAGACATCAGCCAAAACTCCCTTAACCAAAACTGCCTCAGACATCAGTCAAAACTCCCTCAACCAAAACTCCCTCAGACATCAGCCAAAACTCCCTCATCCAAAACTGCCTCCTCCCTCAGACATCAGCCAAACCTCCCTCATCCAAAACTGCCTCCTCCCTCAGACCTCAGCCAAATCGCCCTCCTCCCTCATCTAAAACTCCATCAGATGTCAGACAAAACTCCCATCTCCCTCAGAAGTCAGTCAAAACTCCCTCCTCCCTAACTCAAAAGTATACAATACACAAACTCTACGCCCAAAGAAGCTGCTAGCTGCTGGAAAGGCAAAGGACCTGTGATGATGTCATGACCATGTGATGAGTCATGTGTGTGGGAGGGGGTCAGATTTCACAGCGGCTGTGTACAGAACTGTAGTCATCAAATAGAGCTGTGTATTAGAGATGTGTGTACTGTGTAAGAGAGATATGTGTGTATCCTGCATTTAGCAGAGCTGTGTACTGTGTAATAGAGATAGGATACACACATATCTCTCTTACACAGTACACACATTTCTAATACACAGCTCTATTTGATGACTACAGTTCTGTACTCAGCCGCTGTGAAATCTGACCCCTCCCACACACATGACTCATCACATGGTCATGACATCATCACAGGTCCTTTGCCTTTCCAGCAGCTAGCAGCTTCTTCAGGCTAAGAGTTGTGCATTACATACTTTTGAGTTAGGGAGGAGGGAATTTTGACTGACTTCTGAGGGAGAAGAGAGTTTTGTCTGACATCTGATGGAGTTTTGGATGAGCGAGGAGGGCGTTTTGGCTGAGGTCTGAGGGAGGAGGCAGTTTTGGATGAGGGAGGTTTGTCTGAGGGAGGAGGCAGTTTTGGCTGAGGTCTGACGGAATTTTTGGCTGATGTCTGAGGGTTTTGGCTGACATCTGAAGGAGTTTTGGATGAGGGAGGAGGGCGTTTTGGCTGAGGTCTGAGGGAGGAGACAGTTTTGGATGAGGGAGGAGGGCATTTTGGCTGATATCTGAGGGAGGAGGCAGTTTTGTATGAGGAAGAAAGGAGTTTTGGCTGACAGAGGATGGAGTTTTGCCTGAGGGAAGAGGACTGATGGAGTTTGGGCTGACGAAGGAGGGTGTTTTGCCTGACGGAGGATGGAGTTGTGGATGATGTCTGACGATGTCCTAATATGGACACCGTACACCCGCCGCAGCGAACGCGAACAAACGATGTTCGCCGGGAACTGTTCGCTGGCGAATAGTTCGGGACATCTCTACCTGTGAGTACTATTACAATTAGAAGACGCCTATGTGAAGCCAAGCTATCTGCAAAAAGTCCCTGCAAAGTCCCATTGTTAAAAAAAAAGACATGCGCTAAAGAGGTTACAATTTGCCAAAGAGCACATTGACTAGCCTAAAAAGAAATGGCAAAACATTTTGTGGACTGATGAAAGTAAGATTGTTCTCATTGTCAGACGACCCCCAAACACTGAATTTAAGCCACAGTACACTGTAAAGCATGGTGGCGCAAGCAACATAATATGGAGATGTTTCTCATACTAGGGTGTTGGGCCTATTTATCACATACCAGGGATCATGGATCAGTTTGATTACATCAGAATACTTGAAGAGGTCATGCTGCCTTATGCTGCAGAGGAAATGCCCTTAAAATGGGTGTTGCAACGAGACGAGACGACAACCCCAAACAGACCAGTAAACGTGCAACATCTTGGTTTCAGACCAACAAAATTGACGTTATGGAGTGGCCAGCCCAATCCCCGGATCTTAATCCAATAGAAAACTTGTGGAGTGATATAAAAAAATGTTTCTGAGGCAAAACCAAGAAATAGAGAAGAACTGTGGAATGTAGTCCAATCATCCTGGGCTGGAATATCTGTTAACAGGTGCCAGAAGTTGGTTAACTCCATGCAACACAGATGTACAGCAGTTCTCAGAAACAGTGGTTATACAACAAAATATTTGTTAAGCGATTCAAAAGAAAGCAAAATCTTCAAATATTTTTCAGTTTATATAGTGAATGTTTGAGTTTGTAAAGAAGAATACAAACGCTGCTATTTTTTTTTTGAACAGTCTAATATTAGAATATTCACTTTTCTTCAATTTTTTTAGAGGAACAACACAAATTTGATATATTTTTCTTCATGTTTTGATGTGGAATAGAATGTGTAGTGTTCCCAATGCATTTGTGTGTATGGAAATAAAAGCTATTAGAAGGATTTTGAGCTTTATTCACTTTTTTAAACACACTGCTATTATTTTGAACACAACTGTATATATACAAACACACACACACAATGCACAACTACCTCTAGCAAAAGATTTCTATAATGCAAGAATAACCCTAATATTAACACGCCCCCCTCACTGCTCACACCTGTTCGTCAATCACAGCACTATCAGCCATATAGATTGAAGTCCCTGTCAGCAGTCTGACCCACCAGTTGCTTCCAGCAGTCTCGGCACCAGCAGTCAGTGCCAGTCGTACAGCCAAAGCCACCAGTCACAGTGCCTGCAGTGTCAGCCATCTCAACCATCAGTCAATGCCACCAGCCACAGCCATCAGTCTTAGCCACCATTCAGTGCCACAAGTCTCAGCTACAGCCAGCAGTCTCAGCCACAAGCCGCAGCCAGCAGTCTCAGCCACAACCACCAGCCACAGCCAGCAGTCTCAGCCACCAGCCAGCAGTATCAGCCACCAGCCAGCAGTCATAGCCACCAGCCACCAGTCTCAGCCACAGCCACCAGTCTCAGCCACAGCCAACAGTCTCAGCCACAGCCACCAGTCTCAGCCTTAGCCACCAGTCTCAGCCTCAGCCACCAATCTCAGCCTCAGCCACCAGTCTCAGCCTCAGCCAGGGGCGTAATGATCACGGTTGCAGAGAGTGCTACTGTGACCGGTCCCGGCGGGGGGGAGGGCCCACTGCAGGCTGCAAGTGCTTGCGGCAGCGGATGTGCCCTCTTTACTCCCCTTAAACTGTCTTAAGTGAAGTCAATCAGAGTAGAGCGGGGGGGCCAGGCCAGCCGCAATTTTTTTTTATAAGTGCGGCAACGGTGGCGTGCCCTCTCCTACAGACAGTCCCCTCCACTCCCCACCCCTTCCGATAATTGCATCTGCTGGCTTACCACGGCAAGTCTCGCGGGATCACAGCTATAACCAGAAACTGTAGTGGTGCAAGCGCAGCCAGAGACTGCCAACAGAGGATTCAAAATTAGTGCGGTCAGGCAGAGGCTGAGAGTCTGACTGACTCTACACTTCACAGATCGCTCACCTGACACCCGCTGCTCTACAATCACAGAGGCAGCAGGTCGCATGAGGCTATTCACACACTGGCCAGGACACCATAATGGAAGCAGGAGGTGGGTTAAAGGTGGGTCACGTGATCAGATGGCAGGGCTTACTGCTGGAGAGATGGCTGCAGCTGGTGTGGTGTGGTGTGGGTGGGGGACAACAGGAAGCAGTACATGTCAGAGAGTGGGGAAATGAAAGAGAGCAGTACTGTGAGAGAGGGGGGAAATGATAGTCAGATGCGCGCCTTGGGTGCGGTGGCAAGGGGGGGAAGGGGTGCAGGGGACCCAAAAAACAGGTCAGAAAGCCCCTGCCAAAATGACAGCCCCCATAAAAGGAGCGGCCTCCATATCTAGAGACAGGCAGCACACTGGAATTGGAGGCGAGTCGCATGAAAGACAGAGGTGGCAAATATGACAGGTGACCCTGGGAGATACATAATTACTGTATATAATATGTGGGGGGGTCCCATAAAGCTACAAACTGGGGCAAAAGGGGGGCACAACTAGAGTGAGGGGGCACAAAAGTGGGCATCTAATCTGGAATAGCAACTTTGAGGGGGCACCTAATCTGGCATAACTACTGTGAGGGGCACATATCTGGGCATAACTACTTTGAGGAGCACATATGAGGGCATAACTACTGTGAGGGGGCATGGCAACTTCTAGTTCCTGCTAAGCCACACCACTGAACCAGTTAGGCCACGCCCCCACAGCTGACAGGGATTGCCAAAATGAAGTTAAAAATCAACTTCTGTCAGCTGCAGAGGTGGGAGGGACTATGACTAGGGATGAGCGAACCCAAACTGTATAGTTCGGGTTCGTACCGAATTTTGGGGTGTTCGGGACACGGACCCGGACACCGACATTTTTAAAAAAGTTCGGGTTCGTTGTTCGGCTTTCTTCCCGCTTTCTGAAGGGCCGCACAGCAGCCAATCAGCTAGCGTTTTACTTCTTGCCCTAAGAAGCCATCACAGCCATGCCTAATAATGGCATGGCTGTGATTGGCCAAGTGCAGCATGTGACCCAGCCTCTATTTAAGCTGGAGTCACGTAGCGCCGCACGCACTCTGCTCTGATTAGTATAGGGATAGGGAAAACTCAGCAAAAACGCCTAATGAAGTGAACGATCTACAGCTGTGAATCATTCAACTTCTGCTAGTTAATTGCTCACTTCTACTAGTTAATTTTTAGGCTGCACAGAGAGTTTTGCTGTCACTTTTTTCTGGGGTGATCGGTGGCCATTTTGTGTCTTGTGGTGCACCAGCACAAGCTGCCACCAAGTCCATCAATCGTAGTTTTTTTTTTTGCTATATTCTACATCAGGGGCTTGGCTTTGCTTATTGTCACCCCTAGAAACTCAGGATAGAGATTTCTATATTTTATTGAGGGGTTAAATTCAATTGCCAAAATAGCAATCTCCTAAATCTGGTGTTCCAGTTGTGGCTAGCCAAGTGTAATCCTGTCAGCTGTTTGGCAAAGGATAGATTTTTTTCTGTGGTGAAATTCAATTGCCAAAATAGCAATCCCCTAAATCAAGTGTCCCAGCAGTGGCTTGTAAAGTTTAATAATGTCCGGCAAAGGATATATTTTTTTCAGGGGTGAAATTCAATTACCAAAATAGCAAAACCATAAATCAGTGGTTTTAGCTGTGGCTGGCCAAGTTTAATAGTGTCCGGCAAAGGATATATTTTGTTCTGGGATGAAATTCAATTGCCAAAATAGCAATACCGTAAATCTGGTGTTCCAGCTGTGACTGGACAAGTTTCATAGTGTCCGTCATAGCACATATTATTTTCTGCAGTGAAATTCAGTTGCAAAAATAGAAATACCGTAAATCTGGTGTTCCAGCTGTGACTGGACAAGTTTATTTTTTTGAATATAATCTTTATTAAAAGTTTACAAATATAGAAGTACAAAAGCCATCAGTGAACAATTTGTATTCCAGAGATCATGATACAAAATCATAAAGCATATCCCAAAACTCCCCTCCCTTCCAACCCCCCCAGTGCCGGATGTCTCCCTCCTCGACTCCGCCTCATCAAGGTAAAATCCTCAATCAACTAGAAGCCTCCCCAGCGTGCCCGCCACCTTACTTTTCAGGTACCACTCTGTACTCAAAAAGGGTTTCATAAAGTCCTTAAGCTCTTTGTCTGAATAGACCGTTGTAATAAAGAGTTCCCATTTCTTAAAGAAACGTTTGACCTGTTTACTTTTGTGTTGTTCCATCTCAATCCTTTCCATCTCGAAACAGTGCTTTATTTGGTGAAATATCTCCGTGGCTGATGGAGTAGCTGGGTGCAACCATTTCTGTAATAGGCAACGTTTAGCTGAGTGAGAGTGGAACAAGATCATGGAGGGAGTCAGAGGAACAGTAAATTTCAGGTGTGTCTTAATATGGTGCCTGACCATAGACCAATATTTTACAACAGCTGGGCATCCCCACAGCCCATGGTTCATATCTGTACCCCGTAGATTACATTTCGGACAGCTCGTAAGTCTAGACGGGTCAAGATTGGTTCTGGAGTACTGAAAGTCATATATCGCTTTATGGATAATGTGGAACTGAGACTCTCTCCATCTTTCATTAGTTATTATACGTCTAATCTTGACCCATCCTGGTAAGACCGTGTTGTCTACATACATTTGTGGGAAATCCTTCTTCCAATGTGAGAACAAGCAGTCTGAAAGGGTATGTTGACGTATATCTCTGAGCGTGAAATAGAGCTCTGACAAGGGTTTTTTGTTCCTATCCTGACCCATTAGGCGATCAAGTGTGGTAGAGCCCATGATTTCCCCCCCTGACGGGAACCTTTTCCCCAAAAACCCTCTCAATTGTGCATGTGCAAATATATGCTGGGGGTGTGTTAGGTTAAAACTAGATGCTATCTCCTCATACCATACCATAAATCTGTGGTTTCAGCTGTGGCTGGCCAAGTTTAATAGTGTCCGGCAAAGGATAGATTTTTTTCTGGGGTGAAATTAAATTGCCAAAATAGCAATACCGTAAATCTGGTGTCCCAGTAGTGGCTGGCCAAGTTTAATAGTGTCCGTCAAAGGATTTATTATTTTCTGCGGTGAAATTCAGTTGCCAAAATAGAAATACAGTAAATCTGGTGTTCCAGCTGTGACTGGACAATTTTTATAGTATCCGGCAAAGGATATTTTATTTTCTGGGGTGAAATTCAGTTGCAAAAATAGAAATACCATAAATCTGGTGTTCCAGCTGTGACTGGACAAGTTTCATAGTGTCCGTCACAGGATATATTATTTTCTGCGGTGAAATTCAGTTGCAAAAATAGAAATACCGTAAATCTGGTGTTCCAGCTGTGACTGGACAAGTTTAATAGTTTACGGCAATGGTTATATTTCTTTCTGGGGTGAAATTCAATTGCCAAAATAGCAATACCATAAATCAGTGGTTTCAGCTGTGGCTGGCCAAGATTAATAGTGTCCGTCAAAGGATATATTATATTCTGGGGTGAAATTCAGTTGCAAAAATAGAAATACCGTAAATCTGGTGTTCCAGCTGTAAATTGACAAGTTTAATAGTGTCCAGCAAAGGATATATTTTGTTCTGGGGTGAAATTCAATTGCCAAAATAGCAATACCTTAAATCAGTGGTTTCAGCTGTGGCTGGCCAAGTTTAATAGTGTCCGGCAAAGGACATATTTTTATCTGGGGTGAAATTCAGTTGCAAAAATAGAAATACCGTAAATCTGGTGTCCCAGAAGTGGCTGGACAAGTTTAATGGTGTCCGGCAAAGGATAGATAATTTTCTGGGTTGAAATTCAGTAGCAAAAACAGAAATACCGTAAATCTGGTGTTCCAGCTCTGGCTGGCCAAGTTTAATAGTGTCCAGCAAAGGATATATTTTTTTCTGTGGTGAAATTCAATTGCCAAAATAGCAATAAAATAAATCATTGGTTTCAGCTGTGGCTGGCCAAGTTTAATAGTGTCCCTCTAAGGATATATTATTTTCTGGGGTGAAATTCAGTTGCAAAAATAGAAATACTGTAAATCTGGTGTTCCAGCTGTGACTGGAAAAGTTTAATAGTGTCCGGCAAAGGATATATTTTGTTCTGGGCTGAACTTCAATTGCCAAAATAGCAATACCATAAATCAGTGGTTTCAGCTGTGGCTGGCCAAGTTTAATAGTGTCCGGCAAAGGATATATTTTTTTCTGGGGTAAAATTTTGTGTTGAGCGAACAGTTCGAGCATAGTTCAGGTTCGTACCGAATTTTGGGGTGTTCGGGACACGGACCCGGACACGAACATTTTCAAAAAAGTTCGGGTTCGGGTCCGTTGTTCGGCGATTTCTTCCCGCTTTCTGAAGGGCTGCACAGCAGCCTAGCATTTTACTTTTTGCCCTAAGAAGCCATCACAGCCATGCCTACTAATGGAATGGCTGTGATTGGCCAAGTGCAGCATGTGACCCAGCCTCTATTTAAGCTGGAGTCACGTAGCGCCACACGTCACACTGCTCTGATTATTGTAGGGAGAGGACGCAGCTTCTGTGAGGGCGAGATTAGGCAGGGAAAAGTCAGCAACAGTACCTAATGAAGTGATCGATCTACAGCTGTGAATGATTCAACTCCTGCTAGTTAATTGCTCACTGGTTTTTAGGCTGCACAGAGCGTTTTTCTGTCACTTTTTTTCTGGGGTGATCGGCGGCCATTTTGTGACTTGTGGTGCACCAGAACAAGCTTCCATCAATCCATCAATTTTAGTTTTTTTTTGCTATATTCTACATCAGGGGCTTGGCTGTGCTTATTGTCACCCCTAGAAACTCAGGATAGCAATTTCAATATTTTATTAAGGGGTTTAATACAATTGCCAAAACACTCTGTCCGTAAAAGGGTAAATTTTGTTCTGGGGTGAGATTCAATAGCCAAAATAGCAATTCCCTGAATCTGGTGTCCCAGCACTGGCTGGCAAAGTATAATATTGTCCGCCAAAACATATATTTTGTTCTGGGGTGAAATTCAATTGCCAATATAGCAATACCCTGAATCTGGTGTTCCAGCTGTTGCAGGCCAAGTGTTAATCTGTCCGTAAAAGGGTTTATTTATTTCTGGGGTGAAATTCAATTGCCAAAATAGCAATACCCTGAATCTGGTGTTCCAGCAGTTGCAGGCTTAGTTTAAATCTGTCAGTAACAGGGTATATTTTGTTCTGGGGTGAAATTCAATTGCCAAAATAGCAATACCCTGAATCTGGTGTTCCAGCAGTTGCAGGCTTAGTTTAAATCTGGCCATAACAGGATATATTTTGTTCTGGGGTGAAATTCAATTGCCAATATAGCAATACCCTTAATCTGGTGTTCCAGCAGTTGCAGGCCAAGTGTTAATCTGTCCGTAAAAGGGTATATTTTGTTCTGGGATGAAATTCAATTACCCTGAATCTGGTGTCCCAGCACTGGCTGGCAAAGTATAATATTGTCCGCCAAAACATATATTTTGTTCTGGGGTGAAATTCAATTGCCACAATAGCAATACCCTGAATCTGGTGTTCCAGCTGTTGCAGGCCAAGTGTTAATCTGTCCTTAAATGGGTATATTTTGTTCTGGGGTGAAATTCAATTGCCAATATAGCAATACCCTGAAACTGGTGTTCCAGCAGTTGCAGGCCAAGTGTTAGTCTGTCCGTATAAGGGTATGTTTTATTCTGGGGTAAAATTCAATTGCCAAAATAGCAATACCCTGAATCTGGTGTCCCAGCACTTGCTGGCAAAGTATAATAGTGTCAGTCAAAACATATATTTTCTTCTGGGGTTAAATTCAATTGCCAAAATAGCAATATCCTGAATCTGGTGTCCCAGCTGTTGCAGGCCAAGAATTAATCTGTCCGTAAAAGGGTATATTTTGTTCTGGGGTGAGATTCAATAGCCAAAATAGCAATTCCCTGAATCTGGTGTCCCAGCACTGGCTGGCAAAGTATAATATTGTCCGCCAAAACATATATTTTGTTCTGAGGTGAAATTCAATTGCCAATATAGCAATACCCTGAATCTGGTGTTTCAGCTGTTGCAGGCCAAGTGTTAGTCTGTCTGTAAAAGGGTTTATTTTGTTCTGGGGTGAAATTCAATTGCCAAAATAGCAATACCATGAATCTAGTGTCCCAGCTGTTGAAGGCCAAGTGCTAATCTGCCCGTAAAAGGGTATATTTTGTTCTGGGGTGAAAATCAATTGCCAAAATAGCAATACCCTGAATCTGGTGTTTCAGCAGTTGCAGACCTAGTTTAAATCTGTTCGAAACAGGGTACATTTTGTTCTGGGGTGAAATTCAATTGCCAATATAGCAATACCCTGAATCTGGAGTTCCAGCTATTGCAAGCCAAGTGTTAATCTGTCCATAATCGTGTATATTTTGTTCTGGGGTGAAATTCAGTTGCAAAAATAGAAATACTGTAAATTTGGTGTTCCAGCTGTGACTGGACAAGTTTAATAGTGTCCGCAAAGGATATATTTTGTTCTGGGCTGAACTTAAATTGCCAAAATAGCAATACCATAAATCAGTGGTTTCAGCTGTGGCTGGCCAAGTTTAATAGTGTCCGGCAAAGGATAGATAATTTTCTTCGGTAAAATTCAGTAGCAAAAATAGAAATACCGTAAATCTGGTGTTCCAGCTGTGGCTTGCCAAGTTTACTAGTGTCCGGCAAAGGATATATTTTTTTCTGGGGTGAAATTTTGTGTTGAGCGAACAGTTCGAGCATAGTTCAGGTTTGTACCGAATTTTGGGGTGTTCGGGACACGGACCCGGACACGAACATTTTCAAAAAAGTTCGGGTTCGGGTCCGTTGTTCGGCGATTTCTTCCCGCTTTCTGATGGGCTGCACAGCAGCCAATCATCTAGCGTTTTACTTTTTACTTTTTGCCCTAAGAAGCCATCACAGCCATGCCTACTAATGGAATGGCTGTGATTGGCCAAGTGCAGCATGTGACCCAGCCTCTATTTAAGCTGGAGTCACATAGCGCCGCACGTCACACTGCTCTGATAAGTGTAGGGAGAGGACGCAGCTTCTGTGAGGGCGAGATTAGGCAGGGAAAAGTCAGCAACAGTACCTAATGAAGTGATCGATCTACAGCTGTGAATGATTCAACTCCTGCTAGTTAATTGCTCACTGGTTTTTAGGCTGCACAGAGCGTTTTTCTGTCACTTTTTTCTGGGGTGATCGGCGGCCATTTTGTGACTTATGGTGCACCAGAACAAGCTGCCACCAAGTCCATCAATCCATCAATTCTAGTTTTTTTTTGCTATATTCTACATCAGGGGCTTGGCTGTGCTTATTGTCACCCCTAGAAACTCAGGATAGCAATTTCAATATTTTATTAAGGGGTTTAATACAATTGACAAAACACTTATCCCCTACTTCTGGTGTTCCAGCTTTGGCTAGACAAATGTGATACTGTCTGCTGTCTGGCAAAGGATAGATCATTTTCTGTGGTTAAATTCAATAGCCAAAATAGCAATACCCTGAATGTGGTGTCCCAGCACTGGCTGGCAAAGTATAATTGTGTCCCTCAAAACAAAAACTTTGTTCTGGAGTGAAATTCAATTGCCAAAATGGCAATACCCTGAATCTGGTGTCCCAGCTGTTGCAGGCGAAATGTTAATCTGTCCGTAAAAGGGTATATTTTGTTCTGGAGTGAAATTGAATTTCCAATATAGCAATACCCTGAATCTGGTGTTCCAGCTGTTGCAGGCCAAGTGTTAATCTGTCCGTAAAAGGGTATATTTTGTTCTGGGGTGAAATTCAATTGCCAATATAGCAATACCCTAAATCTGGTGTTCCAGCAGTTGCAGGCCAAGTGTTAATCTGTCCGTAAAAGGGTATATTTTGTTCTGGGGTGAAATTCAATTGCCAATATAGCAATACCCTGAATCTGGTGTTCCAGCAGTTGCAGGCTTAGTTGAAATCTGTCCGTAACAGGGTATATTTTGTTCTGGGGTGAAATTCAATTGCCAATATAGAAATACCCTTAATCTGGTGTTCCAGCAGTTGCAGGCCAAGTGTTAATCTGTCCGTAAAAGGGTATATTTTGTTCTGGGGTGAAATTCAATTGCCAAAATAGCAATACTCTGAATATGGTGTCCCAGCACTGGCTGGCAAAGTATAATAGTGTCCGTCAAAACATATATTTTGTTCTGGGGTGAAATTTAATTGCCAAAATAGCAATATCCTGAATCTAGTGTCCCAGCTGTTGCAGGCCAAGTGTTAATCTGTCTGTAAAAAGATATATTTTGTTCTGGGGTGAGATTTAATAGCCAAAATAGCAATTCCCTGAATCTGGTGTCCCAGCACTGGCTGGCAAATTATAATAGTGTCTGCCAAAACATATATTTTGTTCTGGGGTGAAATTCAATTGCCAAAATAGCAATACCCTTAATCTGTTGTCCCAGCTGTTGCAGGCCAAGTGTTAATCTGTCCTTAAAGGGGTATATTTTGTTCTGGGGTGAAATTCAATTGCCAATATAGCAATACCCTGAATCTGGTGTTCCAGCAGTTGCAGGCCAAGTGTTAATCTGTCCGTATAAGGGTATGTTTTATTCTGGGGTGAAATTCAATTGCCAAAATAGCAATTCCCTGAATCTGGTGTCCCAGCACTGGCTGGCAAAGTTTAATATTGTCCGCCAAAACATATATTTTGTTCTGGGGTGAAATTCAATTGCCAATATAGCTATACCCTGAATCTGGTGTTCCAGCTATTGCAGGCCAAGTGTTAGTCTGTCCGTAAAAGGGATTATTTTGTTCTGGGGTGAAAATCAATTGCCAAAATAGCAATACCCTAAATCTGTTGTTCCTGCTGTTGCAGGCCAAGTTTTAATCTGTCCGTAAAAGGGTATATTTTGTTCTGAGGTGAAATTCAATTGCCAATATAGCAATACCCTTAATCTGGTGTTCCAGCTGTTGCAGGCCAAGTGTTAATCTGTCCGTAAAAGGGTTTATTTTGTTCTGGGGTTAAATTCAATTGCCAAAATAGCAATACCCTGAATCTGGTGTTCCAGCAGTTGCAGGCTTAGTTTAATTCTGTCCGTAACAGGGTATATTTTGTTCTGGGGTGAAATTCAATTGCCAAAATAGCAATACCCTGAATCTGGTGTTCCAGCAGTTGCAGGCTTAGTTTAAATCTGTCTATAACAGGGTATATTTTGTTCTGGGGTGAAATTCAATTGCCAATATAGCAATTCCCTTAATCTGGTGTTCCAGCAGTTGCAGGCCAAGTGTTAATCTGTCCGTAAAGGGTATATTTTGTTCTGGGGTCAAATTCAATTGCCAAAATAGCAATACCCTGAATCTGTTGTCCCTGCACTGGCAGGCAAAGTATAATATTGTCCGCCAAAACATATATTTTGTTCTGGGGTGAAATTCAATTGCCACAATAGCAATACCCTGAATCTGGTGTCCCAGCACTGGCTGGCAAATTATAATAGTGTCTGCCAAAACATATATTTTGTTCTGGGGTGAAATTCAATTGACAAAATAGCAATACCCTTAATCTGTTGTCCCAGCAGTTGCAGGCCAAGTGTTAATCTGTCCTTCAATGGGTATATTTTGTTCTGGGGTGAAATTCAATTGCCAATATAGCAATAACCTGAATCTGGTGTTCCAGCAGTTGCAGGCCAAGTGTTAATCTGTCCGTATAAGGGTAGGTTTTATTCTGGGGTGAAATTCAATTGCCAAAATAGCAATACCCTGAATGTGGTGTCCCAGCACTGGCTGGCAAAGTATAATTGTGTCCCTCAAAACATATAATTTTGTTCTGGAGTGAAATTGAATTTCCAATATAGCAATACCCTGAATCTGGTGTTCCAGCTGTTGCAGGCCAAGTGTTAATCTGTCCGTAAAGGGTATATTTTGTTCTGGGGTGAAATTCAATTGCCAATATAGCAATACTCTGAATCTGGTGTTCCAGCTGTTGCAGGCCAAGTGTTAATCTGTCCGTAAAGGGTATATTTTGTTCTGGGGTGAAATTCAATTGCCAAAATAGCAATACCCTGAATCTGGTGTTCCAGCAGTTGCAGGCTTAGTTTAAATCTGTCCGTAACAGGGTATATTTTGTTCTGGGGTGAAATTCAATTGCCAATATAGCAATTTCCTTAATCTGGTGTTCCAGCAGTTGCAGGCCAAGTGTTAATCTGTCCGTAAAAGGGTATATTTTGTTCTGGGGTGAAATTCAATTGCCAAAATAGCAATACCCTGAATCTGGTGTCCCAGCACTGGCTGGCAAAGTATAATATTGTCCGCCAAAACATATATTTTGTTCTGGGGTGAAATTCAATTGCCACAATAGCAATACCCTGAATCTGGTGTCCCAGCACTGGCTGGCAAATTATAATAGTGTCTGCCAAAACATATATTTTGTTCTGGGGTGAAATTCAATTGCCAAAATAGCAATACCCTTAATCTGTTGTCCCAGCAGTTGCAGGCCAAGTGTTAATCTGTCCTTAAAGGGGTATATTTTGTTCTGGGGTGAAATTCAATTGCCAATATAGCAATACCCTGAATCTGGTGTCCCAGCACTGGCTGACAAAGTATAATATTGTCCGCCAAAACATATATTTTGTTCTGGGGTGAAATTCAATTGCCACAATAGCAATACCCTGAATCTGATGTCCCAGCACTGGCTGGCAAAGTATAATAGTGTCAGTCAAAACATATATTTTGTTCTGGGGTTAAATTCAATTGCCAAAATAGCAATATCCTGAATCTGTTGTCCAAGCTGTTGCAGGCCAAGTGTTAATCTGTCCTTCAAGGGGTATATTTTGTTCTGGGGTGAAATTCAATTGCCAATATAGCAATAACCTGAATCTGGTGTTCCAGCAGTTGCAGGCCAAGTGTTAATCTGTCCGTATAAGGGATGTTTTATTCTGGGGTGAAATTCAATTGCCAAAATAGCAAAACCCTGAATCTGGTGTCCCAGCACTGGCTGGCAAAGTATAATAGTGTCAGTCAAAACATATATTTTGTTCTGGGGTTAAATTCAATTGCAAAATAGCAATATCCTGAATCTGGTGTCCCAGCTGTTGCAGGCCAAGTGTTAATCTTTTCCTAAAAGGGTATATTTTGTTCTGGGGTAAAATTCAGTTTCCAAAATAGCAATACCCTAAATCTGGTGTTCCAGCAGTTGCAGGCCAAGTGTTAATCTGTCCTTAAAAGGGTATATTTTGTTCTGGGGTGAAATTCAATTGCCAATATAGCAATACCCTGAATCTGGTGATCCAGCAGTTGCAGGCTTAGTTTAAATCTGTCCGTAACAGGGTATATTTTGTTCTGGGGTGAAATTCAATTGCCAATATAGAAATACCCTTAATCTGGTGTTCCAGCAGTTGTAGGCCTAGTGTTATTCTGTCCGTAAAAGGGTATATTTTGTTCTGGGGTGAAATTCAATTGCCAAAATAGCAATACTCTGAATCTGGTGTCCCAGCACTGGCTGGCAAAGTATAATAGTGTCCGTCAAAACATATATTTTGTTCTGGGGTGAAATTTAATTGCCAAAATAGCAATATCCTGAATCTAGTGTCCCAGCTGTTGCAGGCCAAGTGTTAATCTGTCTGTAAAAAGATATATTTTGTTCTGGGGTGAGATTTAATAGCCAAAATAGCAATTCCCTGAATCTGGTGTCCCAGCACTGGCTGGCAAATTATAATAGTGTCTGCCAAAACATATATTTTGTTCTGGGGTGAAATTCAATTGCCAAAATAGCAATACCCTTAATCTGTTGTCCCAGCTGTTGCAGGCCAAGTGTTAATCTGTCCTTAAAGGGGTATATTTTGTTCTGGGGTGAAATTCAATTGCCAATATAGCAATACCCTGAATCTGGTGTTCCAGCAGTTGCAGGCCAAGTGTTAATCTGTCCGTATAAGGGTATGTTTTATTCTGGGGTGAAATTCAATTGCCAAAATAGCAATTCCCTGAATCTGGTGTCCCAGCACTGGCTGGCAAAGTTTAATATTGTCCGCCAAAACATATATTTTGTTCTGGGGTGAAATTCAATTGCCAATATAGCTATACCCTGAATCTGGTGTTCCAGCTATTGCAGGCCAAGTGTTAGTCTGTCCGTAAAAGGGATTATTTTGTTCTGGGGTGAAATTCAATTGCCAAAATAGCAATACCCTGAATCTGGTGTCCCAGCTGTTGCAGGCCAAGTGTTAATCTGCCCGTAAAAGGGTATATTTTGTTCTGGGGTGAAAATCAATTGCCAAAATAGCAATACCCTAAATCTGGTGTTCCTGCTGTTGCAGGCCAAGTTTTAATCTGTCCGTAAAAGGGTATATTTTGTTCTGAGGTGAAATTCAATTGCCAATATAGCAATACCCTTAATCTGGTGTTCCAGCTGTTGCAGGCCAAGTGTTAATCTGTCCGTAAAAGGGTTTATTTTGTTCTGGGGTTAAATTCAATTGCCAAAATAGCAATACCCTGAATCTGGTGTTCCAGCAGTTGCAGGCTTAGTTTAATTCTGTCCGTAACAGGGTATATTTTGTTCTGGGGTGAAATTCAATTGCCAAAATAGCAATACCCTGAATCTGGTGTTCCAGCAGTTGCAGGCTTAGTTTAAATCTGTCTATAACAGGGTATATTTTGTTCTGGGGTGAAATTCAATTGCCAATATAGCAATTCCCTTAATCTGGTGTTCCAGCAGTTGCAGGCCAAGTGTTAATCTGTCCGTAAAGGGTATATTTTGTTCTGGGGTCAAATTCAATTGCCAAAATAGCAATACCCTGAATCTGTTGTCCCTGCACTGGCAGGCAAAGTATAATATTGTCCGCCAAAACATATATTTTGTTCTGGGGTGAAATTCAATTGCCACAATAGCAATACCCTGAATCTGGTGTCCCAGCACTGGCTGGCAAATTATAATAGTGTCTGCCAAAACATATATTTTGTTCTGGGGTGAAATTCAATTGACAAAATAGCAATACCCTTAATCTGTTGTCCCAGCAGTTGCAGGCCAAGTGTTAATCTGTCCTTCAATGGGTATATTTTGTTCTGGGGTGAAATTCAATTGCCAATATAGCAATAACCTGAATCTGGTGTTCCAGCAGTTGCAGGCCAAGTGTTAATCTGTCCGTATAAGGGTAGGTTTTATTCTGGGGTGAAATTCAATTGCCAAAATAGCAAAACCCTGAATGTGGTGTCCCAGCACTGGCTGGCAAAGTATAATTGTGTCCCTCAAAACATAAAATTTTGTTCTGGAGTGAAATTGAATTTCCAATATAGCAATACCCTGAATCTGGTGTTCCAGCTGTTGCAGGCCAAGTGTTAATCTGTCCGTAAAAGGGTATATTTTGTTCTGGGGTGAAATTCAATTGCCAATATAGCAATACTCTGAATCTGGTGTTCCAGCTGTTGCAGGCCAAGTGTTAATCTGTCCGTAAAAGGGTATATTTTGTTCTGGGGTGAAATTCAATTGCCAAAATAGCAATACCCTGAATCTGGTGTTCCAGCAGTTGCAGGCTTAGTTTAAATCTGTCCGTAACAGGGTATATTTTGTTCTGGGGTGAAATTCAATTGCCAATATAGCAATTTCCTTAATCTGGTGTTCCAGCAGTTGCAGGCCAAGTGTTAATCTGTCCGTAAAAGGGTATATTTTGTTCTGGGGTGAAATTCAATTGCCAAAATAGCAATACCCTGAATCTGGTGTCCCAGCACTGGCTGGCAAAGTATAATATTGTCCGCCAAAACATATATTTTGTTCTGGGGTGAAATTCAATTGCCACAATAGCAATACCCTGAATCTGGTGTCCCAGCACTGGCTGGCAAATTATAATAGTGTCTGCCAAAACATATATTTTGTTCTGGGGTGAAATTCAATTGCCAAAATAGCAATACCCTTAATCTGTTGTCCCAGCAGTTGCAGGCCAAGTGTTAATCTGTCCTTAAAGGGGTATATTTTGTTCTGGGGTGAAATTCAATTGCCAATATAGCAATACCCTGAATCTGGTGTCCCAGCACTGGCTGACAAAGTATAATATTGTCCGCCAAAACATATATTTTGTTCTGGGGTGAAATTCAATTGCCACAATAGCAATACCCTGAATCTGATGTCCCAGCACTGGCTGGCAAAGTATAATAGTGTCAGTCAAAACATATATTTTGTTCTGGGGTTAAATTCAATTGCCAAAATAGCAATATCCTGAATCTGTTGTCCAAGCTGTTGCAGGCCAAGTGTTAATCTGTCCTTCAAAGGGTATATTTTGTTCTGGGGTGAAATTCAATTGCCAATATAGCAATAACCTGAATCTGGTGTTCCAGCAGTTGCAGGCCAAGTGTTAATCTGTCCGTATAAGGGGATGTTTTATTCTGGGGTGAAATTCAATTGCCAAAATAGCAAAACCCTGAATCTGGTGTCCCAGCACTGGCTGGCAAAGTATAATAGTGTCAGTCAAAACATATATTTTGTTCTGGGGTTAAATTCAATTGCAAAATAGCAATATCCTGAATCTGGTGTCCCAGCTGTTGCAGGCCAAGTGTTAATCTTTTCCTAAAAGGGTATATTTTGTTCTGGGGTAAAATTCAGTTTCCAAAATAGCAATACCCTAAATCTGGTGTTCCAGCAGTTGCAGGCCAAGTGTTAATCTGTCCTTAAAAGGGTATATTTTGTTCTGGGGTGAAATTCAATTGCCAATATAGCAATACCCTGAATCTGGTGATCCAGCAGTTGCAGGCTTAGTTTAAATCTGTCCGTAACAGGGTATATTTTGTTCTGGGGTGAAATTCAATTGCCAATATAGAAATACCCTTAATCTGGTGTTCCAGCAGTTGTAGGCCTAGTGTTATTCTGTCCGTAAAAGGGTATATTTTGTTCTGGGGTGAAATTCAATTGCCAAAATAGCAATACTCTGAATCTGGTGTCCCAGCACTGGCTGGCAAAGTATAATAGTGTCCGTCAAAACATATATTTTGTTCTGGGGTGAAATTTAATTGCCAAAATAGCAATATCCTGAATCTAGTGTCCCAGCTGTTGCAGGCCAAGTGTTAATCTGTCTGTTAAAGGGTATATTTTGTTCTGGGGTGAGATTCAATAGCCAAAATAGCAATTCCCTGAATCTGGTGTCCCAGCACTGGCTGGCAAATTATAATAGTGTCTGCCAAAACATATATTTTGTTCTGGGGTGAAATTCAATTGCCAAAATAGCAATACCCTTAATCTGTTGTCCCAGCTGTTGCAGGCCAAGTGTTAATCTGTCCTTAAAGGGGTATATTTTGTTCTGGGGTGAAATTCAATTGCCAATATAGCAATACCCTGAATCTGGTGTTCCAGCAGTTGCAGGCCAAGTGTTAATCTGTCCGTATAAGGGTATGTTTTATTCTGGGGTGAAATTCAATTGCCAAAATAGCAATACCCTGAATCTGGTGTCCCAGCACTGGCTGGCAAAGTATAATAGTGTCAGTCAAAACATATATTTTGTTCTGGGGTTAAATTCAATTGCCAAAATAGCAATATCCTGAATCTGGTGTCCCAGCTGTTGCAGGCCAAGTTTTAATCTGTGCGTAAAAGGGTATACTTTGTTCTGGGGTGAGATTCAATAGCCAAAATAGCAATTCCCTGAATCTGGTGTCCCAGCACTGGCTGGCAAAGTATAATATTGTCCGCCAAAACATATATTTTGTTCTGGGGTGAAATTCAATTGCCAATATAGCAATACCCTGAATCTGGTGTTCCAGCTATTGCAGGCCAAGTGTTATTCTGTCCGTAAAAGGGTTTATTTTGTTCTGGGGTGAAATTCAATTGCCAAAATAGCAATACCCTGAATCTGGTGTCCCAGCTGTATCAGGACAAGTGTTAATCTGCCCGTAAAAGGGTATATTTTGTTCTGGGGTGAAAATCAATTGCCAAAATAGCAATACCCTGAATCTGGTGTTTCAGCAGTTGCAGACCTAGTTTAAATCTATTCGAAACAGGGTACATTTTGTTCTGGGGTGAAATTCAATTGCCCATATAGCAATACCCTGAATCTGGTGTTCCAGATATTGCAGGCCAAGTGTTAATCTGTCCATAAACGGGTATATTTTGTTCTGGGGTGAAATTCAGTTGCAAAAATAGAAATACTGTAAATCTGGTGTTCCAGCTGTGACTGGACAAGTTTAATAGTGTCCGGCAAAGGATATATTTTGTTCTGGGCTGAACTTAAATTGCCAAAATAGCAATACCATAAATCAGTGGTTTCAGCTGTGGCTGGCCAAGTTTAATAGTGTCCGGCAAAGGATAGATAATTTTCTTCGGTGAAATTCAGTAGCATAAATAGAAATACCGTAAATCTGGTGTTCCAGCTGTGGCTAGCCAAGTTTAATAGTGTCCGGCAAAGGATATATATTTTTCTGGGGTGAAATTTTGTGTTGAGCGAACAGTTCGAGCATAGTTCAGGTTCATACCGAATTTTGGGGTGTTCGGGACACGGACCCGGACACGAACATTTTCAAAAAAGTTCGGGTTCGGGTCCATTGTTCGGCGATTTCTTCCCGCTTTCTGATGGGCTGCACAGCAGCCAATCATCTAGCGTTTTACTTTTTACTTTTTGCCCTAAGAAGCCATCACAGCCATGCCTACTAATGGAATGGCTGTGATTGGCCAAGTGCAGCATGTGACCCAGCCTCTATTTAAGCTGGAGTCACGTAGCGCCGCACGTCACACTGCTCTGATAAGTGTAGGGAGAGGACGCAGCTTCTGTGAGGGCGAGATTAGGCAGGGAAAAGTCAGCAACAGTACCTAATGAAGTGATCGATCTACAGCTGTGAATGATTCAACTCCTGCTAGTTAATTGCTCACTGGTTTTTAGGCTGCACAGAGCGTTTTTCTGTCACTTTTTTCTGGGGTGATCGGCGGCCATTTTGTGACTTGTGGTGCACCAGAACAAGCTGCCACCAAGTGCATCAATCCATCAATTCTAGTTTTTTTTTGCTATATTCTACATCAGGGGCTTGGCTGTGCTTATTGTCACCCCTAGAAACTCAGGATAGCAATTTCTATATTTTATTAAGGGGTTTAATACAATTGCCAAAACACTTATCCCCTAATTCTGGTGTTCCAGCTTTGGCTAGACAAGTGTGATACTGTCTGCTGTCTGGCAAAGGATAGATCATTTTCTGTGGTGAAATTCAATAGCCAAAATAGCAATACCCTGAATGTGGTGTCCCAGCACTGGCTGGCAAAGTATAATTGTGTCCCTCAAAACATAAAATTTTGTTCTGGAGTGAAATTGAATTTCCAATATAGCAATACCCTGAATCTGGTGTTCCAGCTGTTGCAGGCCAAGTGTTAATCTGTCCGTAAAAGGGTATATTTTGTTCTGGGGTGAAATTCAATTGCCAATATAGCAATACTCTGAATCTGGTGTTCCAGCTGTTGCAGGCCAAGTGTTAATCTGTCCGTAAAAGGGTATATTTTGTTCTGGGGTGAAATTCAATTGCCAATATAGCAATACCCTGAATCTGGTGTTCCAGCTGTTGCAGGCCAAGTGTTAATCTGTCCGTAAAAGGGTTTATTTTGTTCTGGGGTGAAATTCAATTGCCAAAATAGCAATACCCTGAATCTGGTGTTCCAGCAGTTGCAGGCTTAGTTTAAATCTGTCCGTAACAGGGTATATTTTGTTCTGGGGTGAAATTCAATTGCCAAAATAGCAATACCCTGAATCTGGTGTTCCAGCAGTTGCAGGCTTAGTTGAAATCTGTCCGTAACAGGGTATATTTTGTTCTTGGGTGAAATTCAATTGCCAATATAGCAATTCCCTTAATCTGGTGTTCCAGCAGTTGCAGGCCAAGTGTTAATCTGTCCGTAAAAGGGTATATTTTGTTCTGGGGTGAAATTCAATTGCCAAAATAGCAATACCCTGAATCTGGTGTCCCAGCACTGGCTGGCAAAGTATAATATTGTCCGCCAAAACATATATTTTGTTCTGGGGTGAAATTCAATTGCCACAATAGCAATACCCTGAATCTGGTGTCCCAGCACTGGCTGGCAAATTATAATAGTGTCTGCCAAAACATATATTTTGTTCTGGGGTGAAATTCAATTGCCAAAATAGCAATACCCTTAATCTGTTGTCCCAGCAGTTGCAGGCCAAGTGTTAATCTGTCCTTAAAGGGGTATATTTTGTTCTGGGGTGAAATTCAATTGCCAATATAGCAATACCCTGAATCTGGTGTCCCAGCATTGGCTGGCAAAGTATAATATCGTCCGCCAAAACATATATTTTGTTCTCGGGTGAAATTCAATTGTCAATATAGCAATACCCTGAATCTGGTGTTCCAGCTGTTGCAGGCCAAGTGTTAATCTGTCCGTAAAAGGGTTTATTTTGTTCTGGGGTTAAATTCAATTGCCAAAAAAGCAATACCCAGAATCTGGTGTTCCAGCAGTTGCAGGCTTAGTTTAAATCTGTCCGTAACAGTGTCTATTTTGTTCTGGGTTGAAATTCAATTGCCAATATAGAAATAGCCTTAATCTGGTGTTCCAGCAGTTGCAGGCCAAGTGTTAATCTGTCCTTAATAGGGTATATTTTGTTCTGGGGTGAAATTCAATTGCCAAAATAGCAATACCCTGAATCTGGTGTCCCAGCACTGGCTGGCAAAGTATAATAGTGTCCGTCAAAACATATATTTTTTTCTGGGGTGAAATTTAATTGCCAAAATAGCAATATCCTGAATCTAGTGTCCCAGCTGTTGCAGGCCAAGTGTTAATCTGTTCGTAAAAGGGTATATTTTGTTCTGGGGTGAGATTCAATAGCCAAAATAGCAATTCCCTGAATCTGGTGTCCCAGCACTGGCTGGCAAAGTATAATATTGTCCACCAAAACATATATTTTGTTCTGGGGTGAAATTCAATTGCCAATATAGCAATTCCCTGAATCTGGTGTTCCAGCTGTTGCAGGCCAAGTGTTAATCTGTCCGTAAGAGTGTTTATTTTGTTCTGGGGTGAAATTCAATTGCCAAAATAGCAATACCCTGAATCTGGTGTTCCAGCAGTTGCAGGCTTAGTTTAAATCTGTCCTTAACAGGGTATATTTTGTTCTGGGGTGAAATTCAATTGCCAAAATAGCAATACCCTGAATCTGGAGTTCCAGCAGTTGCAGGCTTAGTTTAAATCTGTCCGTAACAGGGTATATTTTGTTCTGGGGTGAAATTCAATTGCCAATATAGCAATACCCTGAATCTGGTGTTCCAGCAGTTGCAGGCTTAGTTTAAATCTGTCTGTAACAGGGTATATTTTGTTCTGGGGTGAAATTCAATTTCCAATATAGAAATACCCTTAATCTGGTGTTCCAGCAGTTGCAGGCCAAGTGTTAATCTGTCCGTAAAAGTGTATATTTTGTTCTGGGGTGAAATTCAATTGCCAAAATAGCAATACTCTGAATCTGGTGTCCCAGCACTGGCTGGCAAAGTATAATAGTTTCCGTCAAAACATATATTTTGTTCTGGGGTGAAATTTAATTGCCAAAATAGCAATATCCTGAATCTAGTGTCCCAGCTGTTGCAGGCCAAGTGTTAATCTGTCTGTAAAAGGGTATATTTTGTTCTGGGGTGAGATTCAATAGCCAAAATAGCAATTCCCTGAATCTGGTGTCCCAGCACTGGCTGGCAAATTATAATAGTGTCTGCCAAAACATATATTTTGTTCTGGGGTGAAATTCAATTGCCAAATTAGCAATACCCTTAATCTGTTGTCCCAGCTGTTGCAGGCCAAGTGTTAATCTTTCCTTAAAGGGGTATATTTTGTTCTGGGGTGAAATTCAATTGCCAAAATAGCAATACCCTGAATCTCGTGTCCCAGCTGTTGCAGGCCAAGTGTTAATCTGCCCGTAAAAGGGTATATTTTGTTCTGGGGTGAAAATCAATTGCCAAAATAGCAATACCCTGAATCTGGTGTTTCAGCAGTTGCAGACCTAGTTTAAATCTGTTCGAAACAGGGTACATTTTGTTCTGGGGTGAAATTCAATTGCCAATATAGCAATACCCTGAATCTGTTGTTCCAGATATTGCAGGCCAAGTGTTAATCTGTCCATAAACGGGTATATTTTGTTCTGGGGTGAAATTCAGTTGCAAAAATAGAAATACTGTAAATCTGGTGTTCCAGCTGTGACTGGACAAGTTTAATAGTGTCCGGCAAAGGATATATTTTGTTCTGGGCTGAACTTAAATTGACAAAATAGCAATACCATAAATCAGTGGTTTCAGCTGTGGCTGGCCAAGTTTAATAGTGTCCGGCAAAGGATAGATAATTTTCTTCGGTGAAATTCAGTAGCAAAAATAGAAATACCGTAAATCTGGTGTTCCAGCTGTGGCTAGCCAAGTTTAACCCCTTAAGGACACGGCCCTATTTCACCTTAAGGACCAGGCCATTTTTTCAAAATCTGACTAGTGTCACTTTATGTGGTGATAACTTTAAAACGCTTTTACTTATCCAAGCCATTCTGAGATTGTTTTTTCGTCACATATTGTATTTAATGACAGTGGTAAAATAAAGTCGAAAAATTTCATTTTTATTTATAAAAAAATACCAAATTTACCAAAAATTTTGAAAAATTTGCAATTTTCCAAGTTTCAATTTCTCTACTTCTAGAATACATAGTAATACTGCCCAAAAAAGTTATTGATTTACATTCCCCATATGTCTACTTCATGTATCGATCATTTTGGGAATGCCATTTCATTTTTTGGGGACGTTACAAGGCTTAGAAGTTTAGAAGCAAATCTTGACATTTTTCAGAAATTTTCAAAAACACACTTTTTAGGGACCAGTTCAGGTCTGAAGTCACTTTGTGAGGCTTACATAATAGAAACCACCCAAAAATTACCCTATTCTAGAAACTACACCCCTGAAGGTACTCAAAACTGATTTTACAAACGTCATTAACCCTTTAGGTTTTCCACAAGAGTTAATGGCAAATAAAGATAAAATTTCTGAATTTCGATTTTTTGGAAAATTTTCCATTTTAATCCATTTTTTCCAGTAACAAAGCAAGGGTTAACAGCCAAACAAAACTCAATATTTATTGCCCCGATTCTGTAGTTTGCAGAAACACCCCATATGTGGTCGTAAACTGCTGTATGGCCAAACGGCAGGGCACAGAAGTAAGGGAACGCCATATGGTTTTGGAAGGCGGATTTTGCTGGACTGGATTTTTGGCACCATGTCCCATTTGAAGCCCCGATGCACCCCTAGAATAGAAACTCCATAAAAGTGACTCTATCTAAGAAACTACACCCCTCAAGGTATTCAAAACCAGTTTTACAAACTTTGTTAACCCTTTAGGTGTTCCACAAGAGTTATTGGCAAATGGAGATGAAATTTCTGAATTTCAATTTTTTGTTACCTTGCCTCAAAAAAAGTGTAATATAGAGCAACCAAAAATCATATTTACCCTAAAATAGTACCAACAAAACTGACAGCTTATCCCGTAGTTTCCAAAATGGGGTCACTTTTTTGGAGTTTCTACTGTAGGGGTGCATCGGGGGGGGGTTTAAATGGGACATAGTCTCAAAAAACCAGTCCAGCAAAATCCGCCTTCCAAAGATCATATCACATCTTTCACCACTCTTCCAAAAACACCTCACTTAGTTCTCAAACACTCACCTATGTTCCTTTTATACATCAAATTACTATAACCTTGATCATCACCCATTATATATTCACCTTAATCCATATACAACCATTTTGAATCATCTCAAACTGCAATTAATTACCCATTTATTAACCTAATTCATCATCTATACAAATTCACCGTTTTATCACTATAGTACTCTACACACTAATCTAACCACACTCACCCATTATCATAATCCAATTATCTATACACACATCATCCATTCTGATCCCTGAGTCAATTATATCCCCATCTTGACCATAACCCTAGATATCACTCATCTTATCATCATATCAATCCAATCATCCTCATCTTAACCAATCACCTACTTATTAACTCATCAATTACACAGATTTACTCTCACAGTGGTCCATAATCATAGTACTCTATACACCCTCTCAACCATTCTCACCCATCATTACAATCATGCCATTAGCTCTCATAAAGCACATCATCTCCTTTGATAACAGAGTCAATCATACTCCCATTTATGCCTTTCACACATCCAGCCCACATTTATAAGGATCTATCCCCAGCCGCACCGCAGACATCAGCGCTAGCGTCTAGGTAACCATAGCAACGCGTCAGCTGACACGCACTCCAGTGACGCGCCCAGCCTTCCCGCCTCCCCGCCTCCCCATAGTTTACAAAGCGCGCGCAACTCCACGTGGGAAGCCGCGCCAAGCACCCACAGCAGATGCGAGTGGAAAGAGGAACATAGCGTTTGTACAGGTATCACTCGTTTAGTACTACATGATACAACAAACAGTGTTTCACCATCTAAGGATATATAAGTTAAAAATATTATTAATTCTTATGCTTACTCCTCCAGCTCTTGCCCTTCATGCTGAGGTGTCTTTGAAGGTAAAGAAACAACAACCTTGACAAAATTGATTGCCTATAAAATAGATTTCACACCATGATTTACTCATAATAGAGCACCCATATATATATAAAAAACTCTTTCTGCCACGAATATCAATATTTTAATATTTTATCTTTATTTGTATTAATTTTCTACCACTATTATCATTATTTTATCTCTATCTATATTAATTTTATTTTGACTAATTAAGTATGAATTCTCAATCCATCTACATGAAATTATTAAGTAATATTTTTGTCATATGAAATAATATTGTTTTTATGATGACTCTTATGCCAATTGGTTTTATCACCACTAATGATTTTCCTAATGCTATTTATGATATTATTTTAGTATTTATATATTGACCAATACAACCGATCTGGTGCACCAATTCCCTTCAAACGCACCACATAGATGTCTTTTAGTCATCAATTTTATTTCACTATGCATAATCTTATTTACCGCATAGATTGGACTAATTTTTATGTACCTAACAGCTATTTTTAAATATATGATTTTTTTGTAGACTTGAAAAAGGGACAAAAAGTCCCGAAACGCGTTGTCTAAATAAACACACAAAAAACCACTTCCTGACTTAGACGGTCGTTTTTGTGCGCCAAAGAAGTACTCAACCCGTGCTTTTTGCCAAAAAAGCCTTCCTACAGTTCGAAAAAATAAAATCCCAAGGAGCACCGGCAACTCCACCAAAGGGATTGAAAGGGTACTGGCAGCACCGACCACAAAGGGCCTACAAACAGGCAAACATCGCTTCACGGCTGTTGTGCCCGTCCATGCACAACGAAAAAAGGTGAGCATATTCAGTCACTTGATACAAAAACGCATGTTACAACATATTGCCCTATGAGCGCCTCTCCCCCTTTTTTCTTGTCTGCCAAAAATCATATGGCGTTCCCTTCCTTCTGTGCCCTGCCGTTTGGCCATACAGCAGTTTACAACCCCATATGGGGTGTTTCTGCAAACTACAGAATCGGGGCAATAAATATTGAGTTTTGTTTGGCTGTTAACCCTTGCTTTGTTACTGGAAAAATGGATTAAAATGGATAATTTGCAAAAAAATAGCTGTTTTGGGACAGTTTTGTATTTTTTGTTATTTACATCGTTGAACTGACAGGTTAGATTGTGTGCTATTTCTATAGAGCAGGTTGTTACTGACGCGACAATACCAAATATGACTACTTTTTGGGGTTTTTTGTTTCAGTTTTACATAATAAAGCATTTTTGAAAAAATGATTTTTAGTGTCTCCACATTCTGAAAGCCATAGGTTTTTTTTTTTTTTTTTGCGATTGTCCTATGTAGGGCTCATTTTTTGCGGGATGAGATGGCGGTTTGAATGGTACTATCTTGGGGTGCATATGACTTTTGATCACTTGCTATTACACTTTTTGTGATGTAAGGTGACAAAAAAATGACTTTTACAACATTTTTATTTTTATGTTTACAGCGTTCACCTGAGGGGTTAGGTCATGTTATATTTTTATAGAGCAGGTCGTTACGAACGCGACGATACTCAATATGTATACTTTTTTATTTATTTTGGTTTTACACAATAATATCCTTTTTGAAACAAAAAAACATGTTTTAGTGTCTCCATAGTCTGAGAGCCATATTTTTTCAGTTTTTAGGCGATCGTCTCAGGTTGGGTATCATTTTTGCGGGATGAGGTGGCGGTTAGATTGGCACTATTTGGGGGGTCGTATGACTTTTTGATCGCTTGCTATTACACTTTTTGTGATGTAAGGTGACAAAAAAATGGCTTTTTGACAAAGTTTTTTTTATTTTTTTTTTACAGTGTTTACTTGAGGGGTTAGGTCATGAGATATTTTTATAGAGCAGATTCTTACGGACGTGGAGATACCCAATATGTCTACTTTTTTAAATTTTTTTTACATTTAACACTAAAAAGCATTTTTGAAACAAAAAAATCATGTTTTAGTCTGAGAGGCATAGTTTTTTTATTTTTTGGGCAATTGTTTTATGAAGGTGCTAATTTTTTGCGGGATGAGATGGCGGTTAGATTGGTACTATTTTGGGAGGCATACGCCTTTTTGATCGCTTTGTATTACACTTTTAGTGATGTAAGGTGCCCAAAAATTGCTTATTTACACCATTTTTTTTTTTAATGGCGTTCACCTGAGGGGTTCAGTCATGTGATATTTTTATAGAGCTGTTTTTTACGGACGCGGCGATACCTAATATGTGTAGTGTATTTATTTTTTTTTACTTTTTATTCAGTGATTTTTGTTTTACTTTTTTTTCACTTTTTTCTCTTTTTTACATTTTTTTTGGACCCAGACCCACTTGGTTCTTGTAGATCCAGTGGATCTGGTGTCTATATAATACAGAACAGTACACTATATAGTGTACTGCACTGTATTTTTTACTTTTCACAGTC
Organism: Bufotes viridis; assembly: GCA_033119425.1. Taxonomy (NCBI): domain Eukaryota; kingdom Metazoa; phylum Chordata; class Amphibia; order Anura; family Bufonidae; genus Bufotes; species Bufotes viridis. Next base: position 195,481,622 of record CM065591.1, on the reverse strand, counting down.
TGGTCAGACTTCTGCCTTTAGCAGAAGTCTGACCAGAGTTACTATACCATGGCAAGCAGGACGCTTCTGAAAGCGTCCTGCTGCCATGGTAACCATCACCCACTGCCATTAGAGAGCAGTGGGTGATGGATGGGGAGGAGGAGGTCCCTCCTCTGCGATCCCATCCTGGGGGGCTGCATAGGCAGCGCAGCCCCCGATGGGAGGAGGAGAGCTCCCTCCCTGTTAACACCTTCCATACCGCGGTCCGTCCGGACCGCGGTAAGGAAGGGGTTAAACGGCTGGCCTCCGCAACCACCCCCCCTGCACCCCCGCCGCCGTAACAAGATTGGGGGCTGCAGGGGGGGTTAAAATAAATATCTTTGCCGCAATTAACTCTCTGATCCCCGCGGTCACAGACCGCGGGATCAGAGATAGCTAAAACCGCTGCAAACCGCAGGTCTGAATTGACCTGCGGTTTGCAGCGATCGCCGATACGGGGGGGTCACATGACCCCCCTCGGCATTAGAACATGGTTCCTGCTGATCTACATCAGAAGGAACCATGTTGCTACCGCGCCCAGATCGGGCACAGTAGCAGTTTAAACACAGGGCGTACCTGTACGCCCTGTGTCCTTAAGGACTCGGACATTAGGGCGTACCTGTACGCCCTGTGTCCTTAAGAGGTTAATAGTGCCCGGCAAAGGATATATTTTTTTCTGGGGTGAAATTTTGTGTTGAGCGAACAGTTCGAGCATAGTTCAGGTTCGTACAGAATTTTGGGGTGTTCGGGACACGGACCCGGACACGAACATTTTCAAAAAAGTTCGGGTTCGGGTCCGTTGTTCGGCGATTTCTTCCCGCTTTCTGATGGGCTGCACAGCAGCCAATCATCTAGCGTTTTACTTTTTACTTTTTGCCCTAAGAAGCCATCACAGCCATGCCTACTAATGGAATGGCTGTGATTGGCCAAGTGCAGCATGTGACCCAGCCTCTATTTAAGCTGGAGTCACGTAGCGCCGCACGTCACACTGCTCTGATAAGTGTAGGGAGAGGACGCAGCTTCTGTGAGGGCGAGATTAGGCAGGGAAAAGTCAGCAACAGTACCTAATGAAGTGATCGATCTACAGCTGTGAATGATTCAACTCCTGCTAGTTAATTGCTCACTGGTTTTTAGGCTGCACAGAGCGTTTTTCTGTCACTTTTTTCTGGGGTGATCGGAGGCCATTTTGTGACTTGTGGTGCACCAGAACAAGCTGCCACCAAGTCCATCAATCCATCAATTCTAGTTTTTTTATTTTGCTATATTCTACATCAGGGGCTTGGCTGTGCTTATTGTCACCCCTAGAAACTCAGGATAGCAATTTCTATATTTTATTAAGGGGTTTAATACAATTGCCAAAACACTTATCCCCTAATTCTGGTGTTCCAGCTTTGGCTAGACAAGTGTGATACTGTCTGCTGTCTGGCAAAGGATAGATCATTTTCTGTGGTGAAATTCAATAGCCAAAATAGCAATACCCTGAATGTGGTGTCCCAGCACTGGCTGGCAAAGTATAATTGTGTCCCTCAAAACAAAAATTTTGTTCTGGGGTGAAATTCAATTGCCAAAATGGCAATACCCTGAATCTGGTGTCCCAGCTGTTGCAGGCGAAATGTTAATCTGTCCGTAAAAGGGTATATTTTGTTCTGGAGTTAAATTGAATTTCCAATATAGCAATACCCTGAATCTGGTGTTCCAGCTGTTGCAGGCCAAGTGTAAATCTGTCCGTAAAAGGGTATATTTTGTTCTGAGGTGAAATTCAATTGCCAATATAGCAATACCCTGAATCTTGTGTTCCAGCTGTTGCAGGCCAAGTGTTAATCTGTCCGTAAAAGGGTTTATTTTGTTCTGGGGTGAAATTCAATTGCCAATATAGCAATACCCTGAATCTTGTGTTCCAGCTGTTGCAGGCCAAGTGTTAATCTGTCCGTAAAAGGGTTTATTTTGTTCTGGGGTGAAATTCAATTGCCAAAATAGCAATACCCTGAATCTGGTGTTCCAGCAGTTGCAGGCTTAGTTTAAATCTGTCCGTAACAGGGTATATTTTGTTCTGGGGTGAAATTCAATTGCCAAAATAGCAATACCCTGAATCTGGTGTTCCAGCAGTTGCAGGCTTAGTTTAAATCTGTCAGTAACAGGGTATATTTTGTTCTGGGGTGAAATTCAATTGCCAATATAGCAATTCCCTTAATCTGCTGTTCCAGCAGTTGCAGGCCAAGTGTTAATCTGTGCGTAAAAGGGTATATTTTGTTCTGGGGTGAAATTCAATTGCCAAAATAGCAATACCCTGAATCTGGTGTCCCAGCACTGGCTGGCAAAGTATAATATTGTCCGCCAAAACATATATTTTGTTCTGGGGTGAAATTCAATTGCCACAATAGCAATACCCTGAATCTGGTGTCCCAGCACTGGCTGGCAAATTATAATAGTGTCTTCCAAAACATATATTTTGTTCTGGGGTGAAATTCTATTGCCAAAATAGCAATACCCTTAATCTGTTGTCCCAGCAGTTGCAGGCCAAGTGTTAATCTGTCCTTAAAGGGGTATATTTTGTTCTGGGGTGAAATTCAATTGCCAATATAGCAATAACCTGAATCTGGTGTTCCAGCAGTTGCAGGCCAAGTGTTAATCTGTCCCTATAAGGGTATGTTTTATTCTGGGGTGAAATTCAATTGCCAAAATAGCAATACCCTGAATCTGGTGTCCCAGCACTGGCTGGCAAAGTATAATAGTGTCAGTCAAAACATATATTTTGTTCTGGGGTTAAATTCAATTGCCAAAATAGCAATATCCTGAATCTGGTGTCCCAGCTGTTGCAGGCCAATTGTTAATCTGTCCGTAAAAGGGTATATTTTGTTCTGGGGTGAAATTCAATTGCCAAAATAGCAATACCCTAAATCTGGTGTTCCAGCAGTTGCAGGCCAAGTGTTAATCTGTCCGTAAAAGGGTATATTTTGTTCTGGGGTGAAATTCAATTGCCAATATAGCAATACCCTGAATCTGGTGTTCCAGCAGTTGCAGGCTTAGTTTAAATCTGTCCGTAACAGGGTACATTTTGTTCTGGGGTGAGATTCAATAGCCAAAATAGCAATTCCCTGAATCTGGTGTCCCAGCACTGGCTGGCAAAGTATAATGTTGTCCACCAAAACATATATTATGTACTGGGGTGAAATTCAATTGCCAATATAGAAATACCCTGAATCTGGTGTTCCAGCTGTTGCAGGCCAAGTGTTAATCTGTCCGTAAGAGGGTTTATTTTGTTCTGGGGTGAAATTCAATTGCCAAAATAGCAATACCCTGAATCTGGTGTTCCAGCAGTTGCAGGCTTAGTTTAAATCTGTCCTTAACAGGGTATATTTTGTTCTGGGGTGAAATTCAATTGTCAAAATAGCAATACCCTGAATCTGGAGTTCCAGCAGTTGCAGGCTTAGTTTAAATCTGTCCGTAACAGGGTATATTTTGTTCTGGGGTGAAATTCAATTGCCAATATAGCAATACCCTGAATCTGGTGTTCCAGCTGTTGCAAGCCAAGCGTTAATCTGTCCGTAAAAGGGTATATTTGGTTCTGGGGTGAAATTCAATTGCCAAAATAGCAATACCCTGAATCTGGTGTTCCAGCAGTTGCAGGCTTAGTTTAAATCTGTCCGTAACAGGGTATATTTTGTTCTGGGGTGAAATTCAATTTCCAATATAGAAATACCCTTAATCTGGTGTTCCAGCAGTTGCAGGCCAAGTGTTAATCTGTCCGTAAAAGGGTATATTTTGTTCTGGGGTGAAATTCAATTGCCAAAATAGCAATACTCTGAATCTGGTGTCCCAGCACTGGCTGGCAAAGTATAATAGTTTCCGTCAAAACATATATTTTGTTCTGGTGTGAAATTTAATTGCCAAAATAGCAATACCCTTAATCTGTTGTCCCAGCTGTTGCAGGCCAAGTGTTAATCTGTCTGTAAAAGGGTATATTTTGTTCTGGGGTGAGATTCAATAGCCAAAATAGCAATTCCCTGAATCTGGTGTCCCAGCACTGGCTGGCAAATTATAATAGTGTCTGCCAAAACATATATTTTGTTCTGGGGTGAAATTCAATTGCCAAATTAGCAATACCCTTAATCTGTTGTCCCAGCTGTTGCAGGCCAAGTGTTAATCTTTCCTTAAAGGGGTATATTTTGTTCTGGGGTGAAATTCAATTGCCAAAATAGCAATACCCTGAATCTGGTGTCCCAGCTGTTGCAGGCCAAGTGTTAATCTGCCCGTAAAAGGGTATATTTTGTTCTGGGGTGAAAATCAATTGCCAAAATAGCAATACCCTGAATCTGGTGTTTCAGCAGTTGCAGACCTAGTTTAAATCTGTTCGAAACAGGGTACATTTTGTTCTGGGGTGAAATTCAATTGCCAATATAGCAATACCCTGAATCTGATGTTCCAGATATTGCAGGCCAAGTGTTAATCTGTCCATAAACGGGTATTTTTTGTTCTGGGTTGAAATTCAGTTGCAAAAATAGAAATACTGTAAATCTGGTGTTCCAGCTGTGACTGGACAAGTTTAATAGTGTCCGGCAAAGGATATATTTTGTTCTGGGCTGAACTTAAATTGCCAAAATAGCAATACCATAAATCAGTGGTTTCAGCTGTGGCTGGCCAAGTTTAATAGTGTCCGGCAAAGGATAGATAATTTTCTTCGGTGAAATTCAGTAGCAAAAATAGAAATACCGTAAATCTGGTGTTCCAGCTGTGGCTAGCTAAGTTTAACCCCTTAAGGACACGGCCCTATTTCACCTTAAGGACCAGGCCATTTTTTCAAAATCTGACTAGTGTCACTTTATGTGGTGATAACTTTAAAACGCTTTTACTTATCCAAGCCATTCTGAGATTGTTTTTTCGTCACATATTGTATTTAATGACAGTGGCAAAATAAAGTCGAAAAATTTCATTTTTATTTATAAAAAAATACCAAATTTACCAAAAATTTTGAAAAATTTGCAATTTTCCAAGTTTCAATTTCTCTACTTCTAGAATAAATAGTAATACTGCCCAAAAAAGTTATTGATTTACATTCCCCATATGTCTACTTCATGTATCGATCATTTTAGGAATGCCATTTCATTTTTTGGGGACGTTACAAGGCTTAGAAGTTTAGAAGCAAACCTTGACATTTTTCAGAAATTTTCAAAAACACAATTTTTAGGGACCAGTTCAGGTCTGAAGTCACTTTGTGAGGCTTACATAATAGAAACCACCCAAAAATGACCCTATTCTAGAAACTACACCCCTGAAGGTACTCAAAACTGATTTTACAAACGTCATTAACCCTTTAGGTTTTCCACAAGAGTTAATGGCAAATAAAGATAAAATTTCTGAATTTCGATTTTTTGGAAAATTTTCCATTTTAATCCATTTTTTCCAGTAACAAAGCAAGGGTTAACAATATTTATTGCCCCGATTCTGTAGTTTGCAGAAACACCCCATATGTGGTCGTAAACTGCTGTATGGCCAAACGGCAGGGCACAGAAGTAAGGGAACGCCATATGGTTTTTGGAAGGCGGATTTTGCTGGACTGGATTTTTGGCACCATGTCCCATTTGAAGCCCCCCGATGCACCCCTAGAATAGAAACTCCATAAAAGTGACTCTATCTAAGAAACTACACCCCTCAAGGTATTCAAAACCAGTTTTACAAACTTTGTTAACCCTTTAGGTGTTCCACAAGAGTTATTGGCAAATGGAGATGAAATTTCTGAATTTCAATTTTTTGTTCCCTTGCCTCAAAAAAAGTGTAATATAGAGCAACCAAAAATCATATTTACCCTAAAATAGTACCAACAAAACTGACACCTTATCCCGTAGTTTCCAAAATGGGGTAACTTTTTTGGAGTTTCTACTGTAGGGGTGCATCGGGGGGGGGGGGCTTCAAATGGGACATAGTCTCAAAAAACCAGTCCAGCAAAATCCGCCTTCCAAAAATCATATGGCGTCCCCTTCCTTCTGTGCCCTGCCGTTTGGCCATACAGCAGGTTACAACCACACCCCTCGGCATTAGAACATGGTTCCTGCTGATCTACATCAGCAGGAACCATGTTGCTACCGCGCCCAGATCGGGCACAGTAGCAGTTTAAACACAGGGCGTACCTGTACGCCCTGTGTCCTTAAGGACTCGGACATTAGGGCGTACCTGTACGCCCTGTGTCCTTAAGAGGTTAATAGTACCCGGCAAAGGATATATTTTTTTCTGGGGTGAAATTTTGTGTTGAGCGAACAGTTCGAGCATAGTTCAGGTTCGTACCGAATTTTGGGGTGTTCGGGACACGGACCCGGACACGAACATTTTCAAAAAAGTTCGGGTTCGGGTCCGTTGTTCGGCGATTTCTTCCCGCTTTCTGATGGGCTGCACAGCAGCCAATCATCTAGCGTTTTACTTTTTACTTTTTTGCCCTAAGAAGCCATCACAGCCATGCCTACTAATGGAATGGCTGTGATTGGCCAAGTGCAGCATGTGACCCAGCCTCTATTTAAGCTGGAGTCACGTGGCGCCGCACGTCACACTGCTCTGATAAGTGTAGGGAGAGGGCGCAGCTTCTGTGAGGGCGAGATTAGGCAGGGAAAAGTCAGCAACAGTACCTAATGAAGTGATCGATCTACAGCTGTGAATGATTCAACTCCTGCTAGTTAATTGCTCACTGGGTTTTAGGCTGCACAGAGCGTTTTTCTGTCACTTTTTTCTGGGGTGATCGGAGGCCATTTTGTGACTTGTGGTGCACCAGAACAAGCTGCCACCAAGTCCATCAATCCATCAATTCTAGTTTTTTTTTGCTATATTCTACATCAGGGGCTTGGCTGTGCTTATTGTCACCCCTAGAAACTCAGGATAGCAATTTCTATATTTTATTAAGGGGTTTAATACAATTGCCAAAACACTTATCCCCTAATTCTGGTGTTCCAGCTTTGGCTAGACAAGTGTGATACTGTCTGCTGTCTGGCAAAGGATAGATCATTTTCTGTGGTGAAATTCAATAGCCAAAATAGCAATACCCTGAATGTGGTGTCCCAGCACTGGCTGGCAAAGTATAATTGTGTCCCTCAAAACAAACATTTTGTTCTGGGGTGAAATTCAATTGCCAAAATGGCAATACCCTGAATCTGGTGTCCCAGCTGTTCCAGGCGAAATGTTAATCTGTCTGTAAAAGGGTATATTTTGTTCTGGAGTGAAATAGAATTTCCAATATAGCAATACCCTGAATCTGGTGTTCCAGCTGTTGCAGGCCAAGTGTAAATCTGTCAGTAATAGGGTCTATTTTGTTCTGGGGTGAAATTCAATTGCCAATATAGCAATACCCTGAATCTGGTGTTCCAGCAGTTGCAGGCCAAGTGTTAATCTGTCCGTAACAGGGTATATTTTGTTCTGGGGTGAAATTCAATTGCCAATATAGCAATACCCTGAATCTGGTGTTCCAGCTGTTGCAGGCCAAGTGTTAATCTGTCCGTAAAAGGGTTTATTTTGTTCTGGGGTGAAATTCAATTGCCAAAATAGCAATACCCTGAATCTGGTGTTCCAGCAGTTGCAGGCTTAGTTTAAATCTGTCCGTAACAGGGTATATTTTGTTCTGGGGTGAAATTCAATTGCCAAAATAGCAATACCCTGAATCTGGTGTTCCAGCAGTTGCAGGCTTAGTTTAAATCTGTCCGTAACAGGGTATATTTTGTTCTGGGGTGAAATTCAATTGCCAATATAGCAATTCCCTTAATCTGCTGTTCCAGCAGTTGCAGGCCAAGTGTTAATCTGTCCGTAAAGGGTATATTTTGTTCTGGGGTGAAATTCAATTGCCAAAATAGCAATACCCTGAATCTGGTGTCCCAGCACTGGCTGGCAAAGTATAATATTGTCCGCCAAAACATATATTTTGTTCTGGGGTGAAATTCAATTGCCACAATAGCAATACCCTGAATCTGGTGTCCCAGCACTGGCTGGTAAATTATAATAGTGTCTGCCAAAACATATATTTTGTTCTGGGGTGAAATTCAATTGCCAAAATAGCAATACCCTTAATCTGTTGTCCCAGCAGTTGCAGGCCAAGTGTTAATCTGTCCTTAAGGGGGTATATTTTGTTCTGGGGTGAAATTCAATTGCCAATATAGCAATAACCTGAATCTGGTGTTCCAGCAGTTGCAGGCCAAGTGTTAATCTGTCCGTATAAGGGTATGTTTTATTCTGGGGTGAAATTCAATTGCCAAAATAGCAATACCCTGAATCTGGTGTCCCAACACTGGCTGGCAAAGTATAATAGTGTCAGTCAAAACATATATTTTGTTCTGGGGTTAAATTCAATTGCCAAAATAGCAATATCCTGAATCTGGTGTCCCAGCTGTTGCAGGCCAAGTGTTAATCTGTCCGTAAAAGGGTATATTTTGTTCTGGGGTGAGATTCAATAGCGAAAATAGCAATTCCCTGAATCTGGTGTCCCAGCACTGGCTGGCAAATTATAATATTGTCCGCCAAAACATATATTTTGTTCTGGGGTGAAATTCAATTGCCAAAATAGCAATACCCTGAATCTGGTGTCCCAGCTGTTGCAGGCCAAGTGTTAATCTGCACGTAAAAGGGTATATTTTGTTCTGGGGTGAAATTCAATTGCCAAAATAGCAATACCCTTAATCTGGTGTTTCAGCAGTTGCAGACATAGTTTAAATCTGTTCGAAACAGGGTACATTTTGTTCTGGGGTAAAATTCAATTGCCAATATAGCAATACCCTGAATCTGGTGTTCCAGCTGTTGCAGGCCAAGTGTTAATCTGTCCATAAACGGGTATATTTTGTTCTGGGGTGAAATTCAATTGCCAAAATAGCAATACCCTGAATCTGGTGTTCCAGCAGTTGCAGGCTTAGTTTAAATCTGTCCGTAACAGGTTATATTTTGTTCTGGGGTTAAATTCAATTGCCAATATAGCAATACCTTAATCTGGTGTTCCAGCAGTTGCAGGCCAAGTGTTAATCTGTCCGTATAAGGGTATGTTTTATTCTGGGGTGAAATTCAATTGCCAAAATAGCAATACCCTGAATCTGGTGTCCCAGCACTGGCTGGCAAAGTATAATAGTGTCAGTCAAAACATATATTTTGTTCTGGGGTTAAATTCAATTGCCAAAATAGCAATATCCCTGAATCTGGTGTCCCAGCAGTTGCAGGCCAAGTGTTAATCTGTCCGTAAAAGGGTATATTTTGTTCTGGGGTGAAATTCAATAGCCAAAATAGCAATTCCCTGAATCTGGTGTCCCAGCACTGGCTGGCAAATTATTATATTGTCCGCCAAAACATATATTTTGTTCTGGGGTGAAATTCAATTGCCAATATAGCAATACCCTGAATCTGGTGTTCCAGCAGTTGCAGGCCAAGTGTTAATCTGTCCGTAAAAGGGTATATTTTGTTCTGGGGTGAAATTCAATTGCCAAAATAGCAATACCCTGAATCTGGTGTCCCAGCTGTTGCAGGCCAAGTGTTAATCTGTCCGTAAAGGGTATATTTTGTTCTGGGGTGAAATTCAATTGCCAAAATAGCAATACCCTTAATCTGGTGTTCCAGCAGTTGCAGGCATAGTTTAAATCTGTCCGTAACAGGGTATATTTTGTTCTGGGGTGAAATTCAATTGCCAATATAGCAATACCTTAATCTGGTGTTCCAGCAGTTGCAGGCCAAGTGTTAATCTGTCCGTAAAAGGGTATATTTTATTCTGGGGTGAAATTCAATTGCCAAAATAGCAATACCCTGAATCTGGTGTCCCAGCACTGGCTGGCAAAGTATAATAGTGTCCATCAAAACATATATTTTGTTCTGGGGTGAAATTCAATTGCCAAAATAGCAATACCCTGAATCTGGTGTTCCAGCAGTTGCAGGCTATAGTTTAAATCTGTTCGAAACAGGGTACATTTTGTTCTGGAGTGAAATTCAATTGCCACATATATGCAATACCCTAAATCTGGTGTTCCAGCAGTTGCAGGCCAAGTGTTAATCTGTCCGTAAAGGGTATATTTTGTTCTGGGGTGAAATTCAATTGCCAAAATAGCAATTCCCTGAATCTGGTGTTCCAGCAGTTGCAGGCTAAGTTTAAATCTGTCCGTAACAGGGTATATTTTGTTCTGGGGTGAAATTCAATTGCCAATATAGCAATACCCTGAATCTGGTGTTCCAGCAGTTGCAGGCCAAGTGTTAATCTGTCCGTAAAGGGTATATTTTGTTCTGGGGTGAAATTCAATTGCCAAAATAGCAATACCCTGAATCTGGTGTCCCAGCACTGGCTGGCAAAGTATAATATTGTCCGCCAAAACATATATTTTGTTCTGGGGTGAAATTCAATTGCCAATATAGCAATACCCTGAATCTGGTGTTCCAGCTATTGGCAGGCCAAGTGTATAATACTGTCTCCATAAACAGGTATATTTTGTTCTGGGGTGAAATTCAATTGCCAAAATAGCAATACCCTGAATCTGGTGTTCCAGCAGTTGCAGGCTAAGTGTTAAATCTGTCCGTAACAGGGTATATTTTGTTCTGGGGTGAAATTCAATTGCCAATATAGCAATAACCTGAATCTGGTGTTCCAGCAGTTGCAGGCCAAGTGTTAATCTGTCCGTATAAGGGTATGTTTTATTCTGGGGTGAAATTCAATTGCCAAAATAGCAATACCCTGAATCTGGTGTCCCAGCACTGGCTGGCAAAGTATAATAGTGTCAGTCAAAACATATATTTTGTTCTGGGGTTAAATTCAATTGCCAAAATAGCAATATCCTGAATCTGGTGTCCCAGCTGTTGCAGGCCAAGTGTTAATCTGTCCGTAAAAGGGTATATTTTGTTCTGGGGTGAGATTCAATAGCGAAAATAGCAATTCCCTGAATCTGGTGTCCCAGCACTGGCTGGCAAATTATAATATTGTCCGCCAAAACATATATTTTGTTCTGGGGTGAAATTCAATTGCCAATATAGCAATACCCTGAATCTGGTGTTCCAGCTGTTGCAGGCCAAGTGTTAGTCTGTCCGTAAAAGGGTTTATTTTGTTCTGGGGTGAAATTCAATTGCCAAAATAGCAATACCCTGAATCTGGTGTCCCAGCTGTTGCAGGCCAAGTGTTAATCTGCCCGTAAAAGGGTATATTTTGTTCTGGGGTGAAATTCAATTGCCAAAATAGCAATACCCTTAATCTGGTGTTTCAGCAGTTGCAGACATAGTTTAAATCTGTTCGAAACAGGGTACATTTTGTTCTGGGGTAAAATTCAATTGCCAATATAGCAATACCTTAATCTGGTGTTCCAGCAGTTGCAGGCCAAGTGTTAATCTGTCCGTAAAAGGGTATATTTTGTTCTGGGGTGAAATTCAATTGCCAAAATAGCAATACCCTGAATCTGGTGTCCCAGCACTGGCTGGCAAAGTATAATAGTGTCCATCAAAACATATATTTTGTTCTGGGGTGAAATTCAATTGCCAAAATAGCAATACCCTGAATCTGGTGTTTCAGCAGTTGCAGGCTTAGTTTAAATCTGTTTGAAACAGGGTATATTTTGTTCTGGGGTAAAATTCAATTGCCAATTTTAGCAATACCCTAAATCTGTGTGTTCCAGCAGTTGCAGGCCAAGTGTTAATCTGTCCGTAAAAGGGTATATTTTGTTCTGGGGTGAAATTCAATTGCCAAAATAGCAATACCCTGAATCTGGTGTTCCAGCAGTTGCAGGCTTAGTTTAAATCTGTCCGTAACAGGGTATATTTTGTTCTGGGGTGAAATTCAATTGCCAATATAGCAATACCCTTAATCTGGTGTTCCAGCAGTTGCAGGCCAAGTGTTAATCTGTCCGTAAAGGGTATATTTTGTTCTGGGGTGAAATTCAATTGCCAAAATAGCAATACCCTGAATCTGGTGTCCCAGCACTGGCTGGCAAAGTATAATATTGTCCGCCAAAACATATATTTTGTTCTGGGGTGAAATTCAATTGCCACAATAGCAATACCCTGAATCTGGTGTCCCAGCACTGGCTGGCAAAGTTATAATAGTGTCTGCCAAAACATATATTTTGTTCTGGGGTGAAATTCAATTGCCAAAATAGCAATACCCTTAATCTGTTGTCCCAGCAGTTGCAGGCCAAGTGTTAATCTGTCCTTAAAGGGTATATTTTGTTCTGGGGTGAAATTCAATTGCCAATATAGCAATAACCTGAATCTGGTGTTCCAGCAGTTGCAGGCCAAGTGTTAATCTGTCCGTATAAGGGTATGTTTTATTCTGGGGTGAAATTCAATTGCCAAAATAGCAATACCCTGAATCTGGTGTCCCAGCACTGGCTGGCAAAGTATAATAGTGTCAGTCAAAACATATATTTTGTTCTGGGGTTAAATTCAATTGCCAAAATAGCAATATCCTGAATCTGGTGTCCCAGCTGTTGCAGGCCAAGTGTTAATCTGTCCGTAAAAGGGTATATTTTGTTCTGGGGTGAGATTCAATAGCGAAAATAGCAATTCCCTGAATCTGGTGTCCCAGCACTGGCTGGCAAATTATAATATTGTCCGTCAAAACATATATTTTGTTCTGGGGTGAAATTCAATTGCCAATATAGCAATACCCTGAATCTGGTGTTCCAGCTGTTGCAGGCCAAGTGTTAGTCTGTCCGTAAAGGGTTTATTTTGTTCTGGGGTGAAATTCAATTGCCAAAATAGCAATACCCTGAATCTGGTGTCCCAGCTGTTGCAGGCCAAGTGTTAATCTGTCCGTAAAGGGTATATTTTGTTCTGGGGTGAAATTCAATTGTCAAAATAGCAATACCCTGAATCTGGTGTTTCAGCAGTTGCAGGCTTAGTTTAAATCTGTTCGAAACAGGGTACATTTTGTTCTGGAGTAAAATTCAATTGCCCATTTTTGCAATACCCTAAATCTTGTGTTCCAGCAGTTGCAGGCCAAGTGTTAATCTGTCCGTAAAAGGGTATATTTTGTTCTGGGGTGAAATTTAATTGCCAATATAGCAATACCCTGAATCTTGTGTTCCAGCTGTTGTAGGCCAAGTGTTAATCTGTCCATAAACGGGTATATTTTGTTCTGGGGTGAAATACAATTGCTAAAATAGCAATACCCTGAATCTGGGGTTCCAGCAGTTGCAGGCTTAGTTTAAATCTGTCCGTAACAGGGTATATTTTGTTCTGGGGGTAAATTCAATTGCCAATATAGCAATACCCTTAATCTGGTGTTCCAGCAGTTGCAGGCCAAGTGTTAATCTGTCCGTAAAAGGGTATATTTTGTTCTGGGGTGAGATTCAATAGCCAAAATAGTAATTCCCGGAATCTGGTGTCCCAGCATTGGCTGGCAAAGTATAATATCGTCCGCCAAAACATATATTTTGTTCTCGGGTGAAATTCAATTGTCAATATAGCAATACCCTGAATCTGGTGTTCCAGCTGTTGCAGGCCAAGTGTTAATCTGTCAGTAAAAGGGTTTATTTTGTTCTGGGGTTAAATTCAATTGCCAAAATAGCAATACCCAGAATCTGGTGTTCCAGCAGTTGCAGGCTTAGTTTAAATCTGTCCGTAATAGGGTCTATTTTGTTCTGGGGTAAAATTCAATTGCCAATATAGAAATAGCCTGAATCTGGTGTTCCAGCAGTTGCAGGCCAAGTGTTAATCTTTCCTTAAAAGGGTCTATTTTGTTCTGGGGTGAAATTCAATTGCCAAAATAGCAATACCCTGAATCTGGTGTCCCAGCACTGGCTGGCAAAGTATAATAGTGACCGTCAAAACATATATTTTTTTCTGGGGTGAAATTTAATTGCCAAAATAGCAATATCCTGAATCTAGTGTCCCAGCTGTTGCAGGCCAAATGTTAATCTGTCCGTAAAAGGGTTTATTTTGTTCTGGGGTGAAATTCAATTGTCAAAATAGCAATAACCTGAATCTGGTGTTCCAGCTGTTGCAGGCTTAGTTTAAATCTGTCCTTAACAGGGTATATTTTGTTCTGGGGTGAAATTCAATTGCCAAAATAGCAATACCCTGAATCTGGAGTTCCAGCAGTTGCAGGCTTAGTTTAAATCTGTCCGTAACAGGGTATATTTTGTTCTGGGGTGAAATTCAATTGCCAATATAGCAATACCCTGAATCTGGTGTTCCAGCTGTTGCAAGCCAAGCGTTAATCTGTCCGTAAAAGGGTATATTTTGTTCTGGGGTGAAATTCAATTGCCAAAATAGCAATACCCTGAATCTGGTGTTCCAGCAGTTGCAGGCTTAGTTTAAATCTGTCCGTAACAGGGTATATTTTGTTCTCGGGTGAAATTCAATTGCCAATATAGAAATACCCTTAATCTGGTGTTCCAGCAGTTGCAGGCCAAGTGTTAATCTGTCCGTAAAAGGGTATATTTTGTTCTGGGGTGAAATTGAATTTCCAATATAGCAATACCCTGAATCTGGTGTTCCAGCTGTTGCAGGCCAAGTGTTAATCTGTCCGTAAAAGGGTATATTTTGTTCTGGGGTGAAATTCAATTGCCAATATAGCAATACCCTGAATCTGGTGTTCCAGCAGTTGCAGGCCAGGTGTTAATCTGTCCGTAAAAGGGTATATTTTGTTCTGGGGTGAAATTCAATTGCCAATATAGCAATACCCTGAATCTGGTGTTCCAGCTGTTGCAGGCCAAGTGTTAATCTGTCCGTAAAAGGGTTTATTTAGTTCTGAGGTGAAATTCAATTGCCAAAATAGCAATACCCTGAATCTGGTGTTCCAGCAGTTGCAGGCTTAGTTTAAATCTGTCCGTAACAGGGTATATTTTGTTCTGGGGTGAAATTCAATTGCCAAAATAGCAATACCCTGAATCTGGTGTTCCAGCAGTTGCAGGCTTAGTTTAAATCTGTCCGTAACAGGGTATATTTTGATTCTGGGGTGAAATTCAATTGCCAATATAGCAATTCCCTTAATCTGCTGTTCCAGCAGTTGCAGGCCAAGTGTTAATCTGTCCGTAAAAGGGTATATTTTGTTCTGGGGTGAAATTCAATTGCCAAAATAGCAATACCCTGAATCTGGTGTCCCAGCACTGGCTGGCAAAGTATAATATTGTCCGCCAAAACATATATTTTGTTCTGGGGTGAAATTCAATTGCCACAATAGCAATACCCTGAATCTGGTGTCCCAGCACTGGCTGAAAAATTATAATAGTGTCTGCCAAAACATATATTTTGTTCTGGGGTGAAATTCAATTGCCAAAATAGCAATACCCTTAATCTGTTGTCCCAGCAGTTGCAGGCCAAGTGTTAATCTGTCCTTAAAGGGGTATATTTTGTTCTGGGGTGAAATTCAATTGCCAATATAGCAATAACCTGAATCTGGTGTTCCAGCAGTTGCAGGCCAAGTGTTAATCTGTCCGTATAAGGGTATGTTTTATTCTGGGGTGAAATTCAATTGCCAAAATAGCAATACCCTGAATCTGGTGTCCCAGCACTGGCTGGCAAAGTATAATAGTGTCAGTCAAAACATATATTTTGTTCTGGGGTGAAATTCAATTGCCAATATAGCAATACCCTGAATCTGGTGTTCCAGCTGTTGCAGGCCAAGTGTTAGTCTGTCCGTAAAAGGGTTTATTTTGTTCTGGGGTGAAATTCATTTGCCAAAATAGCAATACCCTGAATCTGGTGTCCCAGCTGTTGCAGGCCAAGTGTTAATCTGCCCGTAAAAGGGTATATTTTGTTCTGGAGTGAAATTCAATTGCCAAAATAGCAATACCCTTAATCTGGTGTTTGAGCACTTGCAGACCTAGTTTAAATCTGTTCGAAACAGGGTACATTTTGTTCTGGGGTAAAATTCAATTGCCAATATAGCAATACCCTGAATCTGGTGTTCCAGCTGTTGCAGGCCAAGTGTTAATCTGTCCATAAACGGGTATATTTTGTTCTGGGGTGAAATTCAATTGCCAAAATAGCAATACCCTGAATCTGGTGTTCCAGCAGTTGCAGGCTTAGTTTAAATCTGTCCGTAACAGGTTATATTTTGTTCTGGGGTTAAATTCAATTGCCAATATAGCAATACCTTAATCTGGTGTTCCAGCAGTTGCAGGCCAAGTGTTAATCTGTCCGTAAAAGGGTATATTTTGTTCTGGGGTGAAATTCAATTGCCAAAATAGCAATACCCTGAATCTGGTGTTTCAGCAGTTGCAGGCTTAGTTTAAATCTGTTCGAAACAGGGTACATTTTGTTCTGGAGTAAAATTCAATTGCCCATTTTTGCAATACCCTAAATCTTGTGTTCCAGCAGTTGCAGGCCAAGTGTCAAATCTGTCCGTAAAAGGGTATATTTTGTTCTGGGGTGAAATTTAATTGCCAATATTGCAATACCCTGAATCTTGTGTTCCAGCTGTTGTAGGCCAAGTGTTAATCTGTCCATAAACGGGTATATTTTGTTCTGGGGTGAAATTCAATTGCTAAAATAGCAATACCCTGAATCTGGTGTTCCAGCAGTTGCAGGCTTAGTTTAAATCTGTCCGTAATAGGGTATATTTTGTTCTGGGGGTAAATTCAATTGCCAATATAGCAATACCCTTAATCTGGTGTTCCAACAGTTGCAGGCCAAGTGTTAATCTGTCCGTAAAAGGGTATATTTTGTTCAGGGGTGAGATTCAATAGCCAAAATAGTAATTCCCTGAATCTGGTGTCCCAGCATTGACTGGCAAAGTATAATATCGTCCGCCAAAACATATATTTTGTTCTCGGGTGAAATTCAATTGCCAATATAGAAATACCCTTAATCTGGTGTTCCAGCAGTTGCAGGCCAAGTGTTAATCTGTCCGTAAAAGGGTATATTTTGTTCTGGGGTGAAATTGAATATCCAATATAGCAATACCCTGAATCTGGTGTTCCAGCTGTTGCAGGCCAAGTGTTAATCTGTCCGTAAAAGGGTATATTTTGTTTTGGGGTGAAATTCAATTGCCAATATAGCAATACCCTGAATCTGGTGTTCCAGCTGTTGCAGGCCAAGTGGTAATCTGTCCGTAAAAGGGTTTATTTTGTTCTGGGGTTAAATTCAATTGCCAAAATAGCAATACCCAGAATCTGGTGTTCCAGCAGTTGCAGGCTTAGTTTAAATCTGTCCGTAACAGGGTCTATTTTGTTCTGGGGTTAAATTCAATTGCCAATATTGAAATAGCCTTAATCTGGTGTTCCAGCAGTTGCAGGCCAAGTGTTAATCTGTCCTTAAAAGGGTATATTTTGTTCTGGGGTGAAATTCAATTTGCCAAAATAGCAATACCCTGAATCTGGTGTCCCAGCACTGGCTGGCAAAGTATAATAGTGTCCGTCAAAACATATATTTTTTCTGGGGTGAAATTTAATTGCCAAAACAGCAATATCCTGAATCTAGTGTCCCAGCTGTTGCAGGCCAAGTGTTAATCTGTTCGTAAAGGGTATATTTTGTTCTGGGGTGAGATTCAATAGCCAAAATAGCAATTCCCTGAATCTGGTGTCCCAGCAGCTGGCTGGCAAAGTATAATACTGTCCGCAAAAGCATATATTTTGTTCTGGGGTGAAATTCAATTGCCAATATAGCAATACCCTGAATCTGGTGTTCCAGCAGTTGCAGGCCAAGTGTTAAATCTGTCCGTAAAGGGTATATTTTGTTCTGGGGTGAAATTCAATTGCCAAAATAGCAATACCCTGAATCTGGTGTTCCATCTGTTGCAGGCCAAGTGTTAATCTGTCCGTAAGAGGGTTTATTTTGTTCTGGGGTGAAATTCAATTGCTAATATAGCAATACCCTGAATCTGGTGTTCCATGCTGTTGCAGGCTTAGTTTAAATCTGTCCGTAACAGGGTATATTTTGTTCTGGGGTGGAAATTCAATTGCCAATATAGCAATACCCTTAATCTGGTGTTCCATGGTGTCCCAGCACTGGCTGGCAAAGTATAATATTGTCCACCAACCATATATTTTGTTCTGGGGTGAAATTCAATTGCCAATATAGCAATACCCTGAATCTGGTGTTCCAGCAGTTGCAGGCTTAGTTTAAATCTGTCCGTAACAGGGTATATTTTGTTCTGGGGTGAAATTCAATTGCCAATATAGAAATACCCTTAATCTGGTGTTCCATCTGTTGCAGGCCAAGTGTTAATCTGTCCGTAAGAGGGTTTATTTTGTTCTGGGGTGAAATTCAATTGCTAAAATAGCAATACCCTGAATCTGGTGTTCCAGCAGTTGCAGGCTTAGTTTAAATCTGTCCGTAACAGGGTATATTTTGTTCTGGGGGTAAATTCAATTGCCAATATAGCAATACCCTTAATCTGGTGTTCCAACAGTTGCAGGCCAAGTGTCAAATCTGTCCGTAAAAGGGTATATTTTGTTCTGGGGTGAAATTTAATTGCCAATATAGCAATACCGTGAATCTTGTGTTCCAGCTGTTGTAGGCCAAGTGTTAATCTGTCCATAAACGGGTATATTTTGTTCTGGGGTGAAATTCAATTGCTAAAATAGCAATACCCTGAATCTGGTGTTCCAGCAGTTGCAGGCTTAGTTTAAATCTGTCCGTAACAGGGTATATTTTGTTCTGGGGGTAAATTCAATTGCCAATATAGCAATACCCTTAATCTGGTGTTCCAACAGTTGCAGGCCAAGTGTTAATCTGTCCGTAAAAGGGTATATTTTGTTCAGGGGTGAGATTCAATAGCCAAAATAGTAATTCCCTGAATCTGGTGTCCCAGCATTGACTGGCAAAGTATAATATCGTCCGCCAAAACATATATTTTGTTCTCGGGTGAAATTCAATTGCCAATATAGAAATACCCTTAATCTGGTGTTCCAGCAGTTGCAGGCCAAGTGTTAATCTGTCCGTAAAAGGGTATATTTTGTTCTGGGGTGAAATTGAATATCCAATATAGCAATACCCTGAATCTGGTGTTCCAGCTGTTGCAGGCCAAGTGTTAATCTGTCCGTAAAAGGGTATATTTTGTTTTGGGGTGAAATTCAATTGCCAATATAGCAATACCCTGAATCTGGTGTTCCAGCTGTTGCAGGCCAAGTGGTAATCTGTCCGTAAAAGGGTTTATTTTGTTCTGGGGTTAAATTCAATTGCCAAAATAGCAATACCCAGAATCTGGTGTTCCAGCAGTTGCAGGCTTAGTTTAAATCTGTCCGTAACAGGGTCTATTTTGTTCTGGGGTTAAATTCAATTGCCAATATTGAAATAGCCTTAATCTGGTGTTCCAGCAGTTGCAGGCCAAGTGTTAATCTGTCCTTAAAAGGGTATATTTTGTTCTGGGGTGAAATTAATTTGCCAAAATAGCAATACCCTGAATCTGGTGTCCCAGCACTGGCTGGCAAAGTATAATAGTGTCCGTCAAAACATATATTTTTTTCTGGGGTGAAATTTAATTGCCAAAACAGCAATATCCTGAATCTAGTGTCCCAGCTGTTGCAGGCCAAGTGTTAATCTGTTCGTAAAAGGGTATATTTTGTTCTGGGGTGAGATTCAATAGCCAAAATAGCAATTCCCTGAATCTGGTGTCCCAGCACTGGCTGGCAAAGTATAATATTGTCCACCAACCATATATTTTGTTCTGGGGTGAAATTCAATTGCCAATATAGCAATACCCTGAATCTGGTGTTCCAGCAGTTGCAGGCTTAGTTTAAATCTGTCCGTAACAGGGTATATTTTGTTCTGGGGTGAAATTCAATTGCCAATATAGAAATACCCTTAATCTGGTGTTCCATCTGTTGCAGGCCAAGTGTTAATCTGTCCGTAAGAGGGTTTATTTTGTTCTGGGGTGAAATTCAATTGACAAAATAGCAATACCCTGAATCTGGTGTTCCAGCAGTTGCAGGCTTAGTTTAAATCTGTCCTTAACAGGGTATATTTTGTTCTGGGGTGAAATTCAATTGCCAAAATAGCAATACCCTGAATCTGGAGATCCAGCAGTTGCATGCTTAGTTTAAATCTGTCCGTAACAGGGTATATTTTGATCTGGGGTGAAATTCAATTGCCAATATAGCAATACCCTGAATCTGGTGTTCCAGCTGTTGCAAGCCAAGCGTTAATCTGTCCGTAAAAGGGTATATTTTGTTCTGGGGGGAAATTCAAATGCCAAAATAGCAATACCCTTAATCTGGTGTTCCAGCAGTTGCAGGCCAAGTGTTAATCTGTCCGTAAAAGGGTATATTTTGTTCTGGGGTGAAATTGAATTTCCAATATAGCAATACCCTGAATCCGGTGTTCCAGCAGTTGCAGGCCAAGTGTTAATCTGTCCGTAAAAGGGTATATTTTGTTCTGGGGTGAAATTCAATTGCCAATATAGCAATACCCTGAATCTGGTGTTCCAGCAGTTGCAGGCCAAGTGTTAATATGTCCGTAAAATGGTATATTTTGTTCTGGGGTGAAATTCAATTGCCAATATAGCAATACCCTGAATCTGGTGTTCCAGCTGTTGCAGGCCAAGTGTTAATCTGTCCGTAAAAGGGTTTATTTTGTTCTGGGGTGAAATTCAATTGCCAAAATAGCAATACCCTGAGTCTGGTGTTCCAGCAGTTGCAGGCTTAGTTTAAATCTGTCAGTAACAGGGTATATTTTGTTCTGGGGTGAAATTCAATTGCCAAAATAGCAATACCCTGAATCTGGTGTCCCAGCACTGGCTGGCAAAGTATAATATTGTCCGCCAAAACATATATTTTGTTCTGGGGTGAAATTCAATTGCCACAATAGCAATACCCTGAATCTGGTGTCCCAGCACTGGCTGTCAAATTATAATAGTGTCTGCCAAAACATATATTTTGTTCTGGGGTGAAATTCAATTGCCAAAATAGCAATACCCTTAATCTGTTGTCCCAGCAGTTGCAGGCCAAGTGTTAATCTGTCCTTAAAGGGGTATATTTTGTTCTGAGGTGAAATTCAATTGCCAATATAGCAATAACCTGAATCTGGTGTTCCAGCAGTTGCAGGCCAAGTGTTAATCTGTCCGTATAAGGGTATGTTTTATTCTGGGGTGAAATTCAATTGCCAAAATAGCAATACCCTGAATCTGGTGTCCCAGCACTGGCTGGCAAAGTATAATAGTGTCAGTCAAAACATATATTTTGTTCTGGGGTTAAATTCAATTGCCAAAATAGCAATATCCTGAATCTGGTGTCCCAGCTGTTGCAGGCCAAGTGTTAATCTGTCCGTAAAAGGGTATATTTTGTTCTGGGGTGAGATTCAATAGCGAAAATAGCAATTCCCTGAATCTGGTGTCCCAGCACTGGGTGGCAAAGTATAATATTGTCCGCCAAAACATATATTTTGTTCTGAGGTGAAATTCAATTGCCAATATAGCAATACCCTGAATCTGGTGTTCCAGCTGTTGCAGGCCAAGTGTTAGTCTGTCCGTAAAAGGGTTTATTTTGTTCTGGGGTGAAATTCAATTGCCAAAATAGCAATACCCTGAATCTGGTGTCCCAGCTGTTGCAGGCCAAGTGTTAATCTGCCCGTAAAAGGGTATATTTTGTTCTGGGGTGAAATTCAATTGCCAAAATAGCAATACCCTTAATCTGATGTTTCAGCAGTTGCAGACCTAGTTTAAATCTGTTCGAAACAGGGTACATTTTGTTCTGGGGTAAAATTCAATTGCCAATATAGCAATACCCTGAATCTGGTGTTCCAGCTGTTGCAGGCCAAGTGTTAATCTGTCCATAAACGGGTATATTTTGTTCTGGGGTGAAATTCAATTGCCAATATAGCAATAACCTGAATCTGGTGTTCCAGCAGTTGCAGGCCAAGTGTCAATCTGTACGTATAAGGGTATGTTTTATTCTGGGGTGAAATTCAATTGCCAAAATAGCAATACCCTGAATCTGGTGTCCCAGCACTGGCTGGCAAAGTATAATAGTGTCAGTCAAAACATATATTTTGTTCTGGGATTAAATTCAATTGCCAAAATATCAATATCCTGAATCTGGTGTCCCAGCTGTTGCAGGCCAAGTGTTAATCTGTCCGTAAAAGGGTATATTTTGTTCTGGGGTGAGATTCAATAGCGAAAATAGCAATTCCCTGAATCTGGTGTCCCAGCACTGGCTGGCAAAGTATAATATTGTCCGCCAAAACATATATTTTGTTCTTGGGTGAAATTCAATTGCCAATATAGCAATACCCTGAATCTGGTGTTCCAGCTGTTGCAGGCCAAGTGTTAGTCTGTCCGTAAAAGGGTTTATTTTGTTCTGGGGTGAAATTCAATTGCCAAAATAGCAATACCCTGAATCTGGTGTCCCAGCTGTTGCAGGCCAAGTGTTAATCTGCCCGTAAAAGGGTATATTTTGTTCTGGGGTGAAATTCAATTGCCAAAATAGCAATACCCTTAATCTGTTGTTTCAGCAGTTGCAGACCTAGTTTACATCTGTTCGAAACAGGGTACATTTTGTTCTGGGGTAAAATTCAATTGCCAATATAGCAATACCCTGAATCTGGTGTTCCAGCTGTTGCAGGCCAAGTGTTAATCTGTCCATAAACGGGTATATTTTGTTCTGGGGTGAAATTCAATTGCCAAAATAGCAATACCCTGAATCTGGTGTTCCAGCAGTTGCAGGCTTAGTTTAAATCTGTCCGTAACAGGTTATATTTTGTTCTGGGGTGAAATTCAATTGCCAAAATAGCAATACCCTGAATCTGGTGTCCCAGCACTGGCTGGCAAAGTATAATAGTGTCCATCAAAACATATATTTTGTTCTGGGGTGAAATTCAATTGCCAAAATAGCAATACCCTGAATCTGGTGTTTCAGCAGTTGCAGGCTTAGTTTAAATCTGTTCGAAACAGGGTACATTTTGTTCTGGAGTAAAATTCAATTGCCCATTTTTGCAATACCCTAAATCTTGTGTTCCAGCAGTTGCAGGCCAAGTGTTAATCTGTCCGTAAAAGGGTATATTTTGTTCTGGGGTGAAATATAATTGCCAATATAGCAATACCCTGAATCTTGTGTTCCAGCTGTTGCAGGCCAAGTGATAATCTGTCCATAAACGGGTATATTTTGTTCTGGGGTGAAATTCAATTGCTAAAATAGCAATACCCTGAATCTGGTGTTCCAGCAGTTGAAGGCTTAGTTTAAATCTGTCCGTAACAGGGTATATTTTGTTCTGGGGGTAAATTCAATTGCCAATATAGCAATACCCTTAATCTGGTGTTCCAGCAGTTGCAGGCCAAGTGTTAATCTGTCCGTAAAAGGGTATATTTTGTTCTGTGGTGAGATTCAATAGCCAAAATAGTAATTCCCTGAATCTGGTGTCCCAGCATTGGCTGGCAAAGTATAATATCGTCCGCCAAAACATATATTTTGTTCTGTGGTGAAAATCAATTGCCACAATAGCAATACCCTGAATCTGGTGTCCCAGCACTGGCTGGCAAATTATAATAGTGTCTGCCAAAACATATATTTTGTTCTGGGGTGAAATTCAATTGACAAAATAGCAATACCCTGAATCTGGTGTTCCAGCAGTTGCAGGCTTAGTTTAAATCTGTCCTTAACAGGGTATATTTTGTTCTGGGGTGAAATTCAATTGCCAAAATAGCAATACCCTGAATCTGGAGTTCCAGCAGTTGCAGGCTTAGTTTAAATCTGTCCGTAACAGGGTATATTTTGTTCTGGGGTGAAATTCAATTGCCAATATAGCAATACCCTGAATCTGGTGTTCCAGCTGTTTCCAAGCCAAGCGTTAATCTGTCCGTAAAAGGGTATATTTTGTTCTGGGGTGAAATTCAATTGCCAAAATAGCAATACCCTGAATC
This sequence comes from Bufotes viridis, assembly GCA_033119425.1. NCBI lineage: Eukaryota > Metazoa > Chordata > Amphibia > Anura > Bufonidae > Bufotes > Bufotes viridis. Next base: position 195,457,888 of record CM065591.1, on the reverse strand, counting down.
TGGTGTTCCAGCAGTTGCAGGCTTAGTTTAAATCTGTCCGTAACAGGGTATATTTTGTTCTGGGGTGAAATTCAATTGCCAATATAGAAATACCCTTAATCTGGTGTTCCAGCAGTTGCAGGCCAAGTGTTAATCTGTTCGTAAAGGGTATATTTTGTTCTGGGGTGAAATTGAATTTCCAATATAGCAATACCCTGAATCTGGTGTTCCAGCTGTTGCAGGCCAAGTGTTAATCTGTCCGTAAAAGGGTATATTTTGTTCTGGGGTGAAATTCAATTGCCAATATAGCAATACCCTGAATCTGGTGTTCCAGCAGTTGCAGGCCAAGTGTTAATCTGTCCGTAAAAGGGTATATTTTGTTCTGGGGTGAAATTCAATTGCCAATATAGCAATACCCTGAATCTGGTGTTCCAGCTGTTGCAGGCCAAGTGTTAATCTGTCCGTAAAAGGGTTTATTTTGTTCTGGGGTGAAATTCAATTACCAAAATAGCAATACCCTGAATCTGGTGTTCCAGCAGTTGCAGGCTTAGTTTAAATCTGTCTGTAACAGGGTATATTTTGTTCTGGGGTGAAATTCAATTGCCAAAATAGCAATACCCTGAATCTGGTGTCCCAGCACTGGCTGGCAAAGTATAATATTGTCCGCCAAAACATATATTTTGTTCTGGGGTGAAATTCAATTGCCACAATAGCAATACCCTGAATCTGGTGTCCCAGCACTGGCTGGCAAATTATAATAGTGTCTGCCAAAACATATATTTTGTTCTGGGGTGAAATTCAATTGCCAAAATAGCAATACCCTTAATCTGTTGTCCCAGCAGTTGCAGGCCAAGTGTTAATCTGTCCTTAAAGGGGTATATTTTGTTCTGGGGTGAAATTCAATTGCCAATATAGCAATAACCTGAATCTGGTGTTCCAGCAGTTGCAGGCCAAGTGTTAATCTGTCCGTATAAGGGTATGTTTTATTCTGGGGTGAAATTCAATTGCCAAAATAGCAATACCCTGAATCTGGTGTCCCAGCACTGGCTGGCAAAGTATAATAGTGTCAGTCAAAACATATATTTTGTTCTAGGGTTAAATTCAATTGCCAAAATAGCAATATCCTGAATCTGGTGTCCCAGCTGTTGCAGGCCAAGTGTTAATCTGTCCGTAAAAGGGTATATTTTGTTCTGGGGTGAGATTCAATAGCGAAAATAGCAATTCCCTGAATCTGGTGTCCCAGCACTGGCTGGCAAAGTATAATATTGTCCGTCAAAACATATATTTTGTTCTGGGGTGAAATTCAATTGCCAATATAGCAATACCCTGAATCTGGTGTTCCAGCTGTTGCAGGCCAAGTGTTAGTCTGTCCGTAAAAGGGTTTATTTTGTTCTGGGGTGAAATTCAATTGCCAAAATAGCAATACCCTGAATCTGGTGTCCCAGCTGTTGCAGGCCAAGTGTTAATCTGCCCGTAAAAGGGTATATTTTGTTCTGGGGTGAAATTCAATTGCCAAAATAGAAATACCCTTAATCTGGTGTTTCAGCAGTTGCAGACCTAGTTTACATCTGTTCGAAACAGGGTACATTTTGTTCTGGGGTAAAATTCAATTGCCAATATAGCAATACCCTGAATCTGGTGTTCCAGCTGTTGCAGGCCAAGTGTTAATCTGTCCATAAACGGGTATATTTTGTTCTGGGGTGAAATTCAATTGCCAAAATAGCAATACCCTGAATCTGGTGTTCCAGCAGTTGAAGGCTTAGTTTAAATCTGTTCGAAACAGGGTACATTTTGTTCTGGAGTAAAATTCAATTGCCCATTTTTGCAATACCCTAAATCTTGTGTTCCAGCTGTTGCAGGCCAAGTGATAATCTGTCCATAAACGGGTATATTTTGTTCTGGGGTGAAATTCAATTGCTAAAATAGCAATACCCTGAATCTGGTGTTCCAGCAGTTGAAGGCTTAGTTTAAATCTGTCCGTAACAGGGTATATTTTGTTCTGGGGGTAAATTCAATTGCCAATATAGCAATACCCTTAATCTGGTGTTCCAGCAGTTGCAGGCCAAGTGTTAATCTGTCCGATAAAGGGTATATTTTGTTCTGTGGTGAGATTCAATAGCCAAAATAGTAATTCCCTGAATCTGGTGTCCCAGCATTGGCTGGCAAAGTATAATATCGTCCGCCAAAACATATATTTTGTTCTGGGGTGAAATTCAATTGCCACAATAGCAATACCCTGAATCTGGTGTCCCAGCACTGGCTGGCAAATTATAATAGTGTCTGCCAAAACATATATTTTGTTCTGGGGTGAAATTCAATTGACAAAATAGCAATACCCTGAATCTGGTGTTCCAGCAGTTGCAGGCTTAGTTTAAATCTGTCCTTAACAGGGCATATTTTGTTCTGGGGTGAAATTCAATTGCCAAAATAGCAATACCCTGAATCTGGAGTTCCAGCAGTTGCAGGCTTAGTTTAAATCTGTCCGTAACAGGGTATATTTTGTTCTGGTGTGAAATTCAATTGCCAATATAGCAATACCCTGAATCTGGTGTTCCACCTGTTGCAAGCCAAGCGTTAATCTGTCCGTAAAAGGGTATATTTTGTTCTGGGGTGAAATTCAATTGCCAAAATAGCAATACCCTGAATCTGGTGTTCCAGCAGTTGCAGGCTTAGTTTAAATCTGTCCGTAACAGGGTATATTTTGTTCTGGGGTGAAATTCAATTGCCAATATAGAAATACTCTTAATCTGGTGTTCCAGCAGTTGCAGGCCAAGTGTTAATCTGTCCGTAAAAGGGTATATTTTGTTCTGGGGTGAAATTGAATTTCCAATATAGCAATACCCTGAATCTGGTGTTCCAGCTGTTGCAGGCCAAGTGTTAATCTGTCCGTAAAAGGGTATATTTTGTTCTGGGGTGAAATTCAATTGCCAATATAGCAATACCCTGAATCTGGTGTTCCAGCTGTTGAAGGCCAAGTGTTAATCTGTCCGTAAAAGGGTTTATTTTGTTCTGGGGTGAAATTCAATTACCAAAATAGCAATACCCTGAATCTGGTGTTCCAGCAGTTGCAGGCTTAGTTTAAATCTGTCCGTAACAGGGTATATTTTGTTCTGGGGTGAAATTCAATTGCCAAAATAGCAATACCCTGAATCTGGTGTCCCAGCACTGGCTGGCAAAGTATAATATTGTCTGCCAAAACATATATTTTGTTCTGGGGTGAAATTCAATTGCCACAATAGCAATACCCTGAATCTGGTGTCCCAGCACTGGCTGGCAAATTATAATAGTGTCTGCCAAAACATATATTTTGTTCTGGGGTAAAATTCAATTGCCAAAATAGCAATACCCTTAATCTGTTGTCCCAGCAGTTGCAGGCCAAGTGTTAATCTGTCCTTAAAGGGGTATATTTTGTTCTGGGGTGAAATTCAATTGCCAATATAGCAATAACCTGAATCTGGTGTTCCAGCAGTTGCAGGCCAAGTGTTAATCTGTCCGTATAAGGGTATGTTTTATTCTGGGGTGAAATTCAATTGCCAAAATAGCAATACCCTGAATCTGGTGTCCCAGCACTGGCTGGCAAAGTATAATAGTGTCAGTCAAAACATATATTTTGTTCTAGGGTTAAATTCAATTGCCAAAATAGCAATATCCTGAATCTGGTGTCCCAGCTGTTGCAGGCCAAGTGTTAATCTGTCCGTAAAAGGGTATATTTTGTTCTGGGGTGAGATTCAATAGCGAAAATAGCAATTCCCTGAATCTGGTGTCCCAGCACTGGCTGGCAAAGTATAATATTGTCCGCCAAAACATATATTTTGTTCTGGGGTGAAATTCAATTGCCAATATAGCAATACCCTGAATCTGGTGTTCCAGCTGTTGCAGGCCAAGTGTTAGTCTGTCCGTAAAGGGTTTATTTTGTTCTGGGGTGAAATTCAATTGCCAAAATAGCAATACCCTGAATCTGGTGTCCCAGCTGTTGCAGGCCAAGTGTTAATATGCCCGTAAAAGGGTATATTTTGTTCTGGGGTGAAATTCAATTGCCAAAATAGAAATACCCTTAATCTGGTGTTTCAGCAGTTGCAGACCTAGTTTAAATCTGTTCGAAACAGGGTACATTTTGTTCTGGGGTAAAATTCAATTGCCCATTTTTGCAATACCCTAAATCTTGTGTTCCAGCAGTTGCAGGCCAAGTGTTAATCTGTCCGTAAAGGGTATATTTTGTTCTGGGGTGAAATTTAATTGCCAATATAGCAATACCCTGAATCTTGTGTTCCAGCTGTTGTAGGCCAAGTGTTAATCTGTCCATAAACGGGTATATTTTGTTCTGGGGTGAAATTCAATTGCTAAAATAGCAATACCCTGAATCTGGTGTTCCAGCAGTTGCAGGCTTAGTTTAAATCTGTCCGTAACAGGGTATATTTTGTTCTGGGGGTAAATTCAATTGCCAATATAGCAATACCCTGAATCTGGTGTTCCAGCAGTTGCAGGCCAAGTGTTAATCTGTCCGTAAAAGGGTATATTTTGTTCTGCGGTGAGATTCAATAGCCAAAATAGTAATTCCCTGAATCTGTTGTCCCAGCATTGGCTGGCAAAGTATAATATCGTCCGCCAAAACATATATTTTGTTCTTGGGTGAAATTCAATTGCCAATATAGCAATACCCTGAATCTGGTGTTCCAGCTGTTGCTGGGCAAGTGTTAATCTGTCCGTAAAAGGGTAAATTTTGTTCTGGGGTGAGATTCAATAGCCAAAATAGTAATTCCCTGAATCTGGTGTCCCAGCATTAGCTGGCAAAGTATAATATCGTCCGCCAAAACATATATTTTGTTCTCGGGTGAAATTCAATTGTCAATATAGCAATACCCTGAATCTGGTGTTCCAGCTGTTGCAGGCCAAGTGTTAATCTGTCCGTAAAGGGTTTATTTTGTTCTGGGGTTAAATTCAATTGCCAAAATAGCAATACCCAGAATCTGGTGTTCCAGCAGTTGCAGGCTTAGTTTAAATCTGTAGGTAACAGGGTCTATTTTGTTCTGGGGTTAAATTCAATTGCCAATATAGAAATAGCCTTAATCTGGTGTTCCAGCAGTTGCAGGCCAAGTGTTAATCTGTCCTTAAAAGGGTATATTTTGTTCTGGGGTGAAATTCAATTGCCAAAATAGCAATACCCTGAATCTGGTGTCCCAGCACTGGCTGGCAAAGTATAATAGTGTCCTTCAAAACATATATTTTTTCTGGGGTGAAATTTAATTGCCCAAATAGCAATATCCTGAATCTAGTGTCCCAGCTGTTGCAGGCCAAGTATTAATCTGTTCGTAAAAGGGTATATTTTGTTCTGGGGTGAGATTCAATAGCCAAAATAGCAATTCCCTGAATCTGGTGTTCCAGCAGTTGCAGGCTTAGTTTAAATCTGTCCGTAACAGGGTATATTTTGTTCTGGGGTGAAATTCAATTGCCAAAATAGCAATACCCTGAATCTGGTGTCCCAGCACTGGCTGGCAAAGTATAATATTGTCTGCCAAAACATATATTTTGTTCTGGGGTGAAATTCAATTGCCACAATAGCAATACCCTGAATCTGGTGTCCCAGCACTGGCTGGCAAATTATAATAGTGTCTGCCAAAACATATATTTTGTTCTGGGGTAAAATTCAATTGCCAAAATAGCAATACCCTTAATCTGTTGTCCCAGCAGTTGCAGGCCAAGTGTTAATCTGTCCTTAAAGGGGTATATTTTGTTCTGGGGTGAAATTCAATTGCCAATATAGCAATAACCTGAATCTGGTGTTCCAGCAGTTGCAGGCCAAGTGTTAATCTGTCCGTATAAGGGTATGTTTTATTCTGGGGTGAAATTCAATTGCCAAAATAGCAATACCCTGAATCTGGTGTCCCAGCACTGGCTGGCAAAGTATAATAGTGTCAGTCAAAACATATATTTTGTTCTAGGGTTAAATTCAATTGCCAAAATAGCAATATCCTGAATCTGGTGTCCCAGCTGTTGCAGGCCAAGTGTTAATCTGTCCGTAAAGGGTATATTTTGTTCTGGGGTGAGATTCAATAGCGAAAATAGCAATTCCCTGAATCTGGTGTCCCAGCACTGGCTGGCAAAGTATAATATTGTCCGCCAAAACATATATTTTGTTCTGGGGTGAAATTCAATTGCCAATATAGCAATACCCTGAATCTGGTGTTCCAGCTGTTGCAGGCCAAGTGTTAGTCTGTCCGTAAAAGGGTTTATTTTGTTCTGGGGTGAAATTCAATTGCCAAAATAGCAATACCCTGAATCTGGTGTCCCAGCTGTTGCAGGCCAAGTGTTAATATGCCCGTAAAAGGGTATATTTTGTTCTGGGGTGAAATTCAATTGCCAAAATAGAAATACCCTTAATCTGGTGTTTCAGCAGTTGCAGACCTAGTTTAAATCTGTTCGAAACAGGGTACATTTTGTTCTGGGGTAAAATTCAATTGCCAATATAGCAATACCCTGAATCTGGTGTTCCAGCTGTTGCAGGCCAAGTGTTAATCTGTCCATAAACTGGTCTATTTTGTTCTGGGGTGAAATTCAATTGCCAAAATAGCAATACCCTGAATCTGGTGTTCCAGCAGTTGCAGGCTTAGTTTAAATCTGTCCGTAACAGGTTATATTTTGTTCTGGGGTTAAATTCAATTGCCAATATAGCAATTCCTTAATCTGGTGTTCCAGCAGTTGCAGGCCAAGTGTTAATCTGTCCGTAAAAGGGTATATTTTGTTCTGGGGTGAAATTCAATTGCCAAAATAGCAATACCCTTAATCTGGTGTCCCAGCATTGGCTGGCAAAGTAAAATAGTGTCCATCAAAACATATATTTTGTTCTGGGGTGAAATTCAATTGCCAAAATAGCAATACCCTGAATCTGGTGTTTCAGCAGTTGCAGGCTTAGTTTAAATCTGTTCGAAACAGGGTACATTTTGTTCTGGAGTAAAATTCAATTGCCCATTTTTGCAATACCCTAAATCTTGTGTTCCAGCAGTTGCAGGCCAAGTGTTAATCTGTCCGTAAAAGGGTATATTTTGTTCTGGGGTGAAATTCAATTGCCAAAATAGCAATACCCTGAATCTGGTGTCCCAGCACTGGCTGGCAAAGAATAATATTGTCTGCCAAAACATATATTTTGTTCTGGGGTGAAATTCAATTGCCACAATAGCAATACCCTGAATCTGGTGTCCCAGCACTGGCTGGCAAATTATAATAGTGTCTGCCAAAACATATATTTTGTTCTGGGGTAAAATTCAATTGCCAAAATAGCAATACCCTTAATCTGTTGTCCCAGCAGTTGCAGGCCAAGTGTTAATCTGTCCTTAAAGGGGTATATTTTGTTCTGGGGTGAAATTCAATTGCCAATATAGCAATAACCTGAATCTGGTGTTCCAGCAGTTGCAGGCCAAGTGTTAATCTGTCCGTATAAGGGTATGTTTTATTCTGGGGTGAAATTCAATTGCCAAAATAGCAATACCCTGAATCTGGTGTCCCAGCACTGGCTGGCAAAGTATAATAGTGTCAGTCAAAACATATATTTTGTTCTAGGGTTAAATTCAATTGCCAAAATAGCAATATCCTGAATCTGGTGTCCCAGCTGTTGCAGGCCAAGTGTTAATCTGTCCGTAAAAGGGTATATTTTGTTCTGGGGTGAGATTCAATAGCGAAAATAGCAATTCCCTGAATCTGGTGTCCCAGCACTGGCTGGCAAAGTATAATATTGTCCGCCAAAACATATATTTTGTTCTGGGGTGAAATTCAATTGCCAATATAGCAATACCCTGAATCTGGTGTTCCAGCTGTTGCAGGCCAAGTGTTAGTCTGTCCGTAAAAGGGTTTATTTTGTTCTGGGGTGAAATTCAATTGCCAAAATAGCAATACCCTGAATCTGGTGTCCCAGCTGTTGCAGGCCAAGTGTTAATATGCCCGTAAAGGGTATATTTTGTTCTGGGGTGAAATTCAATTGCCAAAATAGAAATACCCTTAATCTGGTGTTTCAGCAGTTGCAGACCTAGTTTAAATCTGTTCGAAACAGGGTACATTTTGTTCTGGGGTAAAATTCAATTGCCCATTTTTGCAATACCCTAAATCTTGTGTTCCAGCAGTTGCAGGCCAAGTGTTAATCTGTCCGTAAAAGGGTATATTTTGTTCTGGGGTGAAATTTAATTGCCAATATAGCAATACCCTGAATCTTGTGTTCCAGCTGTTGTAGGCCAAGTGTTAATCTGTCCATAAACGGGTATATTTTGTTCTGGGGTGAAATTCAATTGCTAAAATAGCAATACCCTGAATCTGGTGTTCCAGCAGTTGCAGGCTTAGTTTAAATCTGTCCGTAACAGGGTATATTTTGTTCTGGGGTAAATTCAATTGCCAATATAGCAATACCCTGAATCTGGTGTTCCAGCAGTTGCAGGCCAAGTGTTAATCTGTCCGTAAAGGGTATATTTTGTTCTGCGGTGAGATTCAATAGCCAAAATAGTAATTCCCTGAATCTGTTGTCCCAGCATTGGCTGGCAAAGTATAATATCGTCCGCCAAAACATATATTTTGTTCTTGGGTGAAATTCAATTGCCAATATAGCAATACCCTGAATCTGGTGTTCCAGCTGTTGCTGGGCAAGTGTTAATCTGTCCGTAAAAGGGTAAATTTTGTTCTGGGGTGAGATTCAATAGCCAAAATAGTAATTCCCTGAATCTGGTGTCCCAGCATTAGCTGGCAAAGTATAATATCGTCCGCCAAAACATATATTTTGTTCTCGGGTGAAATTCAATTGTCAATATAGCAATACCCTGAATCTGGTGTTCCAGCTGTTGCAGGCCAAGTGTTAATCTGTCCGTAAAGGGTTTATTTTGTTCTGGGGTTAAATTCAATTGCCAAAATAGCAATACCCAGAATCTGGTGTTCCAGCAGTTGCAGGCTTAGTTTAAATCTGTAGGTAACAGGGTCTATTTTGTTCTGGGGTTAAATTCAATTGCCAATATAGAAATAGCCTTAATCTGGTGTTCCAGCAGTTGCAGGCCAAGTGTTAATCTGTCCTTAAAAGGGTATATTTTGTTCTGGGGTGAAATTCAATTGCCAAAATAGCAATACCCTGAATCTGGTGTCCCAGCACTGGCTGGCAAAGTATAATAGTGTCCTTCAAAACATATATTTTTTCTGGGGTGAAATTTAATTGCCCAAATAGCAATATCCTGAATCTAGTGTCCCAGCTGTTGCAGGCCAAGTATTAATCTGTTCGTAAAAGGGTATATTTTGTTCTGGGGTGAGATTCAATAGCCAAAATAGCAATTCCCTGAATCTGGTGTTCCAGCAGTTGCAGGCTTAGTTTAAATCTGTCCGTAACAGGGTATATTTTGTTCTGGGGTGAAATTCAATTGCCAAAATAGCAATACCCTGAATCTGGTGTCCCAGCACTGGCTGGCAAAGTATAATATTGTCTGCCAAAACATATATTTTGTTCTGGGGTGAAATTCAATTGCCACAATAGCAATACCCTGAATCTGGTGTCCCAGCACTGGCTGGCAAATTATAATAGTGTCTGCCAAAACATATATTTTGTTCTGGGGTAAAATTCAATTGCCAAAATAGCAATACCCTTAATCTGTTGTCCCAGCAGTTGCAGGCCAAGTGTTAATCTGTCCTTAAAGGGGTATATTTTGTTCTGGGGTGAAATTCAATTGCCAATATAGCAATAACCTGAATCTGGTGTTCCAGCAGTTGCAGGCCAAGTGTTAATCTGTCCGTATAAGGGTATGTTTTATTCTGGGGTGAAATTCAATTGCCAAAATAGCAATACCCTGAATCTGGTGTCCCAGCACTGGCTGGCAAAGTATAATAGTGTCAGTCAAAACATATATTTTGTTCTAGGGTTAAATTCAATTGCCAAAATAGCAATATCCTGAATCTGGTGTCCCAGCTGTTGCAGGCCAAGTGTTAATCTGTCCGTAAAGGGTATATTTTGTTCTGGGGTGAGATTCAATAGCGAAAATAGCAATTCCCTGAATCTGGTGTCCCAGCACTGGCTGGCAAAGTATAATATTGTCCGCCAAAACATATATTTTGTTCTGGGGTGAAATTCAATTGCCAATATAGCAATACCCTGAATCTGGTGTTCCAGCTGTTGCAGGCCAAGTGTTAGTCTGTCCGTAAAAGGGTTTATTTTGTTCTGGGGTGAAATTCAATTGCCAAAATAGCAATACCCTGAATCTGGTGTCCCAGCTGTTGCAGGCCAAGTGTTAATATGCCCGTAAAAGGGTATATTTTGTTCTGGGGTGAAATTCAATTGCCAAAATAGAAATACCCTTAATCTGGTGTTTCAGCAGTTGCAGACCTAGTTTAAATCTGTTCGAAACAGGGTACATTTTGTTCTGGGGTAAAATTCAATTGCCAATATAGCAATACCCTGAATCTGGTGTTCCAGCTGTTGCAGGCCAAGTGTTAATCTGTCCATAAACTGGTCTATTTTGTTCTGGGGTGAAATTCAATTGCCAAAATAGCAATACCCTGAATCTGGTGTTCCAGCAGTTGCAGGCTTAGTTTAAATCTGTCCGTAACAGGTTATATTTTGTTCTGGGGTTAAATTCAATTGCCAATATAGCAATTCCTTAATCTGGTGTTCCAGCAGTTGCAGGCCAAGTGTTAATCTGTCCGTAAAAGGGTATATTTTGTTCTGGGGTGAAATTCAATTGCCAAAATAGCAATACCCTTAATCTGGTGTCCCAGCATTGGCTGGCAAAGTAAAATAGTGTCCATCAAAACATATATTTTGTTCTGGGGTGAAATTCAATTGCCAAAATAGCAATACCCTGAATCTGGTGTTTCAGCAGTTGCAGGCTTAGTTTAAATCTGTTCGAAACAGGGTACATTTTGTTCTGGAGTAAAATTCAATTGCCCATTTTTGCAATACCCTAAATCTTGTGTTCCAGCAGTTGCAGGCCAAGTGTTAATCTGTCCGTAAAAGGGTATATTTTGTTCTGGGGTGAAATTCAATTGCCAAAATAGCAATACCCTGAATCTGGTGTCCCAGCACTGGCTGGCAAAGTATAATATTGTCTGCCAAAACATATATTTTGTTCTGGGGTGAAATTCAATTGCCACAATAGCAATACCCTGAATCTGGTGTCCCAGCACTGGCTGGCAAATTATAATAGTGTCTGCCAAAACATATATTTTGTTCTGGGGTAAAATTCAATTGCCAAAATAGCAATACCCTTAATCTGTTGTCCCAGCAGTTGCAGGCCAAGTGTTAATCTGTCCTTAAAGGGGTATATTTTGTTCTGGGGTGAAATTCAATTGCCAATATAGCAATAACCTGAATCTGGTGTTCCAGCAGTTGCAGGCCAAGTGTTAATCTGTCCGTATAAGGGTATGTTTTATTCTGGGGTGAAATTCAATTGCCAAAATAGCAATACCCTGAATCTGGTGTCCCAGCACTGGCTGGCAAAGTATAATAGTGTCAGTCAAAACATATATTTTGTTCTAGGGTTAAATTCAATTGCCAAAATAGCAATATCCTGAATCTGGTGTCCCAGCTGTTGCAGGCCAAGTGTTAATCTGTCCGTAAAGGGTATATTTTGTTCTGGGGTGAGATTCAATAGCGAAAATAGCAATTCCCTGAATCTGGTGTCCCAGCACTGGCTGGCAAAGTGTTAATATTGTCCGCATAAACATATATTTTGTTCTGGGGTGAAATTCAATTGCCAATATAGCAATACCCTGAATCTGGTGTTCCAGCTGTTGCAGGCCAAGTGTATAGTCTGTCCGTCAAAAGGCTTATATTTTGTTCTGGGGTGAAATTCAATTGCCAAAATAGCAATACCCTGAATCTGGTGTCCCAGCTGTTGCAGGCCAAGTGTTAATATGTCCGTAAAAGGGTATATTTTGTTCTGGGGTGAAATTCAATTGCCAAAATAGAAATACCCTTAATCTGGTGTTCCAGCAGTTGCAGACCTAGTTTAATATCTGTTCGCAAAACAGGGTATATTTTGTTCTGGGGTGAAATTCAATTGCCAATATAGCAATACCCTGAATCTGGTGTTCCAGCTGTTGCAGGCCAAGTGTTAATCTGTCCATAAACTGGTCTATTTTGTTCTGGGGTGAAATTCAATTGCCAAAATAGCAATACCCTGAATCTGGTGTTCCAGCAGTTGCAGGCTTAGTTTAAATCTGTCCGTAACAGGTTATATTTTGTTCTGGGGTTAAATTCAATTGCCAATATAGCAATTCCTTAATCTGGTGTTCCAGCAGTTGCAGGCCAAGTGTTAATCTGTCCGTAAAAGGGTATATTTTGTTCTGGGGTGAAATTCAATTGCCAAAATAGCAATACCCTTAATCTGGTGTCCCAGCATTGGCTGGCAAAGTAAAATAGTGTCCATCAAAACATATATTTTGTTCTGGGGTGAAATTCAATTGCCAAAATAGCAATACCCTGAATCTGGTGTTTCAGCAGTTGCAGGCTTAGTTTAAATCTGTTCGAAACAGGGTACATTTTGTTCTGGAGTAAAATTCAATTGCCCATTTTTGCAATACCCTAAATCTTGTGTTCCAGCAGTTGCAGGCCAAGTGTTAATCTGTCCGTAAAAGGGTATATTTTGTTCTGGGGTGAAATTTAATTGCCAATATAGCAATACCCTGAATCTTGTGTTCCAGCTGTTGTAGGCCAAGTGTTAATCTGTCCATAAACGGGTATATTTTGTTCTGGGGTGAAATTCAATTGCTAAAATAGCAATACCCTGAATCTGGTGTTCCAGCAGTTGCAGGCTTAGTTTAAATCTGTCCGTAACAGGGTATATTTTGTTCTGGGGGTAAATTCAATTGCCAATATAGCAATACCCTGAATCTGGTGTTCCAGCAGTTGCAGGCCAAGTGTTAATCTGTCCGTAAAAGGGTATATTTTGTTCTGCGGTGAGATTCAATAGCCAAAATAGTAATTCCCTGAATCTGTTGTCCCAGCATTGGCTGGCAAAGTATAATATCGTCCGCCAAAACATATATTTTGTTCTTGGGTGAAATTCAATTGCCAATATAGCAATACCCTGAATCTGGTGTTCCAGCTGTTGCAGGGCAAGTGTTAATCTGTCCGTAAAAGGGTATATTTTGTTCTGGGGTGAGATTCAATAGCCAAAATAGTATTTCCCTGAATCTGGTGTCCCAGCATTAGCTGGCAAAGTATAATATCGTCCGCCAAAACATATATTTTGTTCTCGGGTGAAATTCAATTGTCAATATAGCAATACCCTGAATCTGGTGTTCCAGCTGTTGCAGGCCAAGTGTTAATCTGTCCGTAAAAGGGTTTATTTTGTTCTGGGGTTAAATTCAATTGACAAAATAGCAATACCCAGAATCTGGTGTTCCATCAGTTGCAGGCTTAGTTTAAATCTGTAGGTAACAGGGTCTATTTTGTTCTGGGGTTAAATTCAATTGCCAATATAGAAATAGCCTTGATCTGGTGTTCCAGCAGTTGCAGGCCAAGTGTTAATCTGTCCTTAAAAGGGTATATTTTGTTCTGGGGTGAAATTCAATTGCCAAAATAGCAATACCCTGAATCTGGTGTCCCAGCACTGGCTGGCAAAGTATAATAGTGTCCGTCAAAACATATATTTTTTTCTGGGGTGAAATTTAATTGCCAAAATAGCAATATCCTGAATCTAGTGTCCCAGCTGTTGCAGGCCAAGTGTTAATCTGTTCGTAAAAGGGTATATTTTGTTCTGGGGTGAGATTCAATAGCCAAAATAGCAATTCCCTGAATCTGGTGTCCCAGCACTGGCTGGCAAAGTATAATATTGTCCACCAAAACATATATTTTGTTCTGGGGTGAAATTCAATTGCCAATATAGCTATACCCTGAATATGGTGTTCCAGCTGTTGCAGGCCAAGTGTTAATCTGTCCGTAAGAGGGTTTATTTTGTTCTGGGGTGAAATTCAATTGACAAAATAGCAATACCCTGAATCTGGTGTTCCAGCAGTTGCAGGCTTAGTTTAAATCTGTCCATAACAGGGTATATTTTGTTCTGGGGTGAAATTCAATTGCCAAAATAGCAATACCCTGAATCTGGAGTTCCAGCAGTTGCAGGCTTAGTTTAAATCTGTCCATAACAGGGTATATTTTGTTCTGGGGTGAAATTCAATTGCCAATATAGCAATACCCTGAATCTGGTGTTCCAGCAGTTGCAAGCCAAGCGTTAATCTGTCCGTAAAGGGTATATTTTGTTCTGGGGTGAAATTCAATTGCCAAAATAGCAATACCCTGAATCTGGTGTTCCAGCAGTTGCAGGCTTAGTTTAAATCTGTCCGTAACAGGGTATATTTTGTTCTGGGGTGAAATTAAATTGCCAAAATAGCAATACCCTGAATCTGGTGTCCCAGCACTGGCTGGCAAAGTATAATATTGTCCGCCAAAACATATATTTTGTTCTGGGGTGAAATTCAATTGCCTCAATAGCAATACCCTGAATCTATTGTCCCAGCACTGGCTGGCAAATTATAATAGTGTCTGCCAAAACATATATTTTGTTCTGGGGTGAAATTCAATTGCCAAAATAGAAATACCCTTAATCTGTTGTCCCAGCAGTTGCAGGCCAAGTGTTAATCTGTCCTTAAAGGGGTATATTTTGTTCTGGGGTGAAATTCAATTGCCAATATAGCAATTCCTGAATCTGGTGTTCCAGCAGTTGCAGGCCAAGTGTTAATCTGTCCGTATAAGGGTATATTTTATTCTGGGGTGAAATTCAATTGCCAAAATAGCAATACCCTGAATCTGGTGTCCCAGCTGTTGCAGGCCAAGTTTTAATCTGCTTGTAAAAGGGTATATTTTGTTCTGGGGTGAAATTCAATTGCCAAAATAGCAATACCCTGAATCTGGTGTTCCAGCAGTTGCAGGCTTAGTTTAAATCTGTCCGTAACAGGGTATATTTTGTTCTGGGGTGAAATTCAATTGCCAATATAGAAATACCCTTAATCTGGTGTTCCAGCAGTTGCAGGCCAAGTGTTAATCTGTCCGTAAAGGGTATATTTTGTTCTGGGGTGAAATTCAATTGCCAATATAGCAATACCCTGAATCTGGTGTTCCAGCAGTTGCAGGCCAAGTGTTAATCTGTCCGTAAAAGGGTATATTTTGTTCTGGGATGAAATTCAATTGCCAAAATAGCAATACCCTGAATCTGGTGTTCCAGCAGTTGCAGGCTTAGTTTAAATCTGTCCGTAACAGGGTATATTTTGTTCTGGGGTGAAATTCAATTGCCAAAATAGCAATACCCTGAATCTGGTGTTCCAGCAGTTGCAGGCTTAGTTTAAATCTGTCCGTAACAGGGTATATTTTGTTCTGGGGTGAAATTACATTGCCAAAATAGCAATACCCTGAATCTGGTGTCCCAGCACTGGCTGGCAAAGTATAATATTGTCCGCCAAAACATATATTTTGTTCTGGGGTGAAATTCAATTGCCACAATAGCAATACTCTGAATCTGGTGTCCCAGCACTGGCTGGCAAATTATAATAGTGTCTGCCAAAACATATATTTTGTTCTGGGGTGAAATTCAATTGCCAAAATAGCAATACCCTTAATCTGTTGTCCCAGCAGTTGCAGGCCAAGTGTTAATCTGTCCTTAAATTGGTATATTTTGTTCTGGGGTGAAATTCAATTGCCAATATAGCAATAATCTGAATCTGGTGTTCCAGCAGTTGCAGGCCAAGTGTTAATCTTTCCGTATGAGGGTATGTTTTATTCTGGGGTGAAATTCAATTGCCAAAATAGCAATACCCTGAATCTGGTGTCCCAGCACTGGCTGGCAAAGTATAATAGTGTCAGTCAAAACATATATTTTGTTCTGGGGTTAAATTCAATTGCCAAAATAGCAATATCCTGAATCTGGTGTCCCAGCTGTTGCAGGCCAAGTGTTAATCTGTCCGTAAAAGGGTATATTTTGTTCTGGGGTGAGATTCAATAGCGAAAATAGCAATTCCCTGAATCTGGTGTCCCAGCACTGGCTGGCAAAGTATAATATTGTCCGCCAAAACATATATTTTGTTCTGGGGTGAAATTCAATTGCCAATATAGCAATAACCTGAATCTGGTGTTCCAGCTGTTGCAGGCCAAGTGTTAATCTGTCCGTAAAAGGGTTTATTTAGTTCTGGGGTGAAATTCAATTGCCAAAATAGCAATACCCTGAATCTGGTGTTTCAGCAGTTGCAGGCTTAGTTTAAATCTGTCCGTAACAGGGTATATTTTGTTCTGGGGTGAAATTCAATTGCCAAAATAGTAATACCCTGAATCTGGTGTTCCAGCAGTTGCAGGCTTAGTTTAAATCTGTCTCTGTAACAGGGTATATTTTGTTCTGGGGTGAAATTCAATTGCCAATATAGCAATTCCCTTAATCTGCTGTTCCAGCAGTTGCAGGCCAAGTGTTAATCTGTCCGTAAAGGGTATATTTTGTTCTGGGGTGAAATTCAATTGCCAAAATAGCAATACCCTGAATCTGGTGTCCCAGCACTGGCTGGCAAAGAATAATATTGTCCGCCAAAACATATATTTTGTTCTGGGGTGAAATTCAATTGCCAATATAGCAATACCCTGAATCTGGTGTCCCAGCACTGGCTGGCAAATTATAATAGTGTCTGCCAAAACATATATTTTGTTCTGGGGTGAAATTCAATTGCCAAAATAGCAATACCCTTAATCTGTTGTCCCAGCAGTTGCAGGCCAAGTGTTAATCTGTCCTTAAAGGGGTATATTTTGTACTGGGGTGAAATTCAATTGCCAATATAGCAATAACCTGAATCTGGTGTCCCAGCACTGGCTGGCAAAGTATAATAGTGTCCGTCAAAACATATATTTTTTTCTGGGGTGAAATTTAATTGCCAAAATAGCAATATCCTGAATCTAGTGTCCCAGCTGTTGCAGGCCAAGTGTTAATCTGTTCGTAAAAGGGTATATTTTGTTCTGGGGTGAGATTCAATAGCCAAAATAGCAATTCCCTGAATCTGGTGTCCCAGCACTGGCTGGCAAAGTATAATATTGTCCACCAAAACATATATTTTGTTCTGGGGTGAAATTCAATTGCCAATATAGCTATACCCTGAATATGGTGTTCCAGCTGTTGCAGGCCAAGTGTTAATCTGTCCGTAAGAGGGTTTATTTTGTTCTGGGGTGAAATTCAATTGACAAAATAGCAATACCCTGAATCTGGTGTTCCAGCAGTTGCAGGCTTAGTTTAAATCTGTCCATAACAGGGTATATTTTGTTCTGGGGTGAAATTCAATTGCCAAAATAGCAATACCCTGAATCTGGAGTTCCAGCAGTTGCAGGCTTAGTTTAAATCTGTCCATAACAGGGTATATTTTGTTCTGGGGTGAAATTCAATTGCCAATATAGCAATACCCTGAATCTGGTGTTCCAGCAGTTGCAAGCCAAGCGTTAATCTGTCCGTAAAAGGGTATATTTTGTTCTGGGGTGAAATTCAATTGCCAAAATAGCAATACCCTGAATCTGGTGTTCCAGCAGTTGCAGGCTTAGTTTAAATCTGTCCGTAACAGGGTATATTTTGTTCTGGGGTGAAATTAAATTGCCAAAATAGCAATACCCTGAATCTGGTGTCCCAGCACTGGCTGGCAAAGTATAATATTGTCCGCCAAAACATATATTTTGTTCTGGGGTGAAATTCAATTGCCTCAATAGCAATACCCTGAATCTATTGTCCCAGCACTGGCTGGCAAATTATAATAGTGTCTGCCAAAACATATATTTTGTTCTGGGGTGAAATTCAATTGCCAAAATAGAAATACCCTTAATCTGTTGTCCCAGCAGTTGCAGGCCAAGTGTTAATCTGTCCTTAAAGGGGTATATTTTGTTCTGGGGTGAAATTCAATTGCCAATATAGCAATAACCTGAATCTGGTGTTCCAGCATTTGTAGGCCAAGTGTTAATCTGTCCGTATAAGGGTATGTTTTATTCTGGGGTGAAATTCAATTGCCAAAATAGCAATACCCTGAATCTGGTGTCCCAGCTGTTGCAGGCCAAGTGTTAATCTGCTTGTAAAAGGGTATATTTTGTTCTGGGGTGAAATTCAATTGCCAAAATAGCAATACCCTGAATCTGGTGTTCCAGCAGTTGCAGGCTTAGTTTAAATCTGTCCGTAACAGGGTATATTTTGTTCTGGGGTGAAATTCAATTGCCAATATAGAAATACCCTTAATCTGGTGTTCCAGCAGTTGCAGGCCAAGTGTTAATCTGTCCGTAAAAGGGTATATTTTGTTCTGGGGTGAAATTCAATTGCCAATATAGCAATACCCTGAATCTGGTGTTCCAGCAGTTGCAGGCCAAGTGTTAATCTGTCCGTAAAAGGGTATATTTTGTTCTGGGATGAAATTCAATTGCCAAAATAGCAATACCCTGAATCTGGTGTTCCAGCAGTTGCAGGCTTAGTTTAAATCTGTCCGTAACAGGGTATATTTTGTTCTGGGGTGAAATTACATTGCCAAAATAGCAATACCCTGAATCTGGTGTCCCAGCACTGGCTGGCAAAGTATAATATTGTCCGCCAAAACATATATTTTGTTCTGGGGTGAAATTCAATTGCCACAATAGCAATACTCTGAATCTGGTGTCCCAGCACTGGCTGGCAAATTATAATAGTGTCTGCCAAAACATATATTTTGTTCTGGGGTGAAATTCAATTGCCAAAATAGCAATACCCTTAATCTGTTGTCCCAGCAGTTGCAGGCCAAGTGTTAATCTGTCCTTAAATTGGTATATTTTGTTCTGGGGTGAAATTCAATTGCCAATATAGCAATAATCTGAATCTGGTGTTCCAGCAGTTGCAGGCCAAGTGTTAATCTTTCCGTATGAGGGTATGTTTTATTCTGGGGTGAAATTCAATTGCCAAAATAGCAATACCCTGAATCTGGTGTCCCAGCACTGGCTGGCAAAGTATAATAGTGTCAGTCAAAACATATATTTTGTTCTGGGGTTAAATTCAATTGCCAAAATAGCAATATCCTGAATCTGGTGTCCCAGCTGTTGCAGGCCAAGTGTTAATCTGTCCGTAAAGGGTATATTTTGTTCTGGGGTGAGATTCAATAGCGAAAATAGCAATTCCCTGAATCTGGTGTCCCAGCACTGGCTGGCAAAGTATAATATTGTCCGCCAAAGCATATATTTTGTTCTGGGGTGAAATTCAATTGCCAATATAGCAATAACCTGAATCTGGTGTTCCAGCTGTTGCAGGCCAAGTGTTAATCTGTCCGTAAAAGGGTTTATTTAGTTCTGGGGTGAAATTCAATTGCCAAAATAGCAATACCCTGAATCTGGTGTTTCAGCAGTTGCAGGCTTAGTTTAAATCTGTCCGTAACAGGGTATATTTTGTTCTGGGGTGAAATTCAATTGCCAAAATAGTAATACCCTGAATCTGGTGTTCCAGCAGTTGCAGGCTTAGTTTAAATCTGTCTCTGTAACAGGGTATATTTTGTTCTGGGGTGAAATTCAATTGCCAATATAGCAATTCCCTTAATCTGCTGTTCCAGCAGTTGCAGGCCAAGTGTTAATCTGTCCGTAAAAGGGTATATTTTGTTCTGGGGTGAAATTCAATTGCCAAAATAGCAATACCCTGAATCTGGTGTCCCAGCACTGGCTGGCAAAGAATAATATTGTCCGCTAAAACATATATTTTGTTCTGGGGTGAAATTCAATTGCCACAATAGCAATACCCTGAATCTGGTGTCCCAGCACTGGCTGGCAAATTATAATAGTGTCTGCCAAAACATATATTTTGTTCTGGGGTGAAATTCAATTGCCAAAATAGCAATACCCTTAATCTGTTGTCCCAGCAGTTGCAGGCCAAGTGTTAATCTGTCCTTAAAGGGGTATATTTTGTACTGGGGTGAAATTCAATTGCCAATATAGCAATAACCTGAATCTGGTGTCCCAGCTGTTGCAGGCCAAGTGTTAATCTGTCCGTAAAAGGGTATATTTTGTTCTGGGGTGAGATTCAATAGCGAAAATAGCAATTCCCTGAATCTGGTGTCCCAGCACTGGCTGGCAAAGTATAATATTGTCCGCCAAAACATATATTTTGTTCTGGGGTGAAATTCAATTGCCAATATAGCAATACCCTGAATCTGGTGTTCCAGCTGTTGCAGGCCAAGTGTTAATCTGCCCGTAAAAGGGTATATTTTGTTCTGGGGTGAAATTCAATTGCCAAAATAGCAATTCCCTTAATCTGGTGTTTCAGCAGTTGCAGAACTAGTTTAAATCTGTTCGAAACAGTGTACATTTTGTTCTGGGGTAAAATTCAATTGCCAATATAGCAATACCCTGAATCTGGTGTTCCAGCTGTTGCAGGCCAAGTGTTAATCTGTCCATAAACGGGTATATTTTGTTCTGGGGTGAAATTCAATTGCCAAAATAGCAATACCCTGAATCTGTTGTTCAAGCAGTTGCAGGCTTAGTTTAAATCTGTCCGTAACATTGTATATTTTGTTTTGGGGTTAAATTCAATTGCCAATATAGCAATACCTTAATCTGGTGTTCCAGCAGTTGCAGGCCAAGTGTTAATCTGTCCGTAAAAGGGTATATTTTGTTCTGGGGTGAAATTCAATTGCCAAAATAGCAATACCCTGAATCTGGTGTCCCAGCACTGGCTGGCAAAGTATAATAGTGTCCATCAAAACATATATTTTGTTCTGGGGTGAAATTCAATTGCCAAAATAGCAATACCCTGAATCTGGTGTTTCAGCAGTTGCAGGCTTAGTTTAAATCTGTTCGAATCAGGGTACATTTTGTTCTGGGGTGAAATTCATTTACCCATATAGCAATACCCTAAATCTTGTGTTCCAGCAGTTGCAGGCCAAGTGTTAATCTGTTCGTAAAAGGGTATATTTTGTTCTGGGGTGAGATTCAATAGCCAAAATAGCAATTCCCTGAATCTGGTGTCCCAGCACTGGCTGGCAAAGTATAATATTGTCCACCAAAACATATATTTTGTTGTGGGGTGAAATTCAATTGCCAATATAGCAATACCCTGAATCTGGTGTTCCAGCAGTTGCAGGCTTAGTTTAAATCTGTCCGTAACAGGGTATATTTTGTTCTGGGGTGAAAATCAATTGCCAATATAGAAATACCCTTAATCTGGTGTTCCAGCAGTTGCAGGCCAAGTGTTAATCTGTCCATAAAATGGTATATTTTGTTCTGGGGTGAAATTCAATTGCCAAAATAGCAATACCCTGAATCTGGTGTACCAGCACTGGCTGGCAAAGTATAATAGTTTCCGTCAAAACATATATTTTGTCCTGGGGTGAAATTTAATTGCCAAAATAGCAATATCCTGAATCTAGTGTCCCAGCTGTTGCAGGCCAAGTGTTAATCTGTCTGTAAAAGGGTATATTTTGTTCTGGGGTGAGATTCAATAGCCAAAATAGCAATTCGCTGAATCTGGTGTCCCAGCACTGGCTGGCAAATTATAATAGTGTCTGCCAAAACATATATTTTGTTCTGGGGTGAAATTCAATTGCCAAATTAGCAATACCCTTAATCTGTTGTCCCAGCTGTTGCAGGCCAAGTGTTAATCTGTCCTTAAAGTGGTATATTTTGTTCTGGGGTGAAATTCAATTGCCAATATAGCAATACCCTGAATCTGGTGTTCCAGCAGTTGCAGGCCAAGTGTTAATCTGTCCGTATAAGGGTATGTTTTATTCTGGGGTGAAATTCAATTGCCAAAATAGCAATACCCTGAATCTGGTGTCCCAGCACTGGCTGGCAAAGTATAATAGTGTCAGTCAAAACATATATTTTGTTCTGGGGTTAAATTCAATTGCCAAAATAGCAATATCCTGAATCTGGTGTCCCAGCTGTTGCAGGCCAAGTTTTAATCTGTGCGTAAAATTGTATATTTTGTTCTGGGGTGAGATTCAATAGCCTAAAAAGCAATTCCCTGAATCTGGTGTCCCAGCACTGGCTGGCAAAGTATAATATTGTCTGCCAAAACATATATTTTGTTCTGGGGTGAAATTCAATTGCCAATATAGCAATACCCTGAATCTGGTGTTCCAGCTATTGCAGGCCAAGTGTTAGTCTGTCCGTAAAAGGGTTTATTTTGTTCTGGGTTAAATTCAATTGCCAAAATAGCAATACCCTGAATCTGGTGTCCCAGCTGTTGCAGGCCAAGTGTTAATCTGCCCGTAAAAGGGTATATTTTGTTCTGGGGTGAAAATCAATTGCCAAAATAGCAATACCCTTAATCTGGTGTTTCAGCAGTTGCAGACCTAGTTTAAATCTGTTCGAAACAGGGTACATTTTGTTCTGGGGTGAAATTCATTTGCCAATATAGCAATACCCTGAATCTGGTGTTCCAGATATTGCAGGCCAAGTGTTAATCTGTCCATAAACGGGTATATTTTGTTCTGGGGTGAAATTCAGTTGCAAAAATAGAAATACTGTAAATCTGGTGTTCCAGCTGTGACTGGACAAGTTTAATAGTGTCCGGCAAAGGATATATTTTGTTCTGGGCTGAACTTGAATTGCCAAAATAGCAATACCATAAATCAGTGGTTTCAGCTGTGGCTGGCCAAGTTTAATAATGTCCGGCAAAGGATAGATAATTTTCTTCGGTGAAATTCAGTAGCAAAAATAGAAATACCGTAAATCTGGTGTTCCAGCTGTGGCTAGCCAAGTTTAATAGTGCCCGGCAAAGGATATATTTATTTCTGGGGTGAAATTTTGTGTTGAGCGAACAGTTCGAGCATAGTTCAGGTTCGTACCGAATTTTGGGGTGTTCGGGACACGGACCCGGACACGAACATTTTCAAAAAAGTTCGGGTTCGGGTCCGTTGTTCGGCGATTTCTTCCCGCTTTCTGATGGGCTGCACAGCAGCCAATCATCTAGCGTTTTACTTTTTGCCCTAAGAAGCCATCACAGCCATGCCTACTAATGGAATGGCTGTGATTGGCCAAGTGCAGCATGTGACCCAGCCTCTATTTAAGCTGGAGTCACGTAGCGCCGCACGTCACACTGCTCTGATAAGTGTAGGGAGAGGACGCAGCTTCTGTGAGGGCGAGATTAGGCAGGGAAAAGTCAGCAACAGTACCTAATGAAGTGATCGATCTACAGCTGTGAATGATTCAACTCCTGCTAGTTAATTGCTCACTGGTTTTTAGGCTGCACAGAGCGTTTTTCTGTCACTTTTTTCTGGGGTGATCGGAGGCCATTTTGTGACTTGTGGTGCACCAGAACAAGCTGCCACCAAGTCCATCAATCCATCAATTCTAGTTTTTTTTTTGCTATATTCTACATCAGGGGCTTGGCTGTGCTTATTGTCACCCCTAGAAACTCAGGATAGCAATTTCTATATTTTATTAAGGGGTTTAATACAATTTCCAAAACACTTATCCCCTAATTCTGGTGTTCCAGGTTTGGATAGACAAGTGTGATACTGTCAGCTGTCTGGCAAAGGATAGATCATTTTCTGTGGTGAAATTCAATAGCCAAAATAGCAATACCCTGAATGTGGTGTCCCAGCACTGGCTGGCAAAGAATAATTGTGTCCCTCAAAACAAAAATTTTGTTCTGGGGTGAAATTCAATTGCCAAAATGGCAATACCCTGAATCTGGTGTCCCAGCTGTTGCAGGCGAAATGTTAATCTGTCCGTAAAAGGGTATATTTTGTTCTGGAGTGAAATTGAATTTCCAATATAGCAATACCCTGAATCTGGTGTTCCAGCTGTTGCAGGCCAAGTGTTAATCTGTCCGTAAAAGGGTATATTTTGTTCTGGGGTGAAATTCAATTGCCAATATAGCAATACCCTGAATCTGCTGTTCCAGCAGTTGCAGGCCAAGTGTTAATCTGTCCGTAACAGGGTATATTTTGTTCTGGGGTGAAATTCAATTGCCAATATAGCAATACCCTGAATCTGGTGTCCCAGCGCTGGCTGGCAAATTATAATAATGTCTGCCAAAACATATATTTTGTTCTGGGGTGAAATTCAATTGCCAAAGTAGCAATACCCTTAATCTGTTGTCCCAGCAGTTGCAGGCCAAGTGTTAATCTGTCCTTAAAGGGGTATATTTTGTTCTGGGGTGAAATTCAATTGCCAAAATAGCAATACCCTGAATCTGGTGTCCCAGCAGTTGCAGGCCAAGTGTTAATCTGTCCTTAAAGGGGTATATTTTGTTCTGGGGTGAAA
>CM065591.1:195149277-195433723 GCA_033119425.1 Bufotes viridis | reverse complement strand
CCGGGGTCCCATTAAATGATGGCCTACTCCTGTGGTGGGTGATCTAAATGCCTGATTCTCTTCTGTGAAAACCTCTCTCCTCCGTCTGGGTGCAGGGGTCAAAGTCTCTAAAAGTGGCCTTCTCTTGTGCTGGGTGATGTAAAACTGTTATGCTTGTACCATCTGACATGGGTGCAGGGGTCAAATTAACTAAATGGTGGCCTACTCCTGTGGTGGGTGATCTAAATGCCTGATTCTCTGCTGTGAAAACCTCTCTCCTCTGTCTGGGTGCAGGGGTCAAAGTCTCTAAAAGTGGCCTTCTCTTGTGCTGGGTGATGTAAAACTGATGCTTGTGCCATCTGACATGGTTGCCGGGGTCCCATTAAATGATGGCCTACTCCTGTGGTGGGTGATCTAAATGCCTGATTCTCTGCTGTGAAAACCTCTCTCCTCCGTCTGGGTGCAGGGGTCAAAGTCTCTCAAAGTCGCGTTCTCCTGTGCTGGGTGATATAAATGTTATACTTGTGCCATCTGACATGGTTGCCGGGGTCCCATTAAATGATGGCCTACTCCTGTGGTGGGTGATCTAAATGCCTGATTCTCTGCTGTGAAACCTCTCTCCTCCGTCTGGGTGCAGGGGTCAAAGTCTCTAAAAGTGGCCTTCTCTTGTGCTGGGTGATGTAAAACTGATGCTTGTACAATCTGACATGGGTGCAGGGGTCAAATTAACTAAATGGTGGCCTACTTCTGTGGTGGGTGATATGAGGCCTTAATATGTGCTGTGAAAACCTCTCTCCTCCGTCTGGGTGCAGGGGTCAAAGTCTCTAAAAGTGGCCTTCTCTTGTGCTGGGTGATGTAAAACTGATGCTTGTACCATCTGACATGGGTGCAGGGGTCAAATTAACTATATGGTGGCCTACTCCTGTGGTGGGTGATATGAGGCCTTAATATGTGCTTTGAAAACCTCTCTCCTCCCTCTGGGTGCAGGGGTCAAAGTCTCTAAAAGTGGCCTTCTCATGTGCTGGGTGATGTAAAACTGATGCTTGTGCCAACTGACATGGCTGCCGGGGTCCCATTAAATGATGGCCTACTCCTGTGGTGGGTGATCTAAATGCCTGATTCTCTGCTGTGAAAACCTCTCTCCTCTGTCTGGGTGCAGGGGTCAAAGTCTCTCAAAGTCGCCTTCTCTTGTGCTGGGTGATGTAAAACTGATGCTTGTGCCATCTGACATGGTTGCCGGGGTCTCATTAAATGATGGCCTACTCCTGTGGTGGGTGATCTAAATGCCTGATTCTCTGCTGTGAAAACCTCTCTCCTCCGTCTGGGTGCAGGGGTCAAAGTCTCTCAAAGTCGCCTTCTCCTGTGCTGGGTGATATAAATGTTATACTTGTGCCATCTGAAATGGTTGCCGGGGTCCCATTAAATGATGGCCTACTCCTGTGGTGGGTGATCTAAATGCCTGATTCTCTGCTCTGAAACCTCTCTCCTCCATCTGGGTGCAGGGGTCAAAGTCACTCAAAGTCGCCTTCTCCTGTGCTGGGTGATATAAATGTTATATTTATGCCATCTGACATGGTTGCCGGGGTCCCATTAAATGATGGCCTACTCCTGTGGTGGGTGATCTAAATGCCTGATTCTCTTCTGTGAAAACCTCTCTCCTCCGTCTGGGTGCAGGGGTCAAAGTCTCTAAAAGTGGCCTTCTCTTGTGCTGGGTGATGTAAAACTGATGCTTGTACCATCTGACATGGGTGCAGGGGTCAAATTAACTAAATGGTGGCCTACTTCTGTGGTGGGTGATATGAGGCCTTAATATGTGCTGTGAAAACCTCTCTCCTCCGTCTGGGTGCAGGGGTCAAAATCTCTAAAAGTGGCCTTCTCTTGTGCTGTGTGATGTAAAACTGATGCTTGTACCATCTGACATGGGTGCAGGGGTCAAATTAACTAAATGGTGGCCTACTCCTGTGGTGGGTGATATGAGGCCTTAATATGTGCTTTGAAAACCTCTCTCCTCCGTCTGGGTGCAGGGGTCAAAGTCTCTAAAAGTGGCCTTCTCTTGTGCTGGGTGATGTAAAACTGATGCTTGTGCCAACTGACATGGTTGCCGGGGTCCCATTAAATGATGGCCTACTCCTGTGGTGGGTGATCTAAATGCCTGATTCTCTGCTGTGAAAACCTCTCTCCTCTGTCTGGGTGCAGGGGTCAAAGTCTCTCAAAGTCACCTTCTCCTGTGCTGGGTGATGTAAAACTGATGCTTGTGCCATCTGACATGGTTGCCGGGGTCCCATTAAATGATGGCCTACTCCTGTGGTGGGTGATCTAAATGCCTGATTCTCTGCTGTGAAAACCTCTCTCCTCCGTCTGGGTGCAGGGGTCAAAGTCTCTCAAAGTCGCCTTCTCCTGTGCTGGGTGATATAAATGTTATTCTTGAGCCATCTGACATGGTTGCCGGGGTCCCATTAAATGATGGCCTACTCCTGTGGTGGGTGATCTAAATGCCTGATTCTCTGCTGTGAAAACCTCTCTCCTCCGTCTGGGTGCAGGGGTCAAAGTCTCTAAAAGTGGCCTTCTCTTGTGCTGGGTGATGTAAAACTGATGCTTGTGCCATCTGACATGGTTGCCGGGGTCCCATTAAATGGTGGCCTACTCCTGTGGTGGGTGATCTAAATGCATGATTCTCTGCTGTGAAAACCTCTCTCCTCCGTCTGGGTGCAGGGGTCAAAGTCTCTAAAAGTGGCCTTCTCTTGTGCTGGGTGATGTAAAACTGATGCTTGTACCATCTGACATGGGTGCAGGGGTCAAATTAACTAAATGGTGGCCTACTCCTGTGGTGCGTGATATGAGGCCTTAATACGTGCTGTGAAAACCTCTCTCCTCCGTCTGGGTGCAGGGGTCAAAGTCTCTAAAAGTGGCCTTCTCTTGTGCTGGGTGATGTAAAACTGATGCTTGTAACATCTGACATGGGTGCAGGGGTCAAATTAACTAAATGGTGGCCTACTCCTGTGGTGGGTGATATGAGGCCTTAATATGTGCTGTGAAAACCTCTCTCCTCCGTCTGGGTGCAGGGGTCAAAGTCTCTAAAAGTGGCCTTCTCTTGTGCTGTGTGATGTAAAACTGATGCTTGTGCCATCTGACATGGTTGCCGGGGTCCCATTAAATGATGGCCTACTCCTGTGGTGGGTGATCTAAATGCCTGATTCTCTGCTGTGAAAACCTCTCTCCTCTGTCTGGGTGCAGGGGTCAAAGTCTCTCAAAGTCGCCTTCGCCTGTGCTGGGTGATATAAATGTTATACTTGTGCCATCTGACATGGTTGCCGGGGTCCCATTAAATGATGGCCTACTCCTTTGGTGGGTGATCTAAATGCCTGATTCTCTGCTCTGAAACCTCTCTCCTCCATCTGGGTGCAGGGGTCAAAGTCACTCAAAGTCGCCTTCTCCTGTGCTGGGTGATATAAATGTTATATTTATGCCATCTGACATGGTTGCCGGGGTCCCATTAAATGATGGCCTACTCCTGTGGTGGGTGATCTAAATGCCTGATTCTCTTCTGTGAAAACCTCTCTCCTCCGTCTGGGTGCAGGGGTCAAAGTCTCTCAAAGTCGCCTTCTCCTGTGCTGGGTGATGTAAAACTGATGCTTGTGCCATCTGACATGGTTGCCGGGGTCCCATTAAATGATGGCCTACTCCTGTGGTGGGTGATCTAAATGCCTGATTCTCTGCTGTGAAAACCTCTCTCCTCCGTCTGGGTGCAGGGGTCAAAGTCTCTCAAAGTCGCCTTCTCCTGTGCTGGGTGATATAAATGTTATACTTGTGCCATCTGAAATGGTTGCCGGGGTCCCATTAAATGATGGCCTACTCCTGTGGTGGGTGATCTAAATGCCTGATTCTCTGCTCTGAAACCTCTCTCCTCCATCTGGGTGCAGGGGTCAAAGTCTCTCAAAGTCGCCTTCTCCTGTGCTGGGTGATGTAAAACTGATGCTTGTGCCATCTGACATGGTTGCCGGGGTCCCATTAAATGATGGCCTACTCCTGTGGTGGGTGATCTAAATGCCTGATTCTCTGCTGTGAAAACCTCTCTCCTCCGTCTGGGTGCAGGGGTCAAAGTCTCTCAAAGTCGCCTTCTCCTGTGCTGGGTGATATAAATGTTATTCTTGTGCCATCTGACATGGTTGCCGGGGTCCCATTAAATGATGGCCTACTCCTGTGGTGGGTGATCTAAATGCCTGATTCTCTGCTGTGAAAACCTCTCTCCTCCGTCTGGGTGCAGGGGTCAAAGTCTCTAAAAGTGGCCTTCTCTTGTGCTGGGTGATGTAAAACTGATGCTTGTGCCATCTGACATGGTTGCCGGGGTCCCATTAAATGGTGGCCTACTCCTGTGGTGGGTGATCTAAATGCATGATTCTCTGCTGTGAAAACCTCTCTCCTCCGTCTGGGTGCAGGGGTCAAAGTCTCTAAAAGTGGCCTTCTCTTGTGCTGGGTGATGTAAAACTGATGCTTGTACCATCTGACATGGGTGCAGGGGTCAAATTAACTAAATGGTGGCCTACTCCTGTGGTGCGTGATATGAGGCCTTAATACGTGCTGTGAAAACCTCTCTCCTCCGTCTGGGTGCAGGGGTCAAAGTCTCTAAAAGTGGCCTTCTCTTGTGCTGGGTGATGTAAAACTGATGCTTGTAACATCTGACATGGGTGCAGGGGTCAAATTAACTAAATGGTGGCCTACTCCTGTGGTGGGTGATATGAGGCCTTAATATGTGCTGTGAAAACCTCTCTCCTCCGTCTGGGTGCAGGGGTCAAAGTCTCTAAAAGTGGCCTTCTCTTGTGCTGTGTGATGTAAAACTGATGCTTGTGCAATCTGACATTGTTGCCGGGGTCCCATTAAATGATGGCCTACTCCTGTGGTGGGTGATCTAAATGCCTGATTCTCTGCTGTGAAAACCTCTCTCCTCTGTCTGGGTGCAGGGGTCAAAGTCTCTCAAAGTCGCCTTCGCCTGTGCTGGGTGATATAAATGTTATACTTGTGCCATCTGACATGGTTGCCGGGGTCCCATTAAATGATGGCCTACTCCTTTGGTGGGTGATCTAAATGCCTGATTCTCTGCTGTGAAAACCTCTCTCCTCCGTCTGGGTGCAGGGGTCAAAGTCTCTCAAAGTCGCGTTCTCCTGTGCTGGGTGATATAAATGTTATACTTGTGCCATCTGACATGGTTGCCGGGGTCCCATTAAATGATGGCCTACTCCTGTGGTGGGTGATCTAAATGCCTGATTCTCTGCTGTGAAAACCTCTCTCCTCCGTCTGGGTGCAGGGGTCAAAGTCTCTAAAAGTGGCCTTCTCTTGTGCTGGGTGATGTAAAACTGATGCTTATGCCATCTGACATGGTTTCCGGGGTCCCATTAAATGATGGCATACTCCTGTGGTGGGTGATCTATATGCCTGATTCTCTGCTGTGAAAACCTCTCTCCTCTGTCTGGGTGCAGGGGTCAAAGTATCTCAAAGTCGCCTTCTCCTGTGCTGGGTGATATAAATGTTATACTTGTGCCATCTGACATGGTTGCCGGGGTCCCATTAAATGATGGCCTACTCCTTTGGTGGGTGATCTAAATGCCTGATTCTCTGCTGTGAAAACCTTTCTCCTCCGTCTGGGTGCAGGGGTCAAAGACTCTAAAAGTGGCCTTCTCTTGTGCTGGGTGATGTAAAACTGATGCTTGTGCCATCTGACATGGTTGCCGGGGTCCCATTAAATGATGGCCTACTCCTGTGGTGGATGATCTAAATGCCTGATTCTCTGCTGTGAAAACCTCTCTCCTCCGTCTGGGTGCAGGGGTCAAAGTCTCTCAAAGTCGCCTTCTCCTGTTCTGGGTGATATAAATGTTATACTTGTGCCATCTGACATGGTTGCCGGGGTCCCATTAAATGACGGCCTACTCCTGTGGTGGGTGATCTAAATGCCTGATTCTCTGCTGTGAAACCTCTCTCCTCCGTCTGGGTGCAGGGGTCAAAGTCTCTCAAAGTCACCTTCTCCTGTGCTGGGTGATATAAATGTTATATTTATGCCATCTGACATGGTTGCCGGGGTCCCATTAAATGATGGCCTACTCCTGTGGTGGGTGATCTAAATGCCTGATTCTCTGCTGTGAAAACCTCTCTCCTCCGTCTGGGTGCAGGGGTCAAAGTCTCTAAAAGTGGCCTTCTCTTGTGCTGGGTGATGTGAAACTGATGCTTGTACCATCTGACATGGGTGCAGGGGTCAAATTAACTAAATGGTGGCCTACTTCTGTGGTGGGTGATATGAGGCCTTAATATGTGCTGTGAAAACCTCTCTCCTCCGTCTGGGTGCAGGGGTCAAAGTCTCTAAAAGTGGCTTTCTCTTGTGCTGTGTGATGTAAAACTGATGCTTGTACCATCTGACATGGGTGCAGGGGTCAAATTAACTAAATGGTGGCCTTCTCCTGTGGTGGGTGATATGAGGCCTTAATATGTGCTGTGAAAACCTCTCTCCTCCGTCTGGGTGCAGGGGTCAAAGTCTCTAAAAGTGGCTTTCTCTTGTGCTGTGTGATGTAAAACTGATGCTTGTGCCATCTGACATGGTTGCCGGGGTCCCATTAAATGATGGCCTACTCCTGTGGTGGGTGATCTAAATGCCTGATTCTCTGCTGTGAAAACCTCTCTCCTCCGTCTGGGTGCAGGGGTCAAAGTCTCTCAAAGTCGCCTTCTCCTGTGATGGGTGATATAAATGTTATACTTGTGCCATCTGACATGGTTGCCAGGGTCCCATTAAATGATGGCCTACTCCTGTGGTGGGTGATCTAAATGCCTGATTCTCTGCTGTGAAAACCTCTCTCCTCCGTCTGGGTGCTGGGGTCAAAGTCTCTCAAAGTCGCCTTCTCCTGTGCTGGGTGATATAAATGTTATATTTGTGCCATCTGACATGGTTGCCGGGGTCCCATTAAATGATGGCCTACTCCTGTGGTGGGTGATCTAAATGCCTGATTCTCTGCTGTGAAAACCTCTCTCCTCCGTCTGGGTGCAGGGGTCAAAGTCTCTAAAAGTGGCCTTCTCTAGTGCTGGGTGATGTAAAACTGATGCTTGTACCATCTGACATGGGTGCAGGGGTCAAATTAACTAAATGGTGGCCTACTCCTGTGGTGGGTGATATGAAGCCTTAATATGTGCTGTGAAAACCTCTCTCCTCCGTCTGGGTGCAGGGGTCAAAGTCTCTAAAAGTGGCCTTCTCTTGTGCTGGGTGATGTAAAACTGATGCTTGTACCATCTGACATGGGTGCAGGGGTCAAATTAACTAAATGGTTGCCTACTCCTGTGGTGGGTGATATGAGGCCTTAATATTTGCTGTGAAAACCTCTCTCCTCCGTCTGGGTGCAGGGGTCAAAGTTTCTAAAAGTGGCCTTCTCTTGTGCTGTGTGATGTAAAACTGATGCTTGTGCCATCTGACATGGTTGCCGGGGTCCCATTAAATGATGGTCTACTCCTGTGGTGGGTGATCTAAATGCCTGATTCTCTGCTGTGAAAACCTCTCTCCTCCGTCTGGGTGCAGGGATCAAAGTCTCTCAAAGTCGCCTTCTCCTGTGCTGGGTGATATAAATGTTATACTTCTGCCATCTGACATGGTTGCCGGGGTCCCATAAAATGATGGCCTACTCCTGTGGTGGGTGATCTAAATGCCTGATTCTCTGCTGTGAAACCTCTCTCCTCCGTCTGGGTGCAGTGGTCAAAGTCTCTCAAAGTCGCCTTCTCCGGTGCTGGGTGATTTAAATGTTATACTAGTGCCATCTGACATGGTTGCCGGGGTCCCATTAAATGATGGCCTACTCCTGTGGTGGGTGATCTAAATGCCTGATTCTCTGCTGTGAAAACCTCTCTCCTCCGTCTGGGTGCAGGGGTCAAAGTCTCTAAAAGTGGCCTTCTCTTGTGCTGGGTGATGTAAAACTGATGCTTGTACCATCTGACATGGGTGCAGGGGTCAAATTAACTAAATGGTGGCCTACTCCTGTGGTGGGTGATATGAGTGCCTTAATATGTGCTGTGAAAACCTCTCTCCTCCGTCTGGGTGCAGGGGTCAAAGTCTCTAAAAGTGGCCTTCTCTTGTGCTGGGTGATGTAAAACTGATGCTTGTACCATCTGACATGGGTGCAGGGTCCCATTAAATGATGGCCTACTCCTGTGGTGGGTGATCTAAATGCCTGATTCTCTGCTGTGAAAACCTCTCTCCTCCGTCTGTGTGCAGGGGTCAAAGTCTCTCAAAGTCGCCTTCTCCTGTGCTGGGTGATAAAAATGTTATACTTGTGCCATCTGACATGGTTGCCGGGGTCCCATTAAATGATGGCCTACTCCTGTGGTGGGTGATATAAATGCCTGATTCTCTGCTGTGAAACCTCTCTCCTCCGTCTGGGTGCAGGGGTCAAAGTCTCTCAAAGTCGCCTTCGCCTGTGCTGGGTAATATAAATGTTATATTTTTGCCATCTGACATGGTTGCCGGGGTCCCATTAAATGATGGCCTACTCCTGTGGTGGGTGATCTAAATGCCTGATTCTCTGCTGTGAAAACCTCTCTCCTCCGTCTGGGTGCAGGGGTCAAAGTCTCTAATAGTGGCCTTCTCTTGTGCTGGGTGATGTAAAACTGATGCTTGTACCATCTGACATGGGTGCAGGGGTCAAATTAACTAAATGGTGGCCTACTCCTGTGGTGCGTGATATGAGGCCTTAATATGTGCTGAGAAAACCTCTCTCCTCCGTCTGGGTGCAGGGGTCAAAGTCTCTAAAAGTGGCCTTCTCTTGTGCTGGGTGATGTAAAACTGATGCTTGTACCATCTGACATGGTTGCAGGGGTCAAATTAACTAAATGGTGGCCTACTCCTGTGGTGGGTGATATGAGGCCTTAATATGTGCTGTGAAAACCTCTCTCCTCCGTCTGGGTGCAGGGGTCAACGTCTCTCAACGTCGCCTTCTCCTGTGCTGGGTGATGTAACACTGATGCTTGTGCCATCTGACATGGTTGCCGGGGTCCCATTAAATGATGGCCTACTCCTGTGGTGGGTGATCTAAATGCCTGATTCTCTGCTGTGAAAACCTCTCTCCTCCGTCTGTGTGCAGGGGTCAAAGTCTCTCAAAGTCGCCTTCTCCTGTGCTGGGTGATATAAATGTTATACTTGTGCCATCTGACATGGTTGCCGGGGTCCCATTAAATGATGGCCTACTCCTGTGGTGGGTGATCTAAATGCCTGATTCTCTGCTGTGAAAACCTCTCTCCTCCGTCTGGGTGCAGGGGTCAAAGTCTCTCAAAGTCGCCTTCTCCTGTGCTGGGTGATATAAAAGTTATACTTGTGCCATCTGACATGGTTGCCGGGGTCCCATTAAATGATGGCCTACTCCTGTGGTGGGTGATCTAAATGCCTGATTCTCTGCTGTGAAACCTCTCTCCTCCGTCTGGGTGCAGGGGTCAAAGTCTCTCAAAGTCGCCTTCTCCTGTGCTGGGTGATATAAATGTTATACTTGTGCCATCTGACATGGTTGCCGGGGTCCCATTAAATGATGGCCTACTCCTGTGGTGGGTGATCTAAATGCCTGATTCTCTGCTGTGAAAACCTCTCTCCTCCGTCTGGGTGCAGGGGTCAAAGTCTCTAAAAGTGGCCTTCTCTTGTGCTGGGTGATGTAAAACTGATGCTTGTGCCATCTGAGATGGTTGCCGGGGTCCCATTAAATGATGGCCTACTCCTGTGGTGGGTGATCTAAATGCCTGATTCTCTGCTGTGAAACCTCTCTCCTCCGTCTGGGTGCAGGGGTCAAAGTCTCTCAAAGTCGCCTTCTCCTGTGCTGGGTAATATAAATGTTATATTTTGCCATCTGACATGGTTGCCGGGGTCCCATTAAATGATGGCCTACTCCTGTGGTGGGTGATCTAAATGCCTGATTCTCTGCTGTGAAAACCTCTCTCCTCCGTCTGGGTGCAGGGGTCAAAGTCTCTAAAAGTGGCCTTCTCTTGTGCTGGGTGATGTAAAACTGATGCTTGTACCATCTGACATGGGTGCAGGGGTCAAATTAACTAAATGGTGGCCTACTCCTGTGGTGGGTGATATGCGGCCTTAATATGTGCTGTGAAAACCTCTCTCCTCCATCTGGGTGCAGGGGTCAAAGTCTCTAAAAGTGGCCTTCTCTTGTGCTGGGTGATGTAAAACTGATGCTTGTGCCATCTGACATGGTTGCCGGGGTCCCATTAAATGATGGCCTACTCCTGTGGTGGGTGATCTAAATGCCTGATTCTCTGCTGTGAAACCTCTCTCCTCCGTCTGGGTGCAGGGGTCAAAGTCTCTCAAAGTCGCCTTCTCCTGTGCTGGGTAATATAAATGTTATATTTTTGCCATCTGACATGGTTGCCGGGGTCCCATTAAATGATGGCCTACTACTGTGGTGGGTGATCTAAATGCCTGATTCTCTGCTGTGAAAACCTCTCTCCTCCGTCTGGGTGCAGGGGTCAAAGTCTCTCAAAGTCGCCATCTCCTGTGCTGGATGATATAAATGTTATTCTTGTGCCATCTGACATGGTTGCCGGGGTCCCATTAAATGATGGCCTACTCCTGTGGTGGGTGATCTAAATGCCTGATTCTCTGCTGTGAAAACCTCTCTCCTCCGTCTGGGTGCAGGGGTCAAAGTCTCTAAAAGTGGCCTTCTCTTGTGCTGGGTGATGTAAAACTGATGGTTGTGCCATCTGACATGGTTGCCGGTGTCCCATTAAATGATGGCCTACTCCTGTGGTGGGTGATCTAAATGCCTGATTCTCTGCTGTGAAAACCTCTCTCCTCCGTCTGGGTGCAGGGGTCAACGTCTCTCAAAGTCGACTTCTCCTGTGCTGGGTGATGTAACACTGATGCTTGTGCCATCTGACATGGTTGCCGGGGTCCCATTAAATGATGGCCTACTCCTGTGGTGGGTGATCTAAATGCCTGATTCTCTGCTGTGAAAACCTCTCTCCTCCGTCTGGGTGCAGGGGTCAAAGTCTCTCAAAGTCGCCTTCTCCTGTGCTGGGTGATATAGATGTTATACTTGTGCCATTTGACATGGTTGCCGGGGTCCCATTAAATGATGGCCTACTCCTGTGGTGGGTGATCTAAATGCCTGATTCTCTGCTGTGAAACCTCTCTCCTCCGTCTGGGTGCAGTGGTCAAAGTCTCTCAAAGTCGCCTTCTCCTGTGCTGGATGATATAAATGTTATTCTTGTGCCATCTGACATGGTTGCCGGGGTCCCATTAAATGATGGCCTACTCCTGTGGTGGGTGATCCAAATGCCTGATTCTCTGCTGTGAAAACCTCTCTCCTCCGTCTGGGTGCAGGGGTCAAAGTCTCTAAAAGTGGCCTTCTCTTGTGCTGGGTGATGTAAAACTGATGCTTCTACCATCTGACATGGGTGCAGGGGTCAAATTAACTAAATGGTGGCCTACTCCTGTGGTGGGTGATATGAGGCCTTAATATGTGCTGTGAAAACCTCTCTCCTCCATCTGGGTGCAGGGGTCAAAGTCTCTAAAAGTGGCCTTCTCTTGTGCTGGGTGATGTAAAACTGATGCTTGTGCCATCTGACATGGTTGCCGGGGTCCCATTAAATGATGGCCTACTCCTGTGGTGGGTGATCTAAATGCCTGATTCTCTGCTGTGAAAACCTCTCTCCTTCGTCTGGGTGCAGGGGTCAATGTCTCTCAAAGTCGCCTTCTCCTGTGCTGGGTGATGTAAAACTGATGCTTGTGCCATCTGACATGGTTGCCGGGGTCCCATTAAATGATGGCCTACTCCTGTGGTGGGTGATCTACATGCCGGATTCTCTGCTGTGAAACCTCTCTCCTCCGTCTGGGTACAGGGGTCAAAGTCTCTCAAAGTCGCCTTCTCCTGTGCTGGATGATATAAATGTTATTCTTGTGCCATCTGACATGGTTGCCGGGGTCCCATTAAATGATGGCCTACTCCTGTGGTGGGTGATCTAAATGCCTGATTCTCTGCTGTGAAAACCTCTCTCCTCCGTCTGGGTGCAGGGTCAAAGTCTCTAAAAGTGGCCTTCTCTTGTGCTGGGTGATGTAAAACTGATGCTTGTGCCATCTGACATGGTTGCCGGGGTCCCATTAAATTGTGGCCTACTCCTGTGGTGGGTGATCTAAATGCCTGATTCTCTGCTGTGAAACCTCTCTCCTCCGTCTGGGTGCAGGGGTCAATGTCTCTAAAAGTGGCCTTCTCTTGTGCTGGGTGATGTAAAACTGATGCTTGTACCACCTGACATGGGTGCAGGGGTCAAATTAACTAAATGGTGGCCTACTCCTGTGGTGGGTGATATGAGGCCTTAATATGTGCAGTGAAAACCTCTCTCGTCCGTCTGGGTGCAGGGGTCAAAGTCTCTAAAAGTGGCCTTCTCTTGTGCTGGGTGATGTAAAACTGATGCTTGTGCCATCTGACATGATTGCCGGGGTCCCATTAAATGATGGCCTACTCCTGTGGTGGGTGATCTAAATGCCTGATTCTCTGCTGTGAAAACCTCTCTCCTCTGTCTGGGTGCAGGGGTCAAAGTCTCTCAAAGTCGCCTTCTCCTGTGCTGGGTGATGTAAAACTGATGCTTGTGCCATCTGACATGGTTGCCGGGGTCCCATTAAATGATGGCCTACTCCTGTGGTGGGTGATCTAAATGCCTGATTCTCTGCTGTGAAAACCTCTCTCCTCCGTCTGGGTGCAGGGTCAAAGTCTCTCAAAGTCGCCTTCTCCTGTGTTGGGTGATATAAATGTTATACTTGTGCCATCTGACATGGTTGCCGGGGTCCCATTAAATGATGGCCTACTCCTGTGGTGGGTGATCTAAATGCCTGATTCTCTGCTGTGAAACCTCTCTCCCCTGTCTGGGTGCAGGGGTCAAAGTCTCTCAAAGTCACCTTCTCCTGTGCTGGGTGATATAAATTTTATATTTGTGCCATCTGACATTGTTGCCGGGGTCCCATTAAATGATGGCCTACTCCTGTGGTGGGTGATCTAAATGCCTAATTCACTGCTGTGAAAACCTCTCTCCTCCGTCTGGGTACAGGGGTCAAAGTCTCTCAAAGTCACCTTCTCCTGTGCTGGGTGATATAAATGTTATACTTGTGCCATCTGACATGGTTGCCGGGGTCCCATTAAATGATGGCCTACTCCTGTGGTGGGTGATCTAAATGCCTGATTCTCTGCTGTGAAAACCTCTCTCCTCCGTCTGGGTGCAGGGGTCAAAGTCTCTAAAAGTGGCCTTCTCTTGTTCTGGGTGATGTAAAACTGATGCTTCTTCCATCTGACATGGGTGCAGGGGTCAAATTAACTAAATGGTGGCCTAACCCTGTGGTGGGTGATATGAGGCCTTAATATGTGCTGTGAAAACCTCTCTCATCCGTCTGGGTGCAGTGGTCAAAGTCTCTAAAAGTGGCCTTCTCTTGTGCTGTGTGATGTAAAACTGATGCTTGTGCCATCTGACATTGTTGCCGGGGTCCCATTAAATGATGGCCTACTCCTGTGGTGGGTGATCTAAATGCCTGATTCACTGCTGTGAAAACCTCTCTCCTCCGTCTGGGTGCAGGGGTCAAAGTCTCTAAAAGTGGCCTTCTCTTGTGCTGGGTGATGTAAAACTGATGCTTGTGCCATCTGACATGGTTGCCGGGGTCCCATTAAATGATGGCCTACTCCTGTGGTGGGTGATCTAAATGCCTGATTCTCTGCTGTGAAAACCTCTCTCCTCCGTCTGGGTGCAGGGGTCAAAGTTTCTAAAAGTGGCCTTCTCTTGTGCTGGGTGATGTAAAACTGATGCTTGTGCCATCTGACATGGTTGCCGGGGTCCCATTAAATGATGGCCTACTCCTGTGGTGGGTGATCTAAATGCCTGATTCTCTGCTGTGAAAACCTCTCTCCTCCGTTTGGGTGCAGGGGTCAAAGTCTCTCAAAGTCGCCTTCTCCTCTGCTGGGTGATATAAAACTGATACTTGTGCCATCTGACATGGTTGCCGGGGTCCCATTAAATGATGGCCTACTCCTGTGGTGGGTGATCTAAATGCCTGATTCTCTGCTGTGAAACCTCTCTCCTCCGTCTGGGTGCAGGGGTCAAAGTCTCTCAAAGTCGCCTTCTCCTGTGCTGGGTGATATAAATGTTATATTTGTGCCATCTGACATGGTTGCCGGGGTCCCATTAAATGATGGCCTACTCCTGTGGTGGGTGATCAAAATGCCTGATTCTCTGCTGTGAAAACCTCTCTCCTCTGTCTGGGTGCAGGGGTCAAAGTCTCTAAAAGTGGCCTTCTCTTGTTCTGGGTGATGTAAAACTGATGCTTCTACCATCTGACATTGGTGCAGGGGTCAAATTAACTAAATGGTGGCCTAACCCTGTGGTGGGTGATATGAGGCCTTAATATGTGCTGTGAAAACATCTCTCCTCCGTCTGGGTACAGGGGTCAAAGTCTCTAAAAGTGGCCTTCTCTTGTGCTGTGTGATGTAAAACTGATGCTTGTGCCATCTGACATGGTTGCCGGGGTCCCATTAAATGATGGCCTACTCCTGTGGTGGGTGATCTAAATGCCTGATTCTCTGCTGTTAAAACCTCTCTCCTCCGTCTGGGTGCAGGGGTCAAAGTCTCTCAAAGTCGCCTTCTCCTGTGCTGGGTGATATAAATGTTATACTTGTGCCATCTGACATGGTTGCCGGGGTCCCATTAAATGATGGCCTACTCCTGTGGTGGGTGATCTAAATGCCTGATTCTCTGCTGTGAAAACCTCTCTCCTCCGTCTGGGTGCAGGGGTCAAAGTCTCTAAAAGTGGCCTTCTATTGTGCTGGGTGATGTAAAACTGATGCTTGTGCCATCTGACATGGTTGCCGGGGTCCCATTAAATGATGGCCTACTCCTGTGGTGGGTGATCTAAATGCCTGATTCTCTGCTGTGAAAACCTCTCTCCTCCGTCTGGGTGCAGGGGTCAAAGTCTCTCAAAGTCGCCTTCTCCTGTGCTGGGTGATATAAATGTTATACTTGTGCCATCTGACATGGTTGCCGGGGTCCCATTAAATGATGGCCTACTCCTGTGGTGGGTGATCTAAATGCCTGATTCTCTGCTGTGAAAACCTCTCTCCTCCGTCTGGGTGCAGGGGTCAAAGTCTCTAAAAGTGGCCTTCTCTTGTGCTGGGTGATGTAAAACTGATGCTTGTGCCATCTGACATGGTTGCCGGGGTCCCATTATATTGTGGCCTACTCCTGTGGTGGGTGATCTAAATGCCTGATTCTCTGCTGTGAAACCTCTCTCCTCCGTCTGGGTGCAGGGGTCAAAGTCTCTAAAAGTGGCCTTCTCTTGTGCTGGGTGATGTAAAACTGATGCTTGTACCACCTGACATGGGTGCAGGGGTCAAATTAACTAAATGGTGGCCTACTCCTGTGGTGGGTGATATGAGGCCTTAATATGTGCAGTGAAAACCTCTCTCCTCCGTCTGGGTGCAGGGGTCAAAGTCTCTAAAAGTGGCCTTCTCTTGTGCTGGGTGATGTAAAACTGATGCTTGTGCCATCTGACATGATTGCCGGGGTCCCATTAAATGATGGCCTACTCCTGTGGTGGGTGATCTAAATGCCTGATTCTCTGCTGTGAAAACCTCTCTCCTCCGTCTGGGTGCAGGGGTCAAAGTCTCTCAAAGTCGCCTTCTCCTGTGCTGGGTGATATAGATGTTATACTTGTGCCATCTGACATGGTTGCCGGGGTCCCATTAAATGATGGCCTACTCCTGTGGTGGGTGATCTAAATGCCTGATTCTCTGCTGTGAAAACCTCTCTCCTCCGTCTGGGTGCAGGGGTCAAAGTCTCTAAAAGTGGCCTTCTCTTGTGCTGGGTGATGTAAAACTGATGCTTGTACCATCTGACATGGTTGCCGGGGTCCCATTAAATGATGGCCTACTCCTTTGGTGGGTGATCTAAATGCCTGATTCTCTGCTGTGAAAACCTCTCTCCTCCGTCTGGGTGCAGGGGTCAAAGTCTCTAAAAGTGGCCTTCTCTTGTGCTGGGTGATGTAAAACTGATGCTTGTACCATCTGACATGGGTGCAGGGGTCAAATTAACTAAATGGTGGCCTACTACTGTGGTGGGTGATATGAGGCCTTAATATGTGCTGTGAAAACCTCTCTCCTCCGTCTGGGTGCAGGGGTCAACGTCTCTCAAAGTCGCCTTCTCCTGTGCTGGGTGATGTAACACTGATGCTTGTGCCATCTGACATGGTTGCCGGGGTCCCATTAAATGATGGCCTACTCCTGTGGTGGGTGATCTAAATGCCTGATTCTCTGCTGTGAAAACCTCTCTCCTCCGTCTGTGTGCAGGGGTCAAAGTCTCTCAAAGTCGCCTTCTCCTGTGCTGGGTGATAAAAATGTTATACTTGTGCCATCTGACATGGTTGCCGGGGTCCCATTAAATGATGGCCTACTCCTGTGGTGGGTGATCTAAATGCCTGATTCTCTGCTGTGAAAACCTCTCTCCTCCGTCTGGGTGCAGGGGTCAAAGTCTCTAAAAGTGGCCTTCTCTTGTGCTGGGTGATGTAAAACTGATGCTTGTGCCATCTGACATGGATGCCGGGTTCCCATTAAATGATGGCCTACTCCTGTGGTGGGTGATCTAAATGCCTGATTCTCTGCTGTGAAAACCTCTCTCCTCCGTCTGGGTGCAGGGGTCAAAGTCTCTCAAAGTCGCCTTCTCCTGTGCTGGGTGATAAAAATGTTATACTTGTGCCATCTGACATGGTTGCCGGGGTCCCATTAAATGATGGCCTACTCCTGTGGTGGGTGATATAAATGCCTGATTCTCTGCTGTGAAACCTCTCTCCTCCGTCTGGGTGCAGGGGTCAAAGTCTCTCAAAGTCGCCTTCGCCTGTGCTGGGTAATATAAATGTTATATTTTTGCCATCTGACATGGTTGCCGGGGTCCCATTAAATGATGGCCTACTCCTGTGGTGGGTGATCTAAATGCCTGATTCTCTGCTGTGAAAACCTCTCTCCTCCGTCTGGGTGCAGGGGTCAAAGTCTCTAATAGTGGCCTTCTCTTGTGCTGGGTGATGTAAAACTGATGCTTGTACCATCTGACATGGGTGCAGGGGTCAAATTAACTAAATGGTGGCCTACTCCTGTGGTGCGTGATATGAGGCCTTAATATGTGCTGTGAAAACCTCTCTCCTCCGTCTGGGTGCAGGGGTCAAAGTCTCTAAAAGTGGCCTTCTCTTGTGCTGGGTGATGTAAAACTGATGCTTGTACCATCTGACATGGTTGCAGGGGTCAAATTAACTAAATGGTGGCCTACTCCTGTGGTGGGTGATATGAGGCCTTAATATGTGCTGTGAAAACCTCTCTCCTCCGTCTGGTTGCAGGGGTCAACGTCTCTCAAAGTCGCCTTCTCCTGTGCTGGGTGATGTAACACTGATGCTTGTGCCATCTGACATGGTTGCCGGGGTCCCATTAAATGATGGCCTACTCCTGTGGTGGGTGATCTAAATGCCTGATTCTCTGCTGTGAAAACCTCTCTCCTCCGTCTGTGTGCAGGGGTCAAAGTCTCTCAAAGTCGCCTTCTCCTGTGCTGGGTGATATAAATGTTATACTTGTGCCATCTGACATGGTTGCCGGGGTCCCATTAAATGATGGCCTACTCCTGTGGTGGGTGATCTAAATGCCTGATTCTCTGCTGTGAAAACCTCTCTCCTCCGTCTGGGTGCAGGGGTCAAAGTCTCTCAAAGTCGCCTTCTCCTGTGCTGGGTGATATAAAAGTTATACTTGTGCCATCTGACATGGTTGCCGGGGTCCCATTAAATGATGGCCTACTCCTGTGGTGGGTGATCTAAATGCCTGATTCTCTGCTGTGAAACCTCTCTCCTCCGTCTGGGTGCAGGGGTCAAAGTCTCTCAAAGTCGCCTTCTCCTGTGCTGGGTGATATAAATGTTATACTTGTGCCATCTGACATGGTTGCCGGGGTCCCATTAAATGATGGCCTACTCCTGTGGTGGGTGATCTAAATGCCTGATTCTCTGCTGTGAAAACCTCTCTCCTCCGTCTGGGTGCAGGGGTCAAAGTCTCTAAAAGTGGCCTTCTCTTGTGCTGGGTGATGTAAAACTGATGCTTGTGCCATCTGACATGGTTGCCGGGGTCCCATTAAATGATGGCCTACTCCTGTGGTGGGTGATCTAAATGCCTGATTCTCTGCTGTGAAACCTCTCTCCTCCGTCTGGGTGCAGGGGTCAAAGTCTCTCAAAGTCGCCTTCTCCTGTGCTGGGTAATATAAATGTTATATTTTTGCCATCTGACATGGTTGCCGGGGTCCCATTAAATGATGGCCTACTCCTGTGGTGGGTGATCTAAATGCCTGATTCTCTGCTGTGAAAACCTCTCTCCTCCGTCTGGGTGCAGGGGTCAAAGTCTCTAAAAGTGGCCTTCTCTTGTGCTGGGTGATGTAAAACTGATGCTTGTACCATCTGACATGGGTGCAGGGGTCAAATTAACTAAATGGTGGCCTACTCCTGTGGTGGGTGATATGCGGCCTTAATATGTGCTGTGAAAACCTCTCTCCTCCATCTGGGTGCAGGGGTCAAAGTCTCTAAAAGTGGCCTTCTCTTGTGCTGGGTGATGTAAAACTGATGCTTGTGCCATCTGACATGGTTGCCGGGGTCCCATTAAATGATGGCCTACTCCTGTGGTGGGTGATCTAAATGCCTGATTCTCTGCTGTGAAACCTCTCTCCTCCATCTGGGTGCAGGGGTCAAAGTCTCTCAAAGTCGCCTTCTCCTGTGCTGGGTAATATAAATGTTATATTTTTGCCATCTGACATGGTTGCCGGGGTCCCATTAAATGATGGCCTACTACTGAGGTGGGTGATCTAAATGCCTGATTCTCTGCTGTGAAAACCTCTCTCCTCCGTATGGGTGCAGGGTTCAAAGTCTCTCAAAGTCGCCTTCTCCTGTGCTGGATGATATAAATGTTATTCTTGTGCCATCTGACATGGTTGCCGGGGTCCCATTAAATGATGGCCTACTCCTGTGGTGGGTGATCTAAATGCCTGATTCTCTGCTGTGAAAACCTCTCTCCTCCGTCTGGGTGCAGGGGTCAAAGTCTCTAAAAGTGGCCTTCTCTTGTGCTGGGTGATGTAAAACTGATGGTTGTGCCATCTGACATGGTTGCCGGGGTCCCATTAAATGATGGCCTACTCCTGTGGTGGGTGATCTAAATGCCTGATTCTCTGCTGTGAAAACCTCTCTCCTCCGTCTGGGTGCAGGGGTCAACGTCTCTCAAAGTCGACTTCTCCTGTGCTGGGTGATGTAACACTGATGCTTGTGCCATCTGACATGGTTGCCGGGGTCCCATTAAATGATGGCCTACTCCTGTGGTGGGTGATCTAAATGCCTGATTCTCTGCTGTGAAAACCTCTCTCCTCCGTCTGGGTGCAGGGGTCAAAGTCTCTCAAAGTCGCCTTCTCCTGTGCTGGGTGATATAGATGTTATACTTGTGCCATTTGACATGGTTGCCGGGGTCCCATTAAATGATGGCCTACTCCTGTGGTGGGTGATCTAAATACCTGATTCTCTGCTGTGAAACCTCTTTCCTCCGTCTGGGTGCAGTGGTCAAAGTCTCTCAAAGTCGCCTTCTCCTGTGCTGGATGATATAAATGTTATTCTTGTGCCATCTGACATGGTTGCCGGGGTCCCATTAAATGATGGCCTACTCCTGTGGTGGGTGATGAGGCCTTAATATGTGCTGTGAAAACCTCTCTCCTCCATCT
Organism: Bufotes viridis; assembly: GCA_033119425.1. Classification (NCBI taxonomy): domain Eukaryota; kingdom Metazoa; phylum Chordata; class Amphibia; order Anura; family Bufonidae; genus Bufotes; species Bufotes viridis. The sequence continues at coordinate 195,413,974 of CM065591.1, read as the reverse complement.
GGGTGCAGGGGTCAAAGTCTCTAAAAGTGGCCTTCTCTTGTGCTGGGTGATGTAAAACTGATGCTTGTGCCATCTGACATGGTTGCCGGGGTCCCATTAAATGATGGCCTACTCCTGTGGTGGGTGATCTAAATGCCTGATTCTCTGCTGTGAAAACCTCTCTCCTTCGTCTGGGTGCAGGGGTCAACGTCTCTCAAAGTCGCCTTCTCCTGTGCTGGGTGATGTAAAACTGATGCTTGTGCCATCTGACATGGTTGCCGGGGTCCCATTAAATGATGGCCTACTCCTGTGGTGGGTGATCTACATGCCGGATTCTCTGCTGTGAAACCTCTCTCCTCCGTCTGGGTACAGGGGTCAAAGTCTCTCAAAGTCGCCTTCTCCTGTGCTGGATGATATAAATGTTATTCTTGTGCCATCTGACATGGTTGCCGGGGTCCCATTAAATGATGGCCTACTCCTGTGGTGGGTGATCTAAATGCCTGATTCTCTGCTGTGAAAACCTCTCTCCTCCGTCTGGGTGCAGGGTCAAAGTCTCTAAAAGTGGCCTTCTCTTGTGCTGGGTGATGTAAAACTGATGCTTGTGCCATCTGACATGGTTGCCGGGGTCCCATTAAATTGTGGCCTACTCCTGTGGTGGGTGATCTAAATGCCTGATTCTCTGCTGTGAAACCTCTCTCCTCCGTCTGGGTGCAGGGGTCAATGTCTCTAAAAGTGGCCTTCTCTTGTGCTGGGTGATGTAAAACTGATGCTTGTACCACCTGACATGGGTGCAGGGGTCAAATTAACTAAATGGTGGCCTACTCCTGTGGTGGGTGATATGAGGCCTTAATATGTGCAGTGAAAACCTCTCTCCTCCGTCTGGGTGCAGGGGTCAAAGTCTCTAAAAGTGGCCTTCTCTTGTGCTGGGTGATGTAAAACTGATGCTTGTGCCATCTGACATGATTGCCGGGGTCCCATTAAATGATGGCCTACTCCTGTGGTGGGTGATCTAAATGCCTGATTCTCTGCTGTGAAACCTCTCTCCTCTGTCTGGGTGCAGGGGTCAAAGTCTCTCAAAGTCGCCTTCTCCTGTGCTGGGTGATGTAAAACTGATGCTTGTGCCATCTGACATGGTTGCCGGGGTCCCATTAAATGATGGCCTACTCCTGTGGTGGGTGATCTAAATGCCTGATTCTCTGCTGTGAAAACCTCTCTCCTCCGTCTGGGTGCAGGGGTCAAAGTCTCTCAAAGTCGCCTTCTCCTGTGTTGGGTGATATAAATGTTATACTTGTGCCATCTGACATGGTTGCCGGGGTCCCATTAAATGATGGCCTACTCCTGTGGTGGGTGATCTAAATGCCTGATTCTCTGCTGTGAAACCTCTCTCCCCTGTCTGGGTGCAGGGGTCAAAGTCTCTCAAAGTCGCCTTCTACTGTGCTGGGTGATATAAATTTTATATTTGTGCCATCTGACATTGTTGCCGGGGTCCCATTAAATGATGGCCTACTCCTGTGGTGGGTGATCTAAATGCCTAATTCACTGCTGTGAAAACCCCTCTCCTCCGTCTTGGTGCAGGGGTCAAAGTCTCTCAAAGTCACCTTCTCCTGTGCTGGGTGATATAAATGTTATACTTGTGCCATCTGACATGGTTGCCGGGGTCCCATTAAATGATGGCCTACTCCTGTGGTGGGTGATCTAAATGCCTGATTCTCTGCTGTGAAAACCTCTCTCCTCCGTCTGGGTGCAGGGGTCAAAGTCTCTAAAAGTGGCCTTCTCTTGTTCTGGGTGATGTAAAACTGATGCTTCTTCCATCTGACATGGGTGCAGGGGTCAAATTAACTAAATGGTGGCCTAACCCTGTGGTGGGTGATATGAGGCCTTAATATGTGCTGTGAAAACCTCTCTCATCCGTCTGGGTGCAGGGGTCAAAGTCTCTAAAAGTGGCCTTCTCTTGTGCTGTGTGATGTAAAACTGATGCTTGTGCCATCTGACATTGTTGCCGGGTCCCATTAAATGATGGCCTACTCCTGTGGTGGGTGATCTAAATGCCTGATTCACTGCTGTGAAAACCTCTCTCCTCCGTCTGGGTGCAGGGTCAAAGTCTCTAAAAGTGGCCTTCTCTTGTGCTGGGTGATGTAAAACTGATGCTTGTGCCATCTGACATGGTTGCCGGGTCCCATTAAATGATGGCCTACTCCTGTGGTGGGTGATCTAAATGCCTGATTCTCTGCTGTGAAAACCTCTCTCCTCCGTCTGGGTGCACGGGTCAAAGTTTCTAAAAGTGGCCTTCTCTTGTGCTGGGTGATGTAAAACTGATGCTTGTGCCATCTGACATGGTTGCCGGGGTCCCATTAAATGATGGCCTACTCCTGTGGTGGGTGATCTAAATGCCTGATTCTCTGCTGTGAAAACCTCTCTCCTCCGTTTGGGTGCAGGGGTCAAAGTCTCTCAAAGTCGCCTTCTCCTCTGCTGGGTGATGTAAAACTGATGCTTGTGCCATCTGACATGGTTGCCGGGGTCCCATTAAATGATGGCCTACTCCTGTGGTGGGTGATCTAAATGCCTGATTCTCTGCTGTGAAACCTCTCTCCTCCGTCTGGGTGCAGGGGTCAAAGTCTCTCAAAGTCGCCTTCTCCTGTGCTGGGTGATATAAATGTTATATTTGTGCCATCTGACATGGTTGCCGGGGTCCCATTAAATGATGGCCTACTCCTGTGGTGGGTGATCAAAATGCCTGATTCTCTGCTGTGAAAACCTCTCTCCTCTGTCTGGGTGCAGGGGTCAAAGTCTCTAAAAGTGGCCTTCTCTTGTTCTGGGTGATGTAAAACTGATGCTTCTACCATCTGACATTGGTGCAGGGGTCAAATTAACTAAATGGTGGCCTAACCCTGTGGTGGGTGATATGAGGCCTTAATATGTGCTGTGAAAACCTCTCTCCTCCGTCTGGGTACAGGGGTCAAAGTCTCTAAAAGTGGCCTTCTCTTGTGCTGTGTGATGTAAAACTGATGCTTGTGCCATCTGACATGGTTGCCGGGTCCCATTAAATGATGGCCTACTCCTGTGGTGGGTGATCTAAATGCCTGATTCTCTGCTGTTAAAACCTCTCTCCTCCGTCTGGGTGCAGGGTCAAAGTCTCTCAAAGTCGCCTTCTCCTGTGCTGGGTGATATAAATGTTATACTTGTGCCATCTGACATGGTTGCCGGGGTCCCATTAAATGATGGCCTACTCCTGTGGTGGGTGATCTAAATGCCTGATTCTCTGCTGTGAAAACCTCTCTCCTCCGTCTGGGTGCAGGGGTCAAAGTCTCTAAAAGTGGCCTTCTATTGTGCTGGGTGATGTAAAACTGATGCTTGTGCCATCTGACATGGTTGCCGGGGTCCCATTAAATGATGGCCTACTCCTGTGGTGGGTGATCTAAATGCCTGATTCTCTGCTGTGAAAACCTCTCTCCTCCGTCTGGGTGCAGGGGTCAAAGTCTCTCAAAGTCGCCTTCTCCTGTGCTGGGTGATATAAATGTTATACTTGTGCCATCTGACATGGTTGCCGGGGTCCCATTAAATGATGGCCTACTCCTGTGGTGGGTGATCTAAATGCCTGATTCTCTGCTGTGAAAACCTCTCTCCTCCGTCTGGGTGCAGGGGTCAAAGTCTCTAAAAGTGGCCTTCTCTTGTGCTGGGTGATGTAAAACTGATGCTTGTGCCATCTGACATGGTTGCCGGGGTCCCATTATATTGTGGCCTACTCCTGTGGTGGGTGATCTAAATGCCTGATTCTCTGCTGTGAAACCTCTCTCCTCCGTCTGGGTGCAGGGGTCAAAGTCTCTAAAAGTGGCCTTCTCTTGTGCTGGGTGATGTAAAACTGATGCTTGTACCACCTGACATGGGTGCAGGGGTCAAATTAACTAAATGGTGGCCTACTCCTGTGGTGGGTGATATGAGGCCTTAATATGTGCAGTGAAAACCTCTCTCCTCCGTCTGGGTGCAGGGGTCAAAGTCTCTAAAAGTGGCCTTCTCTTGTGCTGGGTGATGTAAAACTGATGCTTGTGCCATCTGACATGATTGCCGGGTCCCATTAAATGATGGCCTACTCCTGTGGTGGGTGATCTAAATGCCTGATTCTCTGCTGTGAAAACCTCTCTCCTCCGTCTGGGTACAGGGGTCAAAGTCTCTCAAAGTCGCCTTCTCCTGTGCTGGGTGATATAAATGTTATACTTGTGCCATCTGACATGGTTGCCGGGGTCCCATTAAATGATGGCCTACTCCTGTGGTGGGTGATCTAAATGCCTGATTCTCTGCTGTGAAAACCTCTCTCCTCCGTCTGGGTGCAGGGGTCAAAGTCTCTAAAAGTGGCCTTCTCTTGTGCTGGGTGATGTAAAACTGATGCTTGTGCCATCTGACATGGTTGCCGGGGTCCCATTAAATTGTGGCCTACTCCTGTGGTGGGTGATCTAAATGCCTGATTCTCTGCTGTGAAACCTCTCTCCTCCGTCTGGGTGCAGGGGTCAAAGTCTCTAAAAGTGGCCTTCTCTTGTGCTGGGTGATGTAAAACTGATGCTTGTACCACCTGACATGGGTGCAGGGGTCAAATTAACTAAATGGTGGCCTACTCCTGTGGTGGGTGATATGAGGCCTTAATATGTGCAGTGAAAACCTCTCTCCTCCGTCTGGGTGCAGGGGTCAAAGTCTCTAAAAGTGGCCTTCTCTTGTGCTGGGTGATGTAAAACTGATGCTTGTGCCATCTGACATGATTGCCGGGGTCCCATTAAATGATGGCCTACTCCTGTGGTGGGTGATCTAAATGCCTGATTCTCTGCTGTGAAAACCTCTCTCCTCCGTCTGGGTGTAGGGGTCAAAGTCTCTCAAAGTCGCCTTCTCCTGTGCTGGGTGATATAGATGTTATACTTGTGCCATCTGACATGGTTGCCGGGGTCCCATTAAATGATGGCCTACTCCTGTGGTGGGTGATCTAAATGCCTGATTCTCTGCTGTGAAAACCTCTCTCCTCCGTCTGGGTGCAGGGGCCAGTCTCTCAAAGTCGCCTTCTCCTGTGCTGGGTGATATTGATGTTATACTTGTGCCATCTGACATGGTTTCCGGGGTCCCATTAAATGATGGCTTACTCCTGTGGTGGGTGATCTAAATGCCTGATTCTCTGCTGTGAAACCTCTCTCCTCCGTCTGGGTGCAGGGGTCAAAGTCTCTAAAAGTCACCTTCTCCTGTGCTGGGTGATATAAATGTCATACTTGTGCCATCTGACATGGTTGCCGGGGTCCCATTAAATGATGGCCTACTCCTGTGGTGGGTGATCTAAATGCCTGATTCTCTGCTGTGAAAACCTCTCTCCTCCGTCTGGGTGCAGGGGTCAAAGTCTCTAAAAGTGGCCTTCTCTTGTGCTGGATGGTATAAATGTAATGCTTGTGCTATCTGACATGTCTCCTCTGTCTGGGTGCTAAGGCCTAAGTCACTGAAAGTGGCCTTCTCCTGTGGTGGTTGATATGATGCCAGATTCTCTGCTGTGGGACCTCTCTCCTTTGTCTGGATGCTGGGGTCGAAATAATAGTAAGCGACCTTTTCCATTGGTGGGTGATTTGAAAAGTACAAATAGGAAAGCCAGGTCCGCGCTTTTCTCAGAGCACCACAAATGTCACTCCAGGTAACCTTTTCTTTTTCTTTAAGACAGAAGTTTGGTCCACGCTTCAAATACCGACTGAATGTCACATTTCCAGAAGACCTTTTGGAATTAGAAAGACCACATAGCGCAATACTGTATAGGATATGTGATAACAATTTGCTTTATTCTACTTACAAAGTATCTTCTCATAGAATCACAAAACAGACAACAGATCCCCGCTGTGCAGGTAAACGCCCGACCCGGGTTTCGCCCTTTCGGCTTCGTCAGGGGCTGTCCAATCAATACTGCACGGGTTACTGATAAAACCACCGTGCACTCTGCATTACTTCCGGGATAGTTACTTCCGTATAATCGCGGGCAACATATACATAATAACAAAAAAATTTCAAATCAATACACCAATGATTAAAAAGCACCAATAACAGTATAGCGAAATATTGATATATAGTATAAATGATAAAAGAGCAACATCACCAATAATTATAAAGAGAACCGACTCATAAACAAAACAGCAATAAAACTGCTAAGATAAAACAATAATAAAATTATAAATATTAATACCTTGACAAAAGCAGTGAATAATCCGTGATAAATACAAGATGATAATATTGTACCTGCCGATGGGGTCACAGACAGCACAATACAGCTAACTGCTGATATTACAATACTCCACACAAACAGAAGTGGGTGGGAGGGCAGCACTAATTTGCTTATATTTCTTGTTGTCCAGAGGGAAATACTTTAGTGAGAGGGGAGAGGAGCACCAGAGGGGACAATAGACCCTATGGTCTTTAGAGCATACATGCAGATTTTAAATCCCACTCGATGTTCAACCCTCTCTGGGGGGTAATATATTGAATGTTACACCATTTTTCATTGCTTGAGAAAGGTGCCATTGGGTGCACCGAAACGTCGCTTTTTACTCGGTAAATAAACAAGAATTTTTTTCACTACTCAAGGAAGTGCTGTGGAATTTTTCCTTTGTAGATAGATAGATAGATAGATAATTGATTGATTGATAAATGATTGATAGATAAATAGATAGATGATTGATAGATAGCCATGTTATCGATAGGTAGATAGATGGATAGAAAGATAGGTAGATAGATGTATAGCTGGAAAGATAGATAGCTGGATAACGGTCCCAGAGAGTGGATTGAAACGTTGTATGGGTGAATAAAGGACAACACTACTTTTCACCTTATCAGATGTTCTGCGGTTACTTTTTATGTTTTTGGATAGATAGAAAGATAGATAGATGGATAGTTGGAAAGATAGATAGCTGGATAGAAAGAAACAGAGATAGATTGATAGTTGGAAAGATATATAGATAGAAAGATAGCTAGATAGACAGAAAGATACATGGATAGGTAGATAAAAAGATAGATAGATAGTGTAACGGATCAATGGGTGTGGACCCGCTGTGCCACTTACCCTTTTGGCTTTGGGCCAAACTTGGGAGCAGAGTCTAAGTGTCCCCCTGGTTTTACCCTTTATCCCGCTCCAGGATGCGGAAGCTGAACTCAGCTGCAGGGGAGACACCAGGTCGCTACCGCAAGAGAGGTCCCGGTTAAGTGGCAGCTAACCAGGCAGGCCAGAAAGCCCCGATGCTAGCAGCGGGGAACAGGCAATATAGCAGACAGCCGCAGGATAATGCTGAGCTGAACAAGCGGTATAGCAGAGCTAGTGCTGTGAGAACAGCAGAGTTGAGTTAGTCCAGTTGGAGCTGGTGTAACGATATGCACAGCAGACAGAGGCGTGGTCGACAGTCCGGGTCTTCAACTTGAGAGCAGCGAGGTACAAGAGGATCAAGCAGAGACGAGGTCAGGATACAGACAGAGGTCATAAACAGGATATCGAATGCAGGAACAACAGGAGCCTTAGCTGTAGGAAGTACAATATTGCTCAGGCATTGCAGGAAGGGGGAAGCACCCTTATAAATGTGGTGCCTGGCCAGGATTGGAGAGAGGGCGGAATCAGGGGCGTGCATTAACCCTTAAGGTACCAGGACGCCTGCGGCTCCTACAAGATACAACAGAAGCTGTCGTAGCCTGTGACAGCGCAGGAAAGCGGGTCCGGAGCCTGCAGCGAAGAGGAGGAGCCCCGCGTGCAGCTCGACTGAGGTACGTAGTCGGACGCACTGCACGCTGGCGGCTGCCAACTGCCATTGTTACGGTATCCCCCCTCTTACGCCCCTTCTTTTTGGCCTTGATGCGCTGAAAAAATCTTCTGAGAAGATTCGGAGCATGTACATTCTCCTCCGGCTCCCAGGAACGTTCTTCAGGACCATAATTCTTCCAGTCTACAAGGAAGTACCTCTTACCACCAACAACCTTGGAATCGATGATGTTCTGTACTTCAAATTCAGGCTCACCGTCAGTAGGCACGGAAGTAGAGGTGGAGGGAGGCCTGGAAAAGGAGTTGAGGACCAATGAAAAGAATTTGGAATCTGGAGAGAAGGAGGCAACCAGAGTTTATAAGAAACACGGTTGATACGCACAAGTACCTCAAATGGGCCCAGAAACCGTGGAGCAAATTTGTAACAGGGTACCTTCATGCGGATGTTCCGGGAGGAAAGCCAGACTTTGTCGCCAGGAGAGAACTGAGGAGGAGGTCTACGTCTGGTATCCGCATTTTTCTTCATACGAGTAACAGCCTGAGAGATGGAATCCTTAGTCTGTCTACAGATGCTGAGGAAGTCTCTGAACAAAGAATTAGCAGCCGGTACCTCGGAAGATGCGGACAGGTGTAAAGGAGCATGAGGGTGTAGTCCATACACTATGTAGAAGGGAGAAGAGCCCGTGGATTCTCCGGAATGGCTGTTGTACGAGAATTCCGCCCAAGGCAGGAGCTGCACCCAATCATCATGCTGAGCAAAAGTCTGATTAACTCGTTCAACTTGCCCATTAGACTGAGGGTGGTATCCAGAAGAGAAGTCCAACTTCACCTCAAGTAGCCCACAGAGCGCTCTCCAGAATTTGGAAGTAAATTGTACCCCTCGATTGGACACAATGTGCAGAGGTAGGCGATGAAGGCGGAAGATGTGTTTGAAGAACAGACAGGCTAGTCGCTTAGCAGAGGGCAATCCAGGAAGCTGAATAAAATCTGCCATCTTGGAGAATTTATCTACCACTGCCCAGATTACAGAACAGCCAGCAGAGGACGGGAGGTCTGTGATAAAGTCCATAGCAACATGCTGCCAGGGAACTTCCGGAATGGGTAACGGTAGTAGCAACCCTGCTGGTTTGGTTCGGGGAACCTTGTTGCGCGCACAGGAGGTACAGGCAGACATGGTAAAGTTAAAAAAATGAGGATTCAATAAAGAAGTGCCCCGGAGTAAAAGAATACATGGTTGAGGGGGAGGCAGTTATAAATGTCTATTCTGCACAAGGGAGGGACAGGTCCTGTGGGATCCATGCCTGGTTCATTTTTATGAACGTCAGCTTGTCCACGTTGGCTGTGGACAGGCGGCTGCGTTTGTCCGTAATGACGACCCCTGCCGTGCTGAATACACGTTCAGACAAAACGCTGGCCGCCGGGCAGGCCAGCACCTCCAAGGCATAAAATGCTAACTCTGGCCACGTGGACAATTTGGAGACCCAGAAGTTGAATGGAGCCGAACCATCAGTCAGTATGTGGAGGGGTGTGCAGACGTACTGTTCAACCATGTTAGTGAAATGCTGCCTCCTGCTAACACGTTCCGTATCAGGTGGTGGTGCAGTTAGCTGCGGCGTGGAGACAAAACTTTTCCACATTTCTGCCATGCTAACCCTGCCCTCAGAGGAGCTGGCCGTGACACAGCTGCGTTGGCGACCTCTTGCTCCTACTCTGCCTTCGCCTTGGGCTTCCACCTGTTCCCCTGTGACATTTGGGAATGCTCTCAGGAGCTTGTACTCGCGCATCTTCCTATCACGCTCCAGTGCAGGATGTAAGATGGGCACATTGTCTTTGTAACGGGGATCCAGCAGGGTGGCAACCCAGTAGTCCGCACACGTTAAAATGTGGGCAACTCTGCTGTCGTTGCGCAGGCACTGCAGCATGTAGTCGCTCATGTGTGCCAGGCTCCCCAGAGGTAAGGACAAGCTGTCCTCTGTGGGAGGCATATCGTCATCGTCCTCCGTATCCCCCCAGCCACGCCCCAGTGATGGGCCTGAGCTGTGTCGGCTGCCACCCCGCTGTGAACCTGCTTCATCCTCATCCTCCTCCACCTCCTCCTCATCCTCCTCGTCCTCCAGTAGTGGGCCCTGGCTGGCCACATTTGTACCTGGCCTCTGCTGTTGCAAAAAATCTCCCTCTGAGCCACTTCTAACAGACTGGCCTGAAAGTGCTAAAAATGACCCCTCATCCTCCTCCTCCTGGGCCACCTCCTCTTCCATCATCGCCCTAAGCGTTTTCTCAAGGAGACATAGAAGTGGTATTGTAACGCTGATAACGGTGTCATCGCCACTGGCCATGTTGGTGGAGTACTCGAAATAGCGCAACAGGGCACACAGGTCTCGCATGGAGGCCCAATCATTGGTGGTGAAGTGGTGCTGTTCCGCAGTGCGACTGACGCGTGCGTGCTGCAGCTGAAACTCCACTATGGCCTGCAGCTGCTCGCACAGTCTCTCCAGCATGTGCAAGGTGGAGTTCCACCTGGTGGGCACGTCGCATATGAGGCGGTGAGCGGGAAGGCCGAAGTTCCGCTGTAGCGCAGACAGGCGAGCAGCGGCAGGATGTGAACGCAGGAAGCGCGCACAGACGGCTCTCACTTTATGCAGCAGCTCTGACATGTCGGGGTAGTTGTGAATGAACTTCTGCACCACCAAATTCAGCACATGCGCCAGGCAAGGGATGTGCGTCGAGACGAGATTTCGCCCATTATCGCACACCATCAGGCCGGGCTTGAGGCCCACCGGCAGAAACCATTCGTCGGTCTGTTGTTCAATGCCCCGCAACAACTCCTGCACGGTGTGGGGGCTGTCCCCCAAACATATGAGTTTCAGAATGGCCTGCTGACGTTTACCCCGGGCTGTGCTGAAGTTGGTGGTGAAGGTGTGTGGCTGACTGGATGAGCTGGTGGAAGCAGAGGAGGAGGAAGCCGAGTAGGAGGAGGAGGCTACAGGAGGCAAAGAATGATGCCCTGTGATCCTTGGCGGCGGAAGGACGTGCGCCAAAGAACTCTCCGCCTGCGGCCCAGCCGCCACTACATTTACCCAGTGTGCAGTTAGGGAGCTATAGCGTCTCTGGCCGTGCTTACTGGTCCACGTATCTGTGGTTAGGTGGACCTTGCCACAGATGGCGTTGCCCAGTGCACACTTGATTTTATCGGATACTTGGTTGTGCAGGGAAGGCACGGCTGTCTTGGAGAAGTAGTGGCGGCTGGGAACAACATACTGTGGGACAGCCATGGACATCAGCTGTTTGAAGCTGTCTGTGTCCACCAGCCTGAACGACAGCATTTCAAAGGCCAGTAGTTTAGAAATGCTGGCATTCAGGCCTAGGGCTCGAGGGTAGCTAGGTGGGAATTTACGCTTTCTCTCCAAGGTTTGTGAGATGGAGAGCTGAACGCTGCCGTGTGACATGGTGGAGATGCTTGGTGACGCAGGTGGTGTTATCGGTGGCACATCCTCTGTTTGGTGGGCGGCAGGTGACAACATTCCTCCTGAGGTGGAGGAAGAGGCCGAGGCAGCAGCAGAAGAGGGAGCAGGGGGAGCCAGAGTGAGTTCCTTGCTTTTAAGGTGTTTACTCCACTGCAGTTCATGCTTTGCATGTAGATGCCTGGTCATGCAGGTTGTGCTAAGGTTCAGAACGTTAATGCCTCGCTTCAGGATCTGATGGCACAGCGTGCAAACTACTCGGGTCTTGTCGTCAGCACATTGTTTAAAGAAGTGCCATGCCAGGGAACTCCTTGAAGCTGCCTTTGGGGTACTCGGTCCCTGGTGGCGGTGGCCAGTAGCAGGCGAACTCTCTTGAATGTCACCCCAGAACAAAATATATGTTTTGACGGACACTATGAAACGGGCCTGCAACAGCTGGGACACCAGATTCAGGGTAATGCTATTTTGGCAATTGAATGTCACCCCAGAACAAAATATATGTTTTTGCGGACACTATGAATCCTAGCCTGCAACAGCTGGGACACCAGATTCAGGGTATTGCTATTTTGGCAATTGAATGTCACCCCAGAACAAAATATATGTTTTGACGGACACTATGAAACGTGGACTGCAACAGCTGGGACACCAGATTCAGGGTATTGCTATTTTGGCAATTGAATTCCACCACAGAAAACAAAATATATGTATTTGCGGACACTATGAATCCTGGCCTGCAACAGCTGAGACACCAGATTCAGGGTATTGCTATTTTGGCAATTGAATGTCACCCCAGAACAAAATATATGTTTTTTGCGGACACTTTTATATTTTGCCAGCCACAGCTGAAACCACTGATTTATGGTATTGCTATTTTGGCAATTGATTTTCACCCCAGAACAAAATATATGTTTTTGCGGACACTATGAATCCTGGCCTGCAACAGCTGGGACACCAGTTTCAGGGTATTGCTATTTTGGCAATTGAATGTCACCCCAGAACAAAATATCTGTTTGGACGGACACTATGAATCCTGGTCTGCAACAGCTGGGACACCAGATTCAGGGTATTGCTATTTTGGCAATTGAATGTCACCCCAGAACAAAATAAATGTTTTGACGGACACTATGAATCCTGGCCTACAACAGCTGGGACACCAGATTTATGGTATAGCTATTTTAGCAATTGAAATTTACCCAAGAACAAAATATATGTTTTGGCTGACACTATTATTCTTTGCCATCCACAACTGGAACACCAGATTCAAGGTATTGCTATTTTGGCAATTGAATTTCTCCCCAGAACAAAATATTTCCTTTTACGGACAGATTAACACTTGGCCTGCAACAGCTGGGACATCAGATTAAGGGAATAGCTATTTTGGCAATTGAATTTCACCCCAGAACAAAATATACCCTTTTACGAACAGATTAACACTTGGCCTGCAACTGTTGGAACATCAGATACAGGGTATTGCTATTTTGGCAAGTGAATTTCACCCTAGAACAAAATATATGTTTTGGCGGACAATATTATACTTTGCCAGCCACAGCTGTGACACCAAATTTATGGTATTGCTATTTTGGCAATTGAATTTCACCCAAGAACAAAATACATGTTTTTGTGGACACTATTATACTTTGCCAGCCACTACTGGAACAACAGATTCAGGGTATTGCTATTTTGGTAATTGAATTTTACCCCAGAACAAAATATACCCTTTAAAGGATAGATTAACACTTGGTCTGCCACAGCTGGGACACCAGATTCAGGGTATTGCTATTTTGGCAATTGAATGTCACCCCAGAACAAGATATACTCTTTTACGAACAGATTAACATTTGGCCTGCAACTGCTGGAACACCAGATTCAGGGTATTGCTATTTTGGCAATTGAATTTTACCCCAGAACAAAATATATGTGTTGGCGGACAATATTATACTTTGCATGCCACAGCTGTGACACCAGATTTATGGTATTGCTATTTTGGCAATTGAAATTCACCTAAGAACAAAATATATGTTTTGGCTGACACTATTATACTTTGCCATCCACTACTGGAACACCAGATTCAAGGTATTGCTATTTTGGCAATTGATTTTCACCCCAGAACAAAATATACCCTTTTACGAACAGATTAACACTTGGCCTGCAACAGCTGGAACACCAGATTCAGGGTATTGCTATTTTGGCAATTGAATTTCACCCTAGAACAAAATATATGTTTTGGCGGACAATATTATACTTTGCCAGCCCTAGCTGTGACACCAGATTTATGGTATTGCTATTTTGGCAATTGAATTTCACCCTAAAACAAAATATATGTTTTGGCGGACAATATTATACTTTGCCAGCCACAGCTGTGACACCTGATTTATGGTATTGCTATTTTGGCAATTGAATTTCACGCCAGAACAAAATATATGTTTTGGTGGACAATATTATACTTTGCCAGGCACAGCTGTGACACCAGATTTATGGTATTGCTATTTTGGCAATTGAAATTCACCCAAGAACAAAATATATGTTTTGGCTGACACTAATATACTTTGCCATCCACTACTGGAACACCAGATTCAAGGTCTTGCTATTTTGGCAATTGAATTTCACCCCAGAACAAAATATTTCCTTTTTCGGACAGATTAACACTTGGCATGCAACACCTGGGACACCAGATTAAGGGTATTGCTATTTTGGCAATTGAATTTCACCCTAGAACAAAATATATGTTTTGGCGGACACTATTATACTTTGCCAGCCACTACTGGAACACCAGATTCAAGGTATTGCTATTTTGGCAATTGAATTTCACACCAGAACCAAATATACCCTTTTACGGACAGATAAACACTTGGCCTGCAACTGCTGGGACACCAGATTAAGGGTATTGCTATTGTGGCAAATGAATTTCACACCAAAACCAAAATATACCCTTTTACGAACAGATTAACACTTGGCCTGCAATTGCTGGAACACCAGATTCAGGGTATTGCTATTTTGGCAATTGAATTTCACCCTAGAACAAAATATATGTTTTGGCGGACAATATTATACTTTGCCAGCCACAGCTGTGACACCAGATTTATGGTATTGCAATTTTGCAATTGAATTTCACCCTAAAACAAAATATATGTTTTGGCGGACAATATTATACTTTGCCAGCCACAGCTGTGACACCAGATTTATGGTATTGCTATTTTTGCAATTGAATTTCACCCCAGAACAAAATATTTCCTCTTACGAACAGATTAACACTTGGCCTGCAACAGCTGGGACACCAGATTCAGGGTATTGCTATTTTGGCAATTGAATTTCACACCAGATCAAAATATATGTTTTGGCGGACAATATTATACTTTGCCAGCCACAGCTGTGACACAAGATTTATGGTATTGCTATTTTTGCAATTGAATTTCACCCCAGAACAAAATATTTCCTCTTACGAACAGATTAACACTTGGCCTGCAACAGCTGGGACACCAGATTCAGGGTATTGCTATTTTGGCAATTGAATTTCACCCCAGAACAAAATATATGTTTTGGCGGACAATATTATACTTTGCCAGCCACAGCTGTTACACCAGATTTATGGTATTGCTATTTTGGCCATTGAATTTCACCCCTGAACAAAATATATGTTTTGGCAGACAATATTATACTTTGCCAGCCACAGCTGTGACACCAGATTTATGGTATTGCTATTTTGGCAAATTAATATCACCCCAGAACAAAATATATGTTTTGGCGAACACTATTATACTTTGCCAGCCACTACTGGAACACCAGATTCAGGGTTTTACTATTTTGGCAATTTAATTTCACCCCAGAACAAAATATATGTTTTTGCGGACACTATTATACTTTGACAGCCACTAATGGAACATCAGATTCAGGGTATTGCTATTTTGGCAATTGAATTTCACCCCAGAACAAAATATATGTTTTGGCGGTCACTATTATACTTTGCCAGCCACTACTGGAACACCAGATTCAAGGTATTGCTATTTTGGCAATTGAATTTCACCCCAGAACCAAATATACCTTTTTATGAACAGATAAACACTTGGCCTGCAACAGCTTTGACACCAGATTCTGGGTATTGCTATTTTGGCATTTGAATTTCACCCCAGAACAAAATATACCCGTTTAAGAACAGATTAACACTTGGCCTGCAACTGCTGGAACACCAGATTCATGGTATTGCTATTTTGGCAATTGAATTTCACCCTAGAACAAAATATATGTTTTGGCAGACAATATTATACTTTGCCAGCCACAGCTGTGTCACCAGATTTATGGTATTGCTATTTTGGCAATTGAATTTCACCCTAGAACAAAATATATGTTTTGGCGGAAAATATTATACTTTGCCAGCCACAGCTGTGACACCTGATTTATGGTATTGCTATTTTGGCAATTGAATTTCACCCTAGAACAAAATATATGTTTTGGCGGACAATATTATACTTTGCCAGCCACAGCTGTGACACCAGATTTATGGTATTGCTATTTTGGCAATTGAAATTTACCCAAGAACAAAATATATGTTTTTGCTGACACTATTATACTTTGCCATCCACAACTGGAACACCAGATTCAAGGTATTGCTATTTTGGCAATTGAATTTCTCCCCAGAACAAAATATTTCCTTTTACGGACAGATTAACACTTGGCCTGCAACAGCTGGGACACCAGATTAAGGGTATTGCTATTTTGGCAATTGAATTTCACCCCAGAACAAAATATACCCTTTTACGAACAGATTAACACTTGGCCTGCAACTGCTGGAACATCAGATTCAGGGCATTGCTATTTTGGCAATTGAATTTCACCCTAGAACAAAATATATGTTTTGGCGGACATTATTATACTTTGCCAGCCACAGCTATGACACCAGATTTATGGTATTGCTATTTTGGCAATTGAATTTCACCCTAGAACAAAATATATGTTTTGGTGGACAATATTATACTTTGCCAGCCACAGCTGTGACACCTGATTTATGGTATTGCTATTTTGGCAATTGAATTTCACTCTAGAACAAAACATATATTTTAGCGGACAATATTATACTTTGCCAGCCACATCTCTAACACCAGATTTATGGTATTGCTATTTTGGCAATTGAATTTCACCCTAGAACAAAATATATGTTTTGGTGGACAATATTATACTTTGCCAGCCACAGCTATGACACCAGATTTATGGTATTGCTATTTTGGCAATTAAATTTCACCCCAGAACAAAATATATGTTTTGGCGGACAATATTATACTTTGCCAGCCAGCGCTGTAACACCAAATTTATGGTATTGCTATTTTGGCAATTGAAATTCACCCAAGAACAAAATATATGTTTTGGCTGACACTATTATACTTTGCGAGCCACAGCTGTGACACCAGATTTATGGTATTGCTATTTTGGCAATTTAAATTCACCCAAGAACAAAATATATCTTTTTGCTGACACTATTATACTTTGCCATCCACTATTGGAACAACAGATGCTGTTTTGGCAATTGAATTTCACCCCAGAACAAAATATACCCTTTTACGAACAGATTAACACTTGGCCTGCAACTGCTGGAACACCAGATTCAGGGTATTGCTATTTTGGCAATTGAATTTCACCCTAGAACAAAATATTTGTTTTGGCGGACAATAATATACTTTGCCAGCCACAGCTGTGACACCAAATTTATGGTATTGCTATTTTGGCAATTGAATTTCACCCAAGAACAAAATTCATGTTTTGGTGGACACTATTATACTTTGCCAGCCACTACTGGAACACCAGATTCAGGGTATTGCTATTTTGGCAATTGAATTTTACCCCAGAACAAAATATACCCTTTAAAGGACAGATTAACACTTGGTCTGCCCCAGCTGGGACACCAGATTCAGTGTATTGCTATTTTGGCAATTGAATGTCACCCCAGAACAAGATATACCCTTTTACGAACAGATTAACATTTGGCCTGCAACTGCTGGAACACCAGATTCAGGGTATTGCTATTTTGGCAATTGAATTTTACCCCAGAACAAAATATATGTTTTGGCGAACAATATTATATTTTGCCAGCCACAGCTGTGACACCAGATTTATGGTATTGCTATTTTGGCAATTGAAATTCACCTAAGAACAAAATATATGTTTTGGCTGACACTATTTTACTTTGCCATCCACTACTGGAACACCAGATTCAAGGTATTGCTATTTTGGCAATTGAATTTCAACCCAGAACAAAATATTTCCTTTTACGGACAGATTAACACTTGGCCTGCAACAGCTGGGATACCAGATTCAGGGTATTGCTCTTTTGGCAATTGATTTTCACCCCAGAACAAAATATACCCTTTTACGAACAGATTAACACTTGGCCTGCAACTGCTGGAACACCAGATTCAGGGTATTGCTATTTTGGCAATTGAATTTCACCCTAGAACAAAATATATGTTTTGGTGGACAATATTATACTTTGCCAGCCACAGCTGTGTCACCAGATATATTGTATTGCTATTTTGGCAATTGAATTTCACCCTAGAACAAAATATATGTTTTGGCGGACAATATTATACTTTGCCAGCCACAGCTGTGACACCTGATTTATGGTATTGCTATTTTGGCAAATGATTTTCACCCTAGTACAAAATATATGTTTTGGCGGACAATATTATACTTTGCCAGCCATAGCTGTGACACCAGATTTATGGTATTGCTATTTTGGCAATTGAAATTTACCCAAGAACAAAATATATGTTTTGGCTGACACTATTATACTTTGCCATCCACTATTGGAACACCAGATTCAAGGTATTGCTATTTTGGCAATTGAATTTCAACCCAGAACAAAATATTTCCATTTACGGACAGATTAACACTTGGCCTGCAACAGCTGGGATACCAGATTAAGGGTTTTGCTATTTTGGCAATTGATTTTCTCCCCAGAACAAAATATACCCTTTTACGAACAGATTAACACTTGGCCTGCAACTGCTGGTACATCAGATTCAGGGCATTGCTATTTTGGCAATTGAATTTCACCCTAGAACAAAATATATGTTTTGGCGGACAATATTATACTTTGCAAGCCACAGCTGTGACACCAGATTTATGGTATTGCTATTTTGGCAATTAAATTTCACGCCAGAACAAAATATATGTTTTGGCGTACAATATTATACTTTGCCAGCCACAGCTGTGACACCAGATTTATGGCATTGCTATTTTGGCAATTGAAATTCACCCAAGAACAAAATATATGTTTTGGCTGACACTATTATACTTAGCCATCCACAACTGGAACACCAGATTCAAGGTATTGCTATTTTGGCAATTGAGTTTCTCCCCAGAACAAAATATTTCCTTTTACGGACAGATTAACACTTGGCCTGCAACAGCTGGGAAACCAGATTAAGGGTATTGCTATTTTGGCAATTAAATTTCACCCCAGAACAAAATATATGTTTTGGCGGACAATATTATACTTTGCCAGACTGTGCTATTTTGGCAGACTTAGCCAGCGCGTGACACCAGATTTATGGTGATTGCTATTTTGGCAATTTGAAATTCAACAAAGAACAAAATATATGTTTTGGCTGACACTATTATACTTTGCCATCCACTATTGGAACACCAGATTCAAGGTATTGCTATTTTGGCAATTGAATTTCAACCCAGAACAAAATATTTCCATTTACGGACAGATTAACACTTGGCCTGCAACAGCTGGGATACCAGATTAAGGGTTTTGCTATTTTGGCAATTGATTTTCTCCCAGAACAAAATATACCCTTTACGAACAGATTAACACTTGGCCTGCAACAGCTGGTACATCAGATTCAGGGCATTGCTATTTTGGCAATTGAATTTCACCCTAGAACAAAATATATGTTTTGGCGGACAATATTATACTTTGCCAGCCACAGCTGTGACACCAGATTTATGGTATTGCTATTTTGGCAATTAAATTTCACGCCAGAACAAAATATGTTTTGCGACAATATTATACTTTGCCAGCCACAGCTGTGACACCAGATTTATGGCATTGCTATTTTGGCAATTGAATTTACCCAAGAACAAATATATGTTTGCTGACACTATTATACTTAGCCATCCACAACTGGAACACCAGATTCAAGGTATTGCTATTTTGGCAATTGAGTTTCTCCCCAGAACAAAATATTTCCTTTTACGGACAGATTAACACTTGGCCTGCAACAGCTGGGAAACCAGATTAAGGGTATTGCTATTTTGGCAATTAAATTTCACCCCAGAACAAAATATATGTTTTGGCGGACAATATTATACTTTGCCAGCCAGCGCTGTGACACCAGATTTATGGTATTGCTATTTTGGCAATTGAAATTCAACAAAGAACAAAATATATGTTTTGGCTGACACTATTATACTTTGCCATCCACTATTGGAACACCAGATTCAAGGTATTGCTATTTTGGCAATTGAATTTCAACCCAGAACAAAATATTTCCTTTTACGGACAGATTAACACTTGGCCTGCAACAGCTGGGATACCAGATTAAGGGTTTTGCTATTTTGGCAATTGATTTTCTCCCCAGAACAAAATATACCCTTTTACGAACAGATTAACACTTGGCCTGCAACAGCTGGTACATCAGATTCAGGGCATTGCTATTTTGGCAATTGAATTTCACCCTAGAACAAAATATATGTTTTGGCGTACAATATTATACTTTGCCAGCCACAGCTGTGACACCAGATTTATGGTATTGCTATTTTGGCAATTGAAATTTACCCAAGAACAAAATATATGTTTTGACTGACAATATTATACTTAGCCATCCACAACTGGAACACCAGATTCAAGGTATTGCTATTTTGGCAATTGAGTTTCTCCCCAGAACAAAATATTTCCTTTTACGGACAGATTAACACTTGGCCTGCAACAGCTGGGAAACCAGATTAAGGGTATTGCTATTTTGGCAATTAAATTTCACCCCAGAACAAAATATATGTTTTGGCGGACAATATTATACTTTGCCAGCAAGCGCTGTGACACCAGATTTATGGTATTGCTATTTTGGCAATTGAAATTCACCCAAGAACAAAATATATGTTTTGGCTGACACTATTATACTTTGCCATCCACTATTGGAACACCAGATTCAAGGTATTGCTATTTTGGCAATTGAATTTCAACCCAGAACAAAATATTTCCTTTTACGGACAGATTAACACTTGGCTTGCAACAGCTGGGATACCAGATTAAGGGTTTTGCTATTTTGGCAATTGATTTTCTCCCCAGAACAAAATATACCCTTTTACGAACCGATTAACACTTGGCCTGCTACAGCTGGTACATCAGATTCAGGGCATTGCTATTTTGGCAATTGAATTTCACCCTAGAACAAAATATATGTTTTGGCGGACAATATTATACTTTGCCAGCCACAGCTGTGACACCAGATTTATGGTATTGCTATTTTGGCAATTGAAATTTACCCAAGAACAAAATATATGTTTTGGCTGACACTATTATACTTTGCCATCCACAACTGGAACACCAGATTCAAGGTATTGCTATTTTGGCAATTGAATTTCTCCCCAGAACAAAATATTTCCTTTTACGGACAGATTAACACTTGGCCTGCAACAGCTGTGACACCAGATTTATGGTATTGCTATTTTGGCAATTGAATTTCACCCCAGAACAAAATATACCCTTTTACGAACAGATTAACACTTGGCCTGCAACTGCTGGAACATCATATTCAGGGCATTGCTATTTTGGCAATTGAATTTCACCCTAGAACAAAGTATATGTTTTGGCGGACAATATTATACTTTGCCAGCCAGCGCTGTGACACCAGATTTATGGTATTGCTATTTTGGCAATTGAAATTTACCCAAGAACAAAATATATGTTTTGGCTGACACTATTATACTTTGCCATCCACTATTGGAACACCAGATTCAAGGTATTGCTATTTTGGCAATTGAATTTCAACCCAGAACAAAATATTTCCTTTTACGGACAGATTAACACTTGGCCTGCAACAGCTGGGATACCAGATTAAGGGTTTTGCTATTTTGCCAATTAATTTTCTCCCCAGAACAAAATATACCCTTTTACGAACAGATTAACACTTGGCCTGCAACTGCTGGTACATCAGATTCAGGGCATTGCTATTTTGGGAATTGAATTTCACCCTAGAACAAAATATATGTTTTGGCGGACAATATTATACTTTGCAAGCCACAGCTGTGACACCAGATTTATGGTATTGCTATTTTGGCAATTGAATTTCACGCCAGAACAAAATATATGTTTTGGCGTACAATATTATACTTTGCCAGCCACAGCTGTGACACCAGATTTATGGTATTGATATTTTGGCAATTGAAATTTACCCAAGAACAAAATATATGTTTTGGCTGACACTATTATACTTAGCCATCCACAACTGGAACACCAGATTCAAGGTATTGCTATTTTGGCAATTGAATTTCTCCCCAGAACAAAATATTTCCTTTTACGGACAGATTAACACTTGGTCTGCAACAGCTGGGAAACCAGATTAAGGGTATTGCTATTTTGGCAATTAAATTTCACCCCAGATCAAAATATATGTTTTGGCGGACAATATTATACTTTGCCAGCCAGCGCTGTGACACCAGATTTATGGTATTGCTATTTTGGCAATTGAAATTCACCCAAGAACAAAATATATGTTTTTGCTGACACTATTATACTTTGCCATCCACTATTGGAACAACAGATGCTATTTTGGCAATTGAATTTCAACCCAGAACAAAATATTTCTTTTTACGGACAGATTAACACTTGGCCTGCAACAGCTGGGATACCAGATTAAGGGTTTTGCTATTTTAGCAATTGAATTTCACCCCAGAACAAAATATAACCTTTTACGAACAGATTAACACTTGGCCTGCAACTGCTGGAACATCAGATTCAGGTTATTGCTATTTTGGCAATTGAATTTCACCCTAGAACAAAATATATGTTTTGGCGGACAATATTATACTTTGCCAGCCACAGCTGTGACACCAAATTTATGGTATTGCTATTTTGGCAATTGAATTTCACCCAAGAAAAAAAAAAATTACATGTTTTGGTGGACACTATTATACTTTGCCAGCCACTACTGGAACACCAGATTCAGGGTATTGCTATTTTGGCAATTGAATTTTACTCCAGAACAAAATATACCCTTTAAAGGACAGATTAACACTTGGTCTGCCACAGCTGGGACACCAGATTAAGTGTATTGCTATTTTGTCAATTGAATGTCACCCCAGAACAAGATATACCCTTTTACGAACAGATTAACATTTGGCCTGCAACTGCTGGAACACCAGATTTATGGTATTGCTATTTTGGCAATTGAATTTTACCCCAGAACAAAATATATGTTTTGGCGGACAATATTATACTTTGCCAGCCAGCGCTGTGACACCAGATTTATGGTATTGCTATTTTGGCAATTGAAATTCACCCAAGAACAAAATATATGTTTTTGCTGACACTATTATACTTTGCCATCCACTATTGGAACAACAGATGCTATTTTGGCAATTGAATTTCAACCCAGAACAAAATATTTCTTTTTACGGACAGATTAACACTTGGCCTGCAACAGCTGGGATACCAGATTAAGGGTTTTGCTATTTTGGCAATTGAATTTCACCCCAGAACAAAATATACCCTTTACGAACAGATTAACACTTGGCCTGCAACTGCTGGAACATCAGATTCAGGGTATTGCTATTTTGGCAATTGAATTTCACCCTAGAACAAAATATATGTTTTGGCGGACAATATTATACTTTGCCAGCCACAGCTGTGACACCAAATTTATGGTATTGCTATTTTGGCAATTGAATTTCACCCAAGAACAAAATACATGTTTTGGTGGACACTATTATACTTTGCCAGCCACTACTGGAACACCAGATTCAGGGTATTGCTATTTTGGCAATTGAATTTTACACCAGAACAAAATATACCCTTTAAAGGACAGATTAACACTTGGTCTGCCACAGCTGGGACACCAGATTAAGTGTATTGCTATTTTGGCAATTGAATGTCACCCCAGAACAAGATATACCCTTTACGAACAGATTAACATTTGGCCTGCAACTGCTGGAACACCAGATTCAGGGTATTGCTATTTTGGCAATTGAATTTTACCCCAGAACAAAATATATGTTTTGGCGGACAATATTATACTTTGCCAGCCACAGCTGTGACACCAGATTTATGGTATTGCTATTTCGGCAATTGAAATTCACCTAAGAATAAAATATATGTTTTGGCTGACACTATTATACTTTGCCATCCACTACTGGAACACCAGATTCAAGGTATTGCTATTTTGGCAATTGAATTTCAACCCAGAACAAAATATTTCCTTTACGGACAGATTAACACTTGGCCTGCAACAGCTGGAATACCAGATTGAGGGTTTTGCTATTTTGGCAATTGATTTTCACCCCAGAACAAAATATACCCTTTACGAACAGATTAACACTTGGCCTGCAACTGCTGGAACACCAGATTCAGGGTATTGCTATTTTGGCAATTGAATTTCACCCTAGAACAAAATATATGTTTTGGCGGACAATATTATACTTTGCCAGCCACAGCTGTGAAACCAAATTTATGGTATTGCTATTTTGGCAATTGAATTTCACCCAAGAACAAAATACATGTTTTGGTGGACACTATTATACTTTGCAAGCCACTACTGGAACACCAGATTCAGGGTATTGCTATTTTGGCAATTGAATTTTACCCCAGAACAAAATATACCCTTTAAAGGACAGATTAACACTTGGTCTGCCACAGCTGGTACATCAGATTCAGGGCATTGCTATTTTGGCAATTGAATTTCACCCTAGAACAAAATATATGTTTTGGCGGACAATATTATACTTTGCAAGCCACAGCTGTGACACCAGATTTATGGTATTGCTATTTTGGCAATTGAATTTCACGCCAGAACAAAATATATGTTTTGGCGCATAATATTATACTTTGCCAGCCACAGCTGTGACACCAGATTTATGGTATTGCTATTTTGGCAATTGAAATTTACCTAAGAACAAAATATATGTTTTGGCTGACACTATTATACTTAGCCATCCACAACTGGAACACCAGATTCAAGGTATTGCTATTTTGGCAATTGAATTTCTCCCTAGAACAAAATATTTCCTTTACAGACAGATTAACACTTGGCCTGCAACAGCTGGGACACCAGATTAAGGGTATTGCTATTTTGGCAATTAAATTTCACCCCAGAACAAAATATATGTTTTGGCGGACAATATTATACTTTGCCAGCCAGCGCTGTGACACCAGATTTATGGTATTGCTATTTTGGCAATTGAATTTCACCCAAGAACAAAATACATGTTTTGGTGGACACTATTATACTTTGCAAGCCACTACTGGAACACCAGATTCAGGGTATTGCTATTTTGGCAATTGAATTTTACCCCAGAACAAAATATACCCTTTAAAGGACAGATTAACACTTGGTCTGCCACAGCTGGTACATCAGATTCAGGGCATTGCTATTTTGGCAATTGAATTTCACCCTAGAACAAAATATATGTTTTGGCGGACAATATTATACTTTGCAAGCCACAGCTGTGACACCAGATTTATGGTATTGCTATTTTGGCAATTGAATTTCACGCCAGAACAAAATATATGTTTTGGCGTACAATATTATACTTTGCCAGCCACAGCTGTGACACCAGATTTATGGTATTGCTATTTTGGCAATTGAAATTTACCTAAGAACAAAATATATGTTTTGGCTGACACTATTATACTTAGCCATCCACAACTGGAACACCAGATTCAAGGTATTGCTATTTTGGCAATTGAATTTCTCCCTAGAACAAAATATTTCCTTTTACAGACAGATTAACACTTGGCCTGCAACAGCTGGGACACCAGATTAAGGGTATTGCTATTTTGGCAATTAAATTTCACCCCAGAACAAAATATATGTTTTGGCGGACAATATTATACTTTGCCAGCCAGCGCTGTGACACCAGATTTATGGTATTGCTATTTTGGCAATTAAAATTCACCCAAGAGCAAAATATATGTTTTGGCTGACACTATTATACTTTGCGAGCCACAGCTGTGACACCAGATTTATGGTATTGCTATTTTGGCAATTAAAATTCACCCAAGAACAAAATATATGTTTTTGCTGACACTATTATACTTTGCCATCCACTATTGGAACAACAGATGCTATTTTGGCAATTGAATTTCACCCCAGAACAAAATATACCCTTTTACGAACAGATTAACACTTGGCCTGCAACTGCTGGAACACCAGATTCAGGTTATTGCTATTTTAGCAATTGAATTTCACCCTAGAACAAAATATATGTTTTGGCGGACAATATTATACTTTGCCAGCCACAGCTGTGACAACAGATTTATGGTATTGCTATTTTGGCAATTGAAATTCACCTAAGAACAAAATATATGTTTTGGCTGACACTATTATACTTTGCCATCCACTACTGGAACACCAGATTCAAGGTATTGCTATTTTGGCAATTGAATTTCAACCAAGAACAAAATATTTCCTTTTACGGAGAGATTAACACTTGGCCTGCAACAGCTGGGATACCAGATTCAGGGTATTGCTCTTTTGGCAATTGATTTTCACCCCAGAACAAAATATACCCTTTTACGAACAGATTAACACTTGGCCTGCAACTGCTGGAACACCAGATTCAGGGTATTGCTATTTTGGCAATTGAATTTCACCCTACAACAAAATATATGTTTTGGCGGACAATATTATACTTTGCCAGCCACAGCTGTGTCACCAGATTTATGGTATTGCTATTTTGGCAATTGAATTTCACCCTAGAACAAAATATATGTTTTGGCGGAAAATATTATACTTTGCCAGCCACAGCTGTGACACCTGATTTATGGTATTGCTATTTTGGCAATTGAATTTCACCCTAGAACAAAATATATGTATTGGCGGAAAATATTATACTTTGCCAGGCACAGCTGTCACACCAGATTTATGGTATTGCTATTTTGGCAATTGAAATTTACCCAAGAACAAAATATATGTTTTGGCTGACACTATTATACTTTGCAATCCACAACTGGAACACCAGATTCAAGGTATTGCTATTTTGGCAATTGAATTTCTCCCCAGAACAAAATATTTCCTTTAACGGACAGATTAACACTTGGCCTGCAACAGCTGGGACACCAGATTAAGGGTATTGCTATTTTGGCAATTGAATTTCACCCCAGAACAAAATATACCCTTTACGAACAAATTAACACTTGGCCTGCAACTGCTGTAACATCAGATTCAGGGCATTGCTATTTTGGCAATTGAATTTCACCCTAGAACAAAATATATGTTTTGGCGGACAATATTATACTTTGCCAGCAACAGCTGGGACACCAAATTTAAGGTATTGCTATTTTGGCAATTGAAATTCACCTAAGAACAAAATATATGTTTTGGCTGACACTATTATACTTTGCCATCCACTATTGGAACACCAGATTCAAGGTATTGCTATTTTGGCAATTGAATTTCAACCCAGAACAAAATATTTCCTTTTACGGACAGATTAACACTTGGCCTGCAACAGCTGGAATACCAGATTAAGGGTTTTGCTATTTTGTCAATTGATTTTCTCCCCAGAACAAAATATACCCTTTTACGAACAGATTAACACTTGGCCTGCAACTGCTGGTACATCAGATTCAGGGCATTGCTATTTTGGCAATTGAATTTCACCCTAGAACAAAATATATGTTTTGGCGGACAATATTATACTTTGCCAGCCACAGCTGTGACACCAGATTTATGGTATTGCTATTTTGGCAATTGAAATTTACCCAAGAACAAAATATATGTTTTGGCTGACACTATTATACTTTGCCATCCACAACTGGAACACCAGATTCAAGGTATTGCTATTTTGGCAATTGAATTTCTCCCTAGAACAAAATATTTCCTTTTACGGACAGATTAACACTTGGCCTGCAACAGCTGGGACACCAGATTAAGGGTATTGCTATTTTGGCAATTTAATTTCACCCCAGAACAAAATATACCCTTTTACAAACAGATTAACACTTGGCCTGCAACTGCTGGAACATCATATTCAGGGCATTGCTATTTTGGCAATTGAATTTCACCCTAGAAAAAAGTATATGTTTTGGCGGACAATATTATACTTTGCCAGCTACAGCTGGGACACCAAATTTATGGTATTGCTATTTTGGCAATTGAAATTAACCTAAGAACAAAATATATGTTTTGGCTGACACTATTATACTTTGCCATCCACTATTGGAACACCAGATTCAAGGTATTGCTATTTTAGCAATTGAATTTCAACCCAGAACAAAATATTTCCTTTTACGGACAGATTAACACTTGGCCTGCAACAGCTGGGATACCAGATTAATGGTTTTGCTATTTTGCCAATTAATTTTCTCCCCAGAACAAAATATACCCTTTTACGAACAGATTAACACTTGGCCTGCAACTGCTGGTACATCAGATTCAGGGCATTGCTATTTTGGCAATTGAATTTCACCCTAGAACAAAATATATGTTTTGGCGGACAATATTATACTTTGCAAGCCACAGCTGTGACACCAGATTTATGGTATTGCTATTTTGGCAATTGAAATTTACCCAAGAACAAAATATATGTTTTGGCTGACACTATTATACTTAGCCATCCTCAACTGGAACACCAGATTCAAGGTATTGCTATTTTGGCAATTGAATTTCTCCCCAGAACAAAATATTTCCTTTTACGGAGAGATTAACACTTGGCCTGCAACAGCTGGGAAACCAGATTAAGGGTATTGCTATTTTGGCAATTAAATTTCACCCCAGAACAAAATATATGTTTTGGCTGACACTATTATACTTTGCGAGCCACAGCTGTGACACCAGATTTATGGTATTGCTATTTTGGCAATTGAAATTCCAACCAGAAAAAAATATATGTTTTGGCTGACACTATTATACTTTGCCATCCACTACTGGAACACCTGATTCAAGATATTGCTATTTTGGCAATTTAATTTCACCCCAGAACAAAATATACCCTTTTACGAACAGATTAACACTTGGCCTGCAACTGCTGGAACATCAGATTCAGGGCATTGCTATTTTGGCAATTGAATTTCATCCTAGAACAAAATATATGTTTTGGCGGACAATATTATACTTTGCCAGCCACAGCTGTGACACCAAATTTATGGTATTGCTATTTTGGCAATTGAATTTCACCCAAGAACAAAATACATGTTTTGGTGGACACTATTATACTTTGCCAGCCACTACTGGAACACCAGATTCAGGGTTATTGCTATTTTGGTAATTGAATTTCACCCCAGAACAATATATACCATTTAAAGGATAGATTAACACTTGGTCTGCCACAGCTGGGACACCAGATTCAGGTTATTGCTATTTTGGCAATTGAATGTCAACGCAGAACAAGATATACCCTTTTACGAACAGATTAACATTTGGCCTGCAACTGCTGGAACACCAGATTCAGGGTATTGCTATTTTGGCAATTGAATTTCACCCTAGAACAAAATATATGTTTTGGCAGACAATATTATACTTTGCCAACCACAGCTGTGACACCAGATTTATGGTATTGCTATTTTGGCAATTGAATTTCACCCTAGAACAAAATATATGTTTTGGCTGACACTATTATACTTTGCCATCCACTACTGGAACACCAGATTCAAGGTATTGCTATTTTGGCAATTGAATGTCAACCTAGAACAAGATATACCATTTACGAACAGATTAACACTTGGCCTGCAACTAGCTGGAACACCAGATTCAGGGTATTGCTATTTTGGCAATTGAATTTAACCCCAGAACAAAATATATGTTTTGGCGGACACTATTATTCTTTGCCAGCCACTACTGGAACACCAGATTCAAGGTATTGCTATTTTGGCAATTGAATTTCACCCCAGAACAAAATATACCCTTTTACGGACAGATTAACACTTGGCCTGCAAACCTGGGACACCAGATTCAGGGCTATTGCTATTTTGGCAATTCAATTTCACCCCAGAACAAAATATATGTTTTGACGGAGAATATTATACTTTGTCCTGCCACAGCTGTGACACCAGATTTACGGTATTGCTATTTTGGCAATTGAATTTCACCCTAGAACAAAATATATGTTTTGACGGAGAATATTATACTTTGCCAGCCACAGCTGTGACACCAGATTTATGGTATTGCTATTTTGGCAATTGAATTTCACCACAGAACAAAATATATGTTTTGGCGGACAATATTATACTTTGCCAGCTACAGCTGTGACAGCAGATTTATGGTATTGCTATTTTGGCAATTGAAATTCCCACCAGAACAAAATATATGTTTTGGCTGACACTATTATACTTTGCCATCCACTACTGGAACACCTGATTCAAGATATTGCTATTTTGGCAATTAAATTTCACCCTAGAACAAAATATATGTTTTGGCGAACAATATTATACTTTGCCAGCCACAGCTGTGACACCAAATTTATGGTATTGCTATTTTGGCAATGAATTTCACCCAGAACAAGATATACATGTTTTAGCGGACAGTATTATACTTGGCCTGCAACTGCTGGAACACCAGATTCAGGGTATTGCTATTTTGGTAATTGAATTTTACCCCAGAACAAAATATATCGTTTTAAGGACACTATTATACACTTGGCCAGCCACTAGCTGGAACACCAGATTCAGGTTATTGCTATTTTGGCAATTGAATTTCACCCCAGAACAAAATATACCCTTTACGAACAGATTAACACTTGGCCTGCAACTGCTGGAACACCAGATTCAGGGTATTGCTATTTTGGCAATTGAATTTCACCCTAGAACAAAATATATGTTTTGGCGGACAATATTATACTTTGCCAACCACAGCTGTGACACCAGATTTATGGTATTGCTATTTTGGCAATTGAATTTCACCCTAGAACAAAATATATGTTTTGGCTGACACTATTATACTTTGCCATCCACTACTGGAACACCAGATTCAAGGTATTGCTATTTTGGCAATTGAATGTCAACCCAGAACAAGATATACCCTTTTACGAACAGATTAACACTTGGCCTGCAACTGCTGGAACACCAGATTCAGGGTATTGCTATTTTGGCAATTGAATTTCACCCCAGAACAAAATATATGTTTTGGCGGACACTATTATACTTTGCCAGCCACTAGCTGGAACACCAGATTCAAGGTATTGCTATTTTGGCAATTGAATTTCACCCCAGAACAAAATATACCCTTTTACGGACAGATTAACACTTGGCCTGCAAAACCTGGGACACCAGATTCTGGCTATTGCTATTTTGGCAATTCAATTTCACCCAGAACAAAATATATGTTTTGACGGAGAATATTATACTTTGCCAGCCACAGCTGTGACACCAGATTTACGGTATTGCTATTTTGGCAATTGAATTTCACCCTAGAACAAAATATATGTTTTGACGGAGAATATTATACTTTGCAAGCCACAGCTGTGACACCAGATTTATGGTATTGCTATTTTGGCAATTGAATTTCACCACAGAACAAAATATATGTTTTGGCGGACAATAATATACTTTGCCAGCTACAGCTGTGACAGCAGATTTATGGTATTGCTATTTTGGCAATTGAAATTCCCACCAGAACAAAATATATGTTTTGGCTGACACTATTATACTTTGCCATCCACTACTGGAACACCTGATTCAAGATATTGCTATTTTGGCAATTAAATTTCACCCTAGAACAAAATATATGTTTTGGCGAACAATATTATACTTTGCCAGCCACAGCTGTGACACCAAATTTATGGTATTGCTATTTTGGCAACCCCAGAACAAGATATACCCTTTTACGAACAGAATAACATTTGGCCTGCAACTGCTGGAACACCAGATTCAGCGTATAGCTATTTTGGCAATTGAATTTTTCCCCAGAACAAAATATATGTTTTGGCGGACACTATTATACTTTGCCAGCCACTATTGGAACACCAGATTCAAGTTATTGCTATTTTGGCAATTGAATTTCACCCCAGAACAAAATATACCCTTTTACGAACAGATTAACACTTGGCCTGCAACTGCTGGAACACCAGATTCAGGGTATTGCTATTTTGGCAATTGAATTTCACCCTAGAACAAAATATATGTTTTGGCGGACAATATTATACTTTGCCAACCACAGCTGTGACACCAGATTTATGGTATTGCTATTTTGGCAATTGAATTTCACCCTAGAACAAAATATATGTTTTGGCTGACACTATTATACTTTGCCATCCACTACTGGAACAACAGATGCTATTTTGGCAATTGAATTTCACCCCAGAACAAAATATACCCTTTTACGAACAGATTAACACTTGGCCTGCAACTGCTCGAACACCAGATTCAGGGTATTGCTATTTTGGCAATTGAATTTCACCCTAGAACAAAATATTTGTTTTGGCGGACAATATTATACTTTGCCAGCCACAGCTGGGACACCAAATTTATGGTATTGCTATTTTGGCAATTGAATTTCACCCAAGAACAAAATACATGTTTTGGTGGAAACTATTGTACTTTGCCAGCCACTACTGGAACACCAGATTCAGGGTATTGCTATTTTGGCAATTGAATTTTACCCCAGAACAAAATATACCCTTTAATGGACAGATTAACACTTGGTCTGCCACAGCTGGGACACCAGATTCAGAGTAGTGCTATTTTGGCAGTTGAATGTCAACCCCAGAACAAGATATACCCTTTGCATTTTGGCAATTGAATGTCAACCCCAGAACAAGATATACCCTTTACGAACAGATTAACATTTGGCCTGCAACTGCTGGAACACCAGATTCAGCGTATAGCTATTTTGGCAATTGAATTTTACCCCAGAACAAAATATGTTTTGGCGAACAATATTATACTTTGCCAGCCACAGCTGTGACACCAAATTTATGGTATTGCTATTTTGGCAATTGAATTTAACCCAAGAACAAAATACATGTTTTGGTGGAAACTATTGTACTTTGCCAGCCACTACTGGAACACCAGATGTCCCAGATGGTCTGCCACAGCTGGGACACCAGATTCAGGGTATTGCTATTTTGGCAATTGAATGTCACCCCAGAACAAAATAAACCCTTTTACGAACAGATTAACATTTGGCCTGCAACTGCTGGAACACCAGATTCAGGGTATTGCTATTTTGGCAATTGAATTTTACCCCAGAACAAAATATATGTGTTGGCGGAAAATATTATACTTTGCCAGCCACAGCTGTGACACCAGATTTATGGTATTGCTATTTTGGCAATTGAAATTCACCTAAGAACAAAATATATGTTTTGGCTGACACTATTATACTTTGCCATCCACTACTGGAACACCAGAACAAAATATACCCTTTACTGAACAGATTAACACTTGGCCTGCAACTGCTGGAACCCCAGATTCAGGGTATTGCTACTTTGGCAATTGAATGTCAACCTAGAACAAGATATACCATTTTACGAACAGATTAACACTTGGCCTGCAACTACTGGAAAACCAGATTCAGGGTATTGCTATTTTGGCAATTGAATTTAACCCCAGAACAAAATATATGTTTTGGCGGACACTATTATTCTTTGCCAGCCACTACTGGAACACCAGATTCAAGGTATTGCTATTTTGGCAATTGAATTTCACCCCAGAACAAAATATACCCTTTTACGGAAAGATTAACACTTGGCCTGCAAAACCTGGGACACCAGATTCTGGCTATTGCTATTTTGGCAATTCAATTTCACCCCAGAACAAAATATATGTTTTGGCGGACAAAATTATACTTTGCCGGCCACAGCTGTGAACACCAGATTTACGGCATTGCTATTTTGGCAATTGAATTTCATCCTAGAACAAAATATATGTTTTGGCGGACAATATTATACTTTGCCAGCCACAGCTGTGACACCAAATTTATGGTATTGCTATTTTGGCAATTGAATTTCACCCAAGAACAAAATACATGTTTTGGTGGACACTATTATACTTTGCCAGCCACTACTGGAACACCAGATTCAGGGTATTGCTATTTTGGTAATTGAATTTTACCCCAGAACAAAATATACCATTTAAAGGAAAGATTAACACTTGGTCTGCCACAGCTGGGACACCAGATTCAGGGTATTGCTATTTTGGCAATTGAATGTCACCCCAGAACAAGATATACCCTTTTACGAACAGATTAACATTTGGCCTGCAACTGCTGGAACACCAGATTCAGGGTATTGCTATTTTGGCAATTGAATTTTACCCCAGAACAAAATATATGTGTTGGCGGACAATATTATACTTTGCCAGCCACAGCTGTGACAGCAGATTTATGGTATTGCTATTTTGGCAATTGAAATTCACCTAAGAACAAAATATATGCTTTGGCTGACACTATTATACTTTGCCATCCACTACTGGAACACCAGAACAAAATATACCCTTTTACGAACAGATTAACACTTGGCCTGCAACTGCTGGAACACCAGATTCAGGGTATTGCTATTTTTGCAATTGAATGTCACCCTAGAACAAGATATACCATTTTACGAACAGATTAACACTTGGCCTGCAACTACTGGAACACCAGATTCAGGGTATTGCTATTTTGGCAATTGAATTTCACCCTAGAACAAAATATATGTTTTGGCGGAAAATATTATACTTTGCCAGCCACAGCTGTGACACCAGATTTATGGTATTGCTATTTTGGCAATTGAATTTCACCCTAGAACAAAATATATGTTTTGGCAGACAATATTATACTTTGCCAGCCACAGCTGTGACACCAGATTTATGGTATTGCTATTTTGGCAATTGAATTTCACGGCAGAACAAAATATACGTTTTGGCGGACAATATTATACTTTGCCAGCCACAGCTGTGACACCAGATTTATGGTATTGCTATTTTTGCAATTGAATTTCACCCCAGAACAAAATATTTTCTTTACGAACAGATTAACACTTGGCCTGCAACAGCTGGGACACCAGATTCAGGGTATTGCTATTTTGGCAATTGAATTTCACCCCAGAACAAAATATATGTTTTGGCGGACAATATTATACTTTGCCAGCCACAGCTGTGACACCAGATTTATGGTATTGCTATTTTGGCCATTGAATTTCACCCCTGAACAAAATATATGTTTTGGCAGACAATATTATACTTTGCCAGCCTCAGCTGTGACACCAGATTTATGGTATTAGTATTTTGGCAATTGAATTTCACCCCAGAACAAAATATATGTTTTGGCAGACACTATTATACTTTGCCAGCCACTATTGGAACACCATATTCAGGGTATTGCTATTTTGGCAATTGAATTTCACCGCAGAACAAAATATATGTTTTTGCGGACACTATTATACTTTGACAACCAATAATGGAACATCAGATTCATTGTATTGCTATATTGGCAATTTAATTTCACCCCAGAACAAAATATACCCTTTGCAGGACACTATTAAACTTGGCCAGCCACAGCTGAAACCACTGATTTATGGTATTGCTATTTTGGCAATTGAATTTCACCCCAGAACAAAATATATGTTTTGGCGGAAACTATTATACTTTGGCAGCCACTACTGGAACACCAGATTCAGGGTATTGCTATTTTGGCAGTTGAATTTTACCCCAGAACAAAATATACCCTTTAAAGGACATATTAACACTTGGTCTGCCACAGCTGGGACACGAGATTCAGGGTATTGCTATTTTGGCAATTGAATGTCACCCAAGAACAAGATATACCCTTTTACGAACAGATTAACACTTGGCCTGCAACTACTGGAACACCCGATTCAAGGTATTGCTATTTTGGCAATTGAATTTTACCCCAGAACAAAATATACCTTTGTATCGGACAGATTAACACTTGGCCTGCAACAGCTGGGACAGCAGATTCAGGGTATTGCTATTTTGGCAATTCAATTTCACCCCAGAACAAAATATATGTTTTGGTGGACAATATTATACTTTGCCAGACACAGCTGTGACGCCAGATTTATGGTATTGCTATTTTGGCAATTGAATTTTACCCCTGAACAAAATATATGTTTTGGCAGACAATATTATACTTTGCCAGCCACAGCTGTGACACCAGATTTATGATATTGCTATTTTGGCAATTGAATTTCACCCCAGAACAAAATATATGTTTTGGCGGACACTATTATACTTTGCCAGCAACTACTGGAACACCAGATTCAGGGTATTGCTATTTTGGCAATTGAATTTCACCCCAGAACAAAATATACCCTTTGCCGGACACTATTAAACTTGGCCAGCCACAGCTGAAACCACTGATTTATGGTATTGCTATTTTGGCAATTGAATTTCACCCCAGAACAAAATATATGTTTTGATGGAAACTATTATACTTTGCCAGCCACTATTGGAACACCAGATTCAGGGTATTGCTATTTTGGCAATTGAATTTTCCCCTAGAACAAAATATATGTTTTGGCGGACAATATTATACATTAACAGCCACAGCTGTGACACCAGATTTATGGTATTTCTATTTTGGCAATTAAATTTAACCCCATAACAAAATATATGTTTTTGCGGACAAAATTATTCTTTGCCAGCCACTACTGGAACACCAGATTCAAGGTATTGCTATTTTGGAAATTGAATTTCACCCTAGAACAAAATATATGTTTTGGCGAACAACATTATACTTTTCCAGCCACAGCTGTGACACCAGATTTATGGTATTGCTATTTTGGCAATTGCTTTTCACCCTTGAACAAAATATATGTTTTGGCGGACAATATTATACTTTACCAGCCACAGCTATGACACCAGATTCATGGAATTGCTATTTTGGCAATTGAATTTAATCCCAGAACAAAATATATGTTTTGGCGGACACTATTATACTTTGCCAGCCACTACTGGAACATCAGATTCAAGGTATTGCTATTTTGGCAATTCAATTTCACCCCAGAACAACATATACCCTTTTACGGACAGATTAACACTTGGCCTGCATCAGCTAGGATACCAGATTCAGGGTATTGCTATTTTGGCAATTGAATTTCACCCCAGAACAAAATACATGTTTTGGCTGACACTATTATACTTTGCCATCCACTACTGGAACACCAGATTCAAGGTATTGCTATTTCGGCAATTGAATTTCACCCCAGAACAAAATATTTCCTTTTACGGACAGATTAACACTTGGCCTGCAACAGCTGGGACACCAGATTCAGGAATTGCTATTTTGGCAATTGAATTTCACCCTAGAACAAAATAAATGTTTTGGTGGACAATATTATACTTTGCCAGCCACAGTTGTGACAACAAATTTATGGTATTGCTATTCTGGCAATTGCATTTTACCCTAGAACAAAATAAATGTTTTGGCGGATAAAATTATACTTTGCCAGCCACAGCTGTGACACCAGATTTACGGTATTGCTATTTTGGCAATTGAATTTCACCCTAGAACCAAATATATGTTTTGTCGGACAATATTATACATTAACAGCCACAGCTGTGACAGCAGATTTATGGTATTGCTATTTTGGCAATTGAATTTAACCACAGAACAAATTATATGTTTTGGCGGACACTATTATACTTTGCCATCCACTACTGGAACACCAGATTCAAGGTATTGCTATTTTGGCAATTGAATTTCACCCCAGAACAAAATATTTACTTTTACAGACAGATTAACACTTGGCCTGCAACAGCTGGGACACCAGATTCAGAATATTGCTATTTTGGCAATTGAATTTCTCCCCAGAACAAAATATACCCTTTTACGAACAGATTAACACTTGGCCTGCAACTGCTGGAACACCAGACTCAGGGTATTGCTATTTTGGCAATTGAATTTCACCCTAGAATAAAATATATGTTTTGGCGGAAAATATTATACTTTGCCAGCCACAGCTGTGACACCAGATTTATGGTATTGCTATTTTGGCAATTGAATTTCACCCTAGAACAAAATATATGTTTTGGCAGACAATATTATACTTTGCCAGCCACAGCTGTGACACCAGATTTATGGTATTGCTATTTTGGCAATTGAATTTTATGGCAGAACAAAATATATGTTTTGGCGGACAATATTATACATTAACAGCCACAGCTGTGACACCAGATTTATGGTATTTCTATTTTGGCAATTAAATTTAACCCCAGAACAAAATATATGTTTTGGCGGACAAAATTATACTTTGCCAGCCACTACTGGAACACCAGATTCAAGGTATTGCTATTTTGGAAATTGAATTTCACCCTAGAACAAAATATATGTTTTGGCGAACAACATTATACTTTTCCAGCCACAGCTGTGACACCAGATTTATGGTATTGCTATTTTGGCAATTGCTTTTCACCCTTGAACAAAATATATGTTTTGGCGGACAATATTATACTTTACCAGCCACAGCTATGACACCAGATTCATGGAATTGCTATTTTGGCAATTGAATTTAATCCCAGAACAAAATATATGTTTTGGCGGACACTATTATACTTTGCCAGCCACTACTGGAACATCAGATTCAAGTTATTGCTATTTTGGCAATTCAATTTCACCCCAGAACAACATATACCCTTTTACGGACAGATTAACAATTGGCCTGCATCAGCTAGGATACCAGATTCAGGGTATTGCTATTTGGCAATTGAATTTCACCCCAGAACAAAATACATGTTTTGGCTGACACTATTATACTTTGCCATCCACTACTGGAACACCAGATTCAAGGTATTGCTATTTCGGCAATTGAATTTCACCCCAGAACAAAATATTTCCTTTTACGGACAGATTAACACTTGGCCTGCAACAGCTGGGACACCAGATTCAGGAATTGCTATTTTGGCAATTGAATTTCACCCTAGAACAAAATAAATGTTTTGGTGGACAATATTATACTTTGCCAGCCACAGTTGTGACAACAAATTTATGGTATTGCTATTCTGGCAATTGCATTTTACCCTAGAACAAAATAAATGTTTTGGCGGATAAAATTATACTTTGCCAGCCACAGCTGTGACACCAGATTTACGGTATTGCTATTTTGGCAATTGAATTTAACCACAGAACAAATTATATGTTTTGGCGGACACTATTATACTTTGCCATCCACTACTGGAACACCAGATTCAAGGTATTGCTATTTTGGCAATTGAATTTCACCCCAGAACAAAATATTTACTTTTACAGACAGATTAACACTTGGCCTGCAACAGCTGGGACACCAGATTCAGAATATTGCTATATTGGCAATTGAATTTCTCCCCAGAACAAAATATACCCTTTTACGAACAGATTAACACTTGGCCTGCAACTGCTGGAACACCAGACTCAGGGTATTGCTATTTTGGCAATTGAATTTCACCCTAGAATAAAATATATGTTTTGGCGGAAAATATTATACTTTGCCAGCCACAGCTGTGACACCAGATTTATGGTATTGCTATTTTGGCAATTGAATTTCACCCTAGAACAAAATATATGTTTTGGCAGACAATATTATACTTTGCCAGCCACAGCTGTGACACCAGATTTATGGTATTGCTATTTTGGCAATTGAATTTTATGGCAGAACAAAATATATGTTTTGGCGGACAATATTATACTTTGCCAGCCACAGCTGTGACACCAGATTTATGGTATTGCTATTTTTGCAACTGAATTTTACCCCAGAACAAAATATTTCCTTTTACGAACAGATTAACACTTGGCCTGCAACAGCTGGGACACCAGATTCAGGGTATTGCTATTTTGGCAATTGAATTTCACCCCAGAACAAAATATATGTTTTGGCGGACAATATTATACTTTGCCAGCCACAGCTGTGACACCAGATTTATGGTATTGCTATTTTGGCAATTGAATTTCACCCTTGAACAAAATATATGTTTTGGTAGACAATATTATACTTTGCCAGCCACAGCTGTGACACCAGATTTATGGTATTGCTATTTTGGCAATTGAATTTTGCCCCAGAACAAAATATATGTTTTGGCAGACACTATTATACTTTGCCAGCCACTATTGGAACACCAGATTCAGGGTATTGCTATTTTGGCAATTGAATTTCACCGCAGAACAAAATATATGTTTTTGCAGACACTATTATACTTTGACAACCACTAATGGAACATCAGATTCATTGTATTGCTATATTGGCAATTGAATTTCACCCCAGAACAAAATATACCCATTGCAGGACACTATTAAACTTGGCCAGCCACAGCTGAAACCACTGATTTATGGTATTGCTATTTTGGCAATTGAATTTCACCCCAGAACAAAATATATGTTTTGGCGGAAACTATTATACTTTGGCAGCCACTACTGGAACACCAGATTCAGGGTATTGCTATTTTGGCAGTTGAATTTTACCCCAGAACAAAATATACCCTTTAAAGTACATATTAACACTTGGTCTGCCACAGCTGGGACACGAGATTCAGGGTATTGCTATTTTGGCAATTGAATGTCACCCAAGAACAAGATATACCCTTTTACGAACAGATTAACACTTGGCCTGCAACTGCTGGAACACCAGATTCAGGGTATTGCTATTTTGGCAATTGAATTTCACCCCAAAACAAAATATATGTTTTGGCGGACAACATTATACTTTGCCAGCCACAGCTGTGACACCAGATTTATACTATTTTTATTTTGGCAATTGATTTTAACCCCAGAACAAAATATATGTTTTGGCGGACACTATTATTCTTTGCCAGCCACTACTGGAACACCAGATTCAGGGTATTGCTATTATGGCAATTGAATTTCACCCCAGAACAAAATAAATGTTTTGGCGGACAACATTATACTTTGCCAGCCACAGCTGTGACAACAAATTTATGGTATTGCTATTTTGGCAATTGCATTTCACCCTAGAACAAAATAAATTTTTTGGCGGATAAAATTATTCTTTGCCAGCCACAGCTGTGACACCAGATTTACGGTATTGCTATTTTGGCAATTGAATTTCACCCTAGAAACAAATATATGTTTTGGCGGACAATATTATACATTAACAGCCACAGCTGTGACACCAGATTTATGGTATTGCTATTTTGGCAATTAAAT
This sequence comes from Bufotes viridis, assembly GCA_033119425.1. Classification (NCBI taxonomy): domain Eukaryota; kingdom Metazoa; phylum Chordata; class Amphibia; order Anura; family Bufonidae; genus Bufotes; species Bufotes viridis. Next base: position 195,373,565 of record CM065591.1, on the reverse strand, counting down.
TTAACCCCAGAACAAAATATATGTTTTGTGGGACACTTTTATACTTTGCCAGCCACTACTGGAACACCAGATTCAAGGTATTGCTATTTTGGCAATTCAATGTCACCCCAGAACAAAATATATGTTTTGGCGTACACTATTATACTTTGCCAGCCACTACTGGAACATCAGATTCAAGGTATTGCTATTTCGGCAATTGAATTTTACCCCAGAACAAAATATTTCCTTTTACGGACAGATTAACACTTGGCCTGCAACAGCTGGGACACAAGATTCAGGTATTGCTATTTTGGCAATTGAATTTAACCCTAGAACAAAATAAATGTTTTGGCGGACAACATTATACTTTGCCAGCCACAGCTATGACAACAAATTTATGCTATTGCTATTTTGGCAATTGCATTTCACCCTAGAACAAAATAAATGTTTTGGCGGATAAAATTATACTTTGCCAGCCACAGCTGTGACACCAGATTTACGGTATTGCTATTTTGGCAATTTCATTTCACCCTAGAACAAAATATATGTTTTGGCGGACAATATTATACATTAACAGCCACAGCTGTGACACCAATTTACGGTATTGCTATTTTGGCAATTAAATTTAACCCCAGAACAAAATATATGTTTTGGCGGACACTATTTGCCAGCCACTACTTGCCAGCCACTACTTGAACACCCGATTCAAGGTATTGCTATTTTGGCAATTTAATTTCACCCCAGAACAAAATATACCTTTGTATCGGACAGATTAACACTTGGCCTGCAACAGCTGGGACAGCAGATTCAGGGTATTGCTATTTTGGCAATTGAATTTCACCCCAGAACAAAATATATGTTTTGGCGGACAATATTATACTTTTCCAGCCACAGCTGTGACACCATTTTTATGGTATTGCTATTTTGGCAATTACATTTCACCCTAGAACAAAATATATGTTTTGGAGGACAATATTATACATTGCCAGCCACAGCTGTGACACCAGATTCAGGGTACTGCTATTTTGGCAATTGAATTTCACCCCAGAACAAAATATATGTTTTTGCGGACACTATTATACTTTGATAGCCACTACTGGAACATCAGATTTAGGGTATTGCTATTTCGGCAATTGAATTTCACCCCAGAACAAAATATTTCCTTTTACGGACAGATTAACACTTGGCCTGCAACACCTGGGACACCAGATTCAGGTATTGCTATTTTGGCAATTGAATTTCACCCTAGAACAAAATAAATGTTTTGGCGGACAACATTATACTTTGCCAGCCACAGCTGTGACAACAAATTTATGGTATTGCTATTTTGGCAATTGCATTTCACCCTAGAACAAAATAAATGTTTTGGCGGATAAAATTATACTTTTCCAGCCACAGCTGTGACACCAGATTTACGGTATTGCTATTTTGGCAATTGAATTTCACCCCAGAACGAAATATATGTTTTGGCGGACACTATTATACTTTGCCAGCCACTACTGGAACACCAGATTCAGGGTACCGCTATTTTGGCAATTGAATTTTACCCCAGAACAAAATATGTTAGAAGGCCAGTTTATTGGCCTGTATTTGTTGGAGGGGCGTAAGTAGCACATTTATACCAGGCAGGCACCTTCCTTGGGCGTGTCGACGGCTGCTGCGTAGTTGTGTACAGTCAGAGCCACCTGTTGCAGCACATGGGCTGAATCTGCAGCTTCCATACCCAGTCAGTGTCCAGGATCCCAGTTGAGGTCGTTCCGGTCGGGTGAGGGTTTGCAACCAGCTCGTGCAGCATCGTCCCGTTACAGTCCGGCCGGCGATGCGTCGGCTCCTTTGGTGAGGAGGAGCGGCATTGCACTGGAGCGATTCTGCCTGGCAGCCCACGTTTGGCTCCCACGCGGCAGCACGATTAGTCCGGCCGGCAGTGTGTCGGCTTCTTTGGTGAGTAGGAGCAGCACTGCACCGGAGCGATCCTGCCTGGCACCCCAACGTTTGGTGCCCACGTGGCAGTGCGGTTAGGTAGCAGGGGTCAGCGTGACTCCGTCTCGTTTTCTCGCGCCTGACAGCCCACGCTTGGCGTCCACGTGGCGGCACATCTAGGCAGCAGGGGTCAGCGTGACTCCGTCTCGCTTTCTCGCAGGCTTCCATGTCTTGCACAGGTCACCTTGCTTAGTCTGTCCGTGTATATCTGCATGTCTTTCTTGTCTGCTTTTCACTTCGCTGCTTGCCAGCAAACCTCTCTCGCTATCCGCTATTATTTCTGCAGACAGACTAAAGCCTTGTTCACACTGACATCCAGCGTTATCCCCTTACTTGCATTATAGAGGGATAGGTTCAGGCAGCTGATTACTCCAGGTGGAGCAGAGTTGCTGTTTACAAAGTGTTATTGTTTCTTTAGTATAAATGCTGTTTTATGATGCGTGTTTAAGTAGACGGTGAGCTCCTCTGTGCTGAGGTATCTTCCCAGCAAACCTCTCTCGCTCTCTGCTATTATTTCTGCAGACAGACTAAGGCCTTGTTCACACTGACATTCAGCATTATCCCCTTACTCGCATTATAGAGGGTGAGGCAGCTGATTACTCCAGGTGACGCAGAGTTGCTGTTTTCAGAGTGTTATTGTTTCTTTAGTATAGATGCTATTTTGCGATATGTATATTGAGTAGACGGTAAGCTCCTCTGCGCTGAGGTATATTTCATTTGTCTTGTTTCATTTGTTTTTGAAATGTAAAATGTGTTTGTATCACTTTAAGGTTGTGAACCTGAGTTTGTGCACTAAATAAGCACCTGTGCAGGTGCTGGGGATCCATCTTCAGTTCAGAGTGTTAGCTGGACACTGGGGAGCTGCTTGCTACAAAGGTAATTGCAGAGACCCATGAGGACCTTTTTTATTTTGTTATTTTTGCCTCGTTTTGTTGCTTTATTTGTGCTAAAAATAGATAGAAGCGTGGCTTTTGCCGAGAACTGAGTTTTGTTTGGTTTTACGGCTTATATGCCCACATCTCTACTGGGCGCATGTGCTGATGGTGGCGACGTTTGCATGTACTCGCCTATAGCGGAGTGGTGTGGTACAGGTTGTTTATATTACTGCATGCCTCATGTTAGTGTCAGCATACTACCACAGTGAGGTTTGTCTTTATATGTCATTCGTTGCTTTTGAGGTCACGTCACAGCTCGCCATTCTCAGTTGATGTGGTCAATCACATCTCGTGCTTGGGTAGTAGGGAGGAAAAAAAAAAAAGTCACATTATGGGCGGATTTCGCATTATGTTACGGGCTTTTCTACTTGACGTTTATTTTAGGTTGTTATAGGTTCTGAATGTTGGGTAAGTCACATTTCATCAGTTTGCGGTCTCGCAACATCAGACCTGACCCGTCACTCAGGCCTCGGCGGTTTCCACCATTTTGTTGGTTCCGATGCCTCGTGTCAGTGTCGGCATACTACCACAGCCAGCTTCATTCATTGCATGTAATTTTGCTTTTCAGGTCATGTCATAGCTCGCCATTCTCAGTTGGTGTGCTCAATTACATCTGTTGCTAAGGTAGTAGGAAAAAAAAATCACATCATATGTGGATTTCCCATTAGGTTGCGGGCTTTGCTACTTGACGTTTTATTTTTAGGTTGTTATAGGTCCAGAATGTTGGGTAAGTCATTTTCATCAGTTTGCGGTGTCACAACATCAGACCTGACCTGTCACTCGGGCCTCGGCGGTGTCAACCATTTCGTTGGTTCTGATGCCTACAGGCATCCACGTCTGTGTCGGCACTACCACAGCCAGGAGCATCTTTGCATGTCATTTGCTTCTTCAGGTCACGTAACAGCTCTCCATTCTTAGTTGGTGTGGTCAATTACATCTGTTGCTAAGGTAGCGGGGGGAACTAAAATTAAATGGAAAGTAAAGTATGTGTGAAACCTTATCAGCTTACAAACTCGCTACTTGATGTTTCTTCAAAGACTGCTTTAGGTTCAGTGTTGGGTAAGTCACGTTTTCATCAGGTTGCAGTATCGCAACGTCAAACTGTACACGTCGCTCAGGGCACGGCGGTTTCAACCATTTTATTTTATTTTTTCTTCAGATGCTTTCGCTGGCACTGGTTTTGTTGCCATTTCTTGGCCCCAATATAATCATTTTCTTTCCGACTTTCTATTCACGGTGCCCGGTTCGTGTCTATCAGCAATTACTGGCAGCAGTAACAAACCAAGGCCTTGCGAGTACTCTGTTGGGGTTCCCATGGCCCACTCGCCACTGGTGTTGGGCGCGAGTATTCGCAAGGCGAGTTTGATCTTGAATATTGTGATTTTGAGGTTTGCAAATATGTTAAATACTTGACCCCATATTCGCAATTACGTATATTCGCTCTTGAGATGGATAGTGAGTGATAAAGAAACTGTATCTGAAAGGAAAAAAAATTATATTCAGACATAATTTCCCCAACCTTAGTTGCTGCTTTCACAGTAGAGATTAAACGATAGAGTTTTAATAATGTTCGTCACTTGAATAATCGCATTAATCTATTCGCGGTTTGTATTCCCTTACCTACCTAGCGTTAACAGGTCGTGTCAGACTCCAGTACGCTGAGTGTATTGTACGGATTTCCACATGCCTTTTCGCCCCTTCCATTCACTCAAATGACTCCCGCCATTTCAAGCTTTCTATACGTGTAAAGCTGTTTAAACATTATTAATAACGAACAATTTATGCGCACGCAAATATTACTCGAATTAGTCGCTAGTCATGATATTGCATGCGAAATAACGAATATTGCTATATCGCGAAAGCGCGACGAATGTGATGCAGGTTGTTTGTCTGACGTTGCAAGGTCGAATGTGGGTCTTTGCGCTCATCTCTACTTACACCTTTGTCGTGCGGCATGACCGCATGCCTATGTCCAAATTAGGGTTGAAACCTACATCTATCAGCCTTTCCTTCAGGTGAGGTGCGGCATATGCTGCCTCTAGGTACGATAGTTCCGGACCATTTTATCCGGAAGCTAGGTCAGTGGCGCTCTGCATGTTTATTAGGTTCATACCTCAATCTAGTTGAGATGTTCTTGCATTCCAGAGGTTGGTCATGTTGGTGTTGTTGCTGGCACTGGTTTCATTGCCATTTTGGCCCCAATATAATCATTCTCTTTCCGACATTCCTTTCAGAGTGCCCGGCTTTGTGTCTTTTAGTAATTACTGGCAGCAGTAACAGACCAAGACCTAAGAGTACTCTGTCGCGGTCCTCACGGCACCCCTCACCACTTCTCAGTTATGCGGCATGTCCTATCCCGGTGTCCCATTTTAGGGTCCAAACCAACAGCTATCCGGCCTTTCCTTGAGGTCAGGTGCAGCATGTGCTGCCTCTGGGAACAATAGTTCTGGCTCCATGTTATCCGGAATTTAGGCGCTCTGCATGTTCAATAGGTTCATACCTCAGCCTAGTTGAGAGATGTTCTTGCATTCCAGAGGTTGGTCATGTTAGTGTTGTTAGGTACTATTGTGTATCATTTAGTTGGCTTTTTGGCCCCCTTCAGGCATTCCTCCTACGCAGCGGTTATGGCACAACTCAAGCCGCTTAGACTAGTTAGTTAGGCAGGTAGACGGTTACGTGTCATGTAGCCCCGACCACAAGTTAGAAGGCCAGTTTATTGGCCTGTATTTGTGGGAGGGGCGTAAGTAGCACATTTATACCAGGCAGGCGCCTCCCTTGGGCGTGTCGACGGCTGCTGCGTACCCTCCCAACCCACCCTTATTTTTCATAAACACCTTGCAGGGCATGCCCCCCTTCAGGCATTCCTCCTACGCAGCGGTTATGGCACAACTCAAGCCGCTTAGCCTAGTTAGTTAGGCAGGTAGACGGTTACGTGTCATATAGCCCCGACCACAAATGTTTTTGCGGACTTTATTATACTTTGCCAGCCACTACTGGAACACCAGATTCAGGGTATTGCTATTTTGGCAGTTGAATTTTACCCCAGAACAAAATATACCCTTTAAAGGACATATTAACACTTGGTCTGCCACAGCTGGGACACGAGATTCAGGGTATTGCTATTTTGTCAATTGAATGTCACCCAAGAACAAGATATACCCTTTTACGAACAGATTAACACTTGGCCTGCAACTGCTGGAACACCAGATTCAGGGTATTGCTATTATGGCAATTGAATTTCACCCCAGAACAAATTAAATGTTTTGGCGGACAACATTATAATTTGCCAGCCACAGCTGTGACAACAAATTTATGGTATTGCTATTTTGGCAATTGCATTTCACCCTAGAACAAAATAAATGTTTTGGCGGATAAAATTATTCTTTGCCAGCCACAGCTGTGACACCAGATTTACGGTATTGCTATTTTGGCAATTGAATTTCACCCTAGAACCAAATATATGTTTTGGCGGACAATATTATACATTAACAGACACAGCTGTGACACCAGATTTATGGTATTGCTATTTTGGCAATTAAATTTAACCCCAGAACAAAATATATGTTTTGGGGGAAACTTTTATACTTTGCCAGCCACTACTGGAACATCAGATTCAAGGTATTGCTATTTTGGCAATTCAATTTCACCCCAGAACAACATATACCCTTTTACGGACAGATTAACACTTGGCATGCATCAGCTAGGATACCAGATTAAGGGTATTGCAATTTGGCAATTTAATTTCACCCCAGAACAAAATATATGTTTTGGCTGACACTATTATACTTTGCCATCCACTATTGGAACACCAGATTCAAGGTATTGCTATTTCGGCAATTGAATTTCACCCCAGAACAAAATATATGTTTTGGCGGACAACATTATACTTTTCCAGCCACAGCTGTGACACCAGATTTATGGTATTGCTATTTTGGCAATTGAATTTAACCCCAGAACAAAACATATGTTTTGGCGGACACTATTATACTTTGCCAGCCACTACTGGAACATCAGATTCAAGGTATTGCTATTTTGGCAATTCAATTTCACCCCAGAACAACATATATCCTTTAACGGACAGATTAACACTTGGCCTGCATCAGCTAGGATACCAGATTCAGGGTATTGCTATTTGGCAATTGAATTTCACCCCAGAGCAAAATATTTCTTTTACGGACAGATTAACACTTGGCCTGCAACAGCTGGGACACCAGATTCAGGTATTGCTATTTTGGCAATTGAATTTCACCCTAGAACAAAATAAATGTTTTGGCGGACAACATTATACTTTGCCAGCCACAGCTGTGACAACAAATTTATGGTATTGCTATTTTGGCAATTGAATTTCACCCCAGAACAAAATATATGTTTTGACGGACACTATTATACTTTGCCTAGCCACTAGCTGGAACACCAGATTCAGGGTATTGCTATTTTGGCAATTGAATTTCACCCCAGTACAAAATATATGTTTTGGCGGACACTATTATACTTTGACAGCCACTACTGGAACATCAGATTCAGGGTATTGCTATTTTGGCAATTGAATTTCACCCCAGAACAAAATATACCCTTTGCAGTGACACTGATTAAAATTGTGCCATGCACAACTATGTCTGGACAACATACACTTGATTTATGGTATTGATATTTTGTCAATTGAATTTCACCCCCAGAACAAAATAGACCTGTTTTATCGGACAGATTAACACTTGGCCTGCAACAGCTGGGACAGCAGATTCAGGGTATTGCTATTTTGGCAATTGAATTTCACCCCAGAACAAAATATATGTTTTGGCAGACAATATTATACTTTGCCAGCCACAGCTATGACACCAGATTTATGGTATTGCTATTTTGGCAATTGAATTTCACCCCAGAACAAAATATATGTTTTGGCAGACATTATTATACTTTGCCAGCCACTACTGGAACACCAGATTCAGGGTATTGCTATTTTGGCCATTGAATTTCACCCCAGAACAAAATATATGTTTTCAGGACACTATTATACTTTGCCATCCAATACTGGAACATCAGATTCAGGGTATTGCTATTTTGGCAATTGAATTTCACCCCAGAACAACATATATCCTTTGCAGGACACTATTAACACCTGCCACAGCTGAAACCACTGATTTATGGTATTGCTGGAACTACCAGATTCAGAGGTGATTGCTATTTTGGCAATTGAATTTCACTCACCAGAACAAAGATATACCCTTTACAGGACAGATTAACACTTGGCCTGCAACTGCTGGAACACCAGATTCAGGGTATTGCTATTTTGGCAATTGAATTTCACCCCAGAACAAAATATACCCTTTGCAGGACACTGATTAAACTTGGCCAGCCAACAGCTGGAACCACTAGATTTAGAGTATTGCTATTTTGGCAATTGAATTTCACCCAGAACAATAATATATGCATTGGCAGGACACTATTATACTTTGCCAGCCACTAGCTGGAACCACTAGATTCAAGGTATTGCTATTTTGGCAATTGAATTTCACCCCAGAACAAAATATATGCTTTGGCGGACACTATTATACTTTGCCAGCCACTAGCTGGAACACCAGATTCAAGGTATTGCTATTTTGGCAATTGAATTTCACCCCAGAACAAAATATATGTTTTGGCGGACACATTATACTTTGCCAGCCACAGCTGTGACACCAGATTTATGGTATTGCTATTTTGGCAATTGAATTTCACCCTAGAACAAAATATATGTTTTGGCGGACACATATTATACTTTGCCAGCCACTAGCTGTGAACACCAGATTTATGGTATTGCTATTTTGGCAATTGAATTTCACCCCAGAACAAAATATATGTTTTGACGGACACTATTAATACTTTGCCAGCCACTAGCTGGGACACCAGATTCAGGGTATTGCTATTTTGGCAATTGAATTTCACCCCAGAACAAAATATACCCTTTGTCGGACAGATTAACACTTGGCCTGCAACTGCTGGAACACCAGATTCAGGGTATTGCTATTTTGGCAATTGAATTTCACCCTAGAACAAAATATATGTTTTGGCGGACAATATTATACTTTGCCAGCCACAGCTGTGACACCAGATTTATGGTATTGCTATTTTGGCAAATGACATTTCACCCTAGAACAAAATATATGTTTTGGCGGACACTATTATACTTTGCCAGCCACAGCTGTGAACACCAGATTTATGGTATTGCTATTTTGGCAATTGAATTTCACCCCAGAACAAAATATATGTTTTTGCAGGACACTATTCTACTTTGACAGCAACTACTGGAACATCATATACAGGGTATTGCTATTTTGGCAATTGAATTTCACCCCAGAACAAAATATATGTTTTTATGGACAGATTAACACTTGGCCTGCAACAGCTGGGACACCAGATTCAGAGTATTGCTATTTTGGCAATTGAATTTCACCCCAGAACAAAATATATGTTTTGGCGGACAAAATTATACTTTGCCAGCTACAGCTGTGACAGCAGATTTATGGTATTGCTATTTTGGCAATTGAAATTCCCACCAGAACAAAATATATGTTTTGGCTGACACTATTATACTTTACCATCCACTACTGGAACACCAGATTCAAGGTATTGCTATTTTGGCAATTGAATTTCACCCCAGAACAAAATATTTCCTTTGCAGGACAGATTAACACTTGGCCTGCAACAGCTGGGACACCAGATTCAGGGTATTGCTATTTTGGCATTTGAATTTCACCCCAGAACAAAATATACCCTTTTAGTGAACAGTATTAACACTTGGCCTGCAACAAGCTGGGAACACCAGATTCAGGGTATTGCTATTTTGGCAATTGAATTTCACCCCAAAACAAAATATATGTTTTGGCGGACAATATTATACTTTGCCAGACACAGCTGTTACAACAGATTCACGGTATTGCTATTTTGGCAATTGAATTTCACCGTAGAACAAAATATATGTTTTGGCGGACAATATTATACTTTGCCAGCCACAGCTGTGACACCAGATTTATGGTATTGCTATTTTGGCAATTGAATTTCACCCCAGAACAAAATATATGTTTTGGCGGACAATATTATACTTTGCCAGCCATAGCTGTGACACCAGATTTATGGTATTGCTATTTTGGCAATTGAATTTCACCCTAGAACCAAATATATGTTTTGGCGGACAATATTATACATTAACAGACACAGCTGTGACACCAGATTTATGGTATTGCTATTTTGGCAATTAAATTTAACCCCAGAACAAAATATATGTTTTGGGGAAACTTTTATACTTTGCCAGCCACTACTGGAACATCAGATTCAAGGTATTGCTATTTTGGCAATTCAATTTCACCCCAGAACAACATATACCCTTTTACGGACAGATTAACACTTGGCATGCATCAGCTAGGATACCAGATTAAGGGTATTGCAATTTGGCAATTTAATTTCACCCCAGAACAAAATATATGTTTTGGCTGACACTATTATACTTTGCCATCCACTATTGGAACACCAGATTCAAGGTATTGCTATTTCGGCAATTGAATTTCACCCCAGAACAAAATATATGTTTTGGCGGACAACATTATACTTTTCCAGCCACAGCTGTGACACCAGATTTATGGTATTGCTATTTTGGCAATTGAATTTAACCCCAGAACAAAACATATGTTTTAGCGGACACTATTATACTTTGCCAGCCACTACTGGAACATCAGATTCAAGGTATTGCTATTTTGGCAATTCAATTTCACCCCAGAACAACATATACCCTTTAACGGACAGATTAACACTTGGCCTGCATCAGCTAGGATACCAGATTCAGGGTATTGCTATTTGGCAATTGAATTTCACCCCAGAGCAAAATATTTCCTTTTACGGACAGATTAACACTTGGCCTGCAACAGCTGGGACACCAGATTCAGGTATTGCTATTTTGGCAATTGAATTTCACCCTAGAACAAAATAAATGTTTTGGCGGACAACATTATACTTTGCCAGCCACAGCTGTGACAACAAATTTATGGTATTGCTATTTTGGCAATTGCATTTCACCCTAGAACAAAATAAATGTTTTGGCGGATAAAATTACACTTTTCCTGCCACAGCTGTGACACCAGATTTACGGTATTGCTATTTTGGCAATTGAATTTAACCCCAGAACAAAATATATGTTTTGGGGGACACTTTTATACTTTGCCAGCCACTACTGGAACACGAGATTCAAGGTATTGCTATTTTTGCAATTGAATTTCACCCCAGAAAAAAATATATGTTTTGGCAGACAACATTATACTTTTCCAGCCACAGCTATGACACCAGATTTATGGTATTGCTTTTTTGGCAATTACATTTCACCCTAGAACAAAATATATGTTTTGGCGGACAATATTATACATTAACAGCCACAGCTGTGACACCAGATTTATGGTATTGCTATTTTGGCAATTAAATTTAACCCCAGAACAAAATATATGTTTTGGCGGACACTATTATACTTTGCCAGCCACTACTGGAACACCCGATTCAAGGTATTGCTATTTTGGCAATTGAATTTCACCCCAGAACAAAATATACCTTTGTATCGGACAGATTAACACTTGGCCTGTAACAGCTGGGACAGCAGATTCAGGGTATTGCTATTTTGGCAATTGAATTTCACCCCAGAACAAAATATAAGTTTTGGCGGACAATATTATACTTTGCCAGACACAGCTGTGACACCAGATTTATGGTATTGCTATTTTGGCAATTGAATTTCACCCCAGAACAAAATATATGTTTTGGCGCACACTATTATTCTTTGCCAGCCACTACTGGAACACCAGATTCAGGGTATTGCTATTTTGGCAATTGAATTTCACCCCAGAATAAAATATATGTTTTTGCGGACACTATTATACTTTGACAGCCACTACTGGAACATCAGATTCAGGGTATTGCTATTTTAGCAATTGAATTTCACCACAGAACAAAATATACCTTTTTATCGGACAGATTAACACTTGGCCTGCAACAGCTGGGACAGCAGATTCAGGGTATTGCTATTTTGGCAATTGAATTTCACCCCTGAACAAAATATATTTTTTGGCGGACACTATTATACTTTGCCAGCCACTACTGGAACACCAGATTCAGGGTATTGCTATTTTGGCAATTGAATTTCACCCCAGAACAAAATATATGTTTTTGCGGACACTATTATACTTTGACAGCCACTAATGGAACATCAGATTCAGGGTATTGCTATTTTAGCAATTGAATTTCACCCCAGAACTAAATATTTCCTTTGCAGGACAATATTAAACTTGGCCAGCCACAGCTGAAACCACTGATTTATGGTATTGCTATTTTGGCAATTGAATTTCACCCCAGAACAAAATATATGTTTTGGTGGAAACTATTATACTTTGCCAGCCACTACTGGAACACCAGATTCAGGGTATTGCTATTTTGGCAATTGACTTTTACCCCAGAACAAAATATATGTTTTGGCGGACAATATTATACATTAACAGCCAAAGCTGTGACACCAGATTTATGGTATTGCTATTTTGGCAATTGAATTTCACCCCAGAACAAAATATATGTTTTGGCGGACACTATTATACTTTGCCAGCCACTACTGGAACACCAGATTCAGGGTATTGCTATTTTGGCAATTGAATTTCACCCCAGTACAAAATATATGTTTTTGCGGACACTATTATACTTTGACAGCCACTACTGGAACATCAGATTCAGGGTATTGCTATTTTGGCAATTGAATTTCACCCCAGAACAAAATATACCCTTTGCAGGACACTGTTAAAATTGGCCAGCCACTGCTGAAACCACTGATTTATGGTATTGATATTTTGTCAATTGAATTTCACCCCAGAACAAAATAGACCTTTTATCGGACAGATTAACACTTGGCCTGCAACAGCTGGGACAGCAGATTCAGGGTATTGCTATTTTGGCAATTGAATTTCACCCCAGAACAAAATATATGTTTTGGCAGACAATATTATACTTTGCCAGCCACAGCTATGACACCAGATTTATGGTATTGCTATTTTGGCAATTGAATTTCACCCGAGAACAAAATATATGTTTTGGCAGACATTATTATACTTTGCCAGCCACTACTGGAACACCAGATTCAGGGTATTGCTATTTTGGCCATTGAATTTCACCCCAGAACAAAATATATGTTTTCGGACACTATTATACTTTGCCATCCAATACTGGAACATCAGATTCAGGGTATTGCTATTTTGGCAATTGAATTTCACCCCAGAACAACATATATCCTTTGCAGGACACTATTAAACTTGGCCAGCCACAGCTGAAACCACTGATTTATGGTATTGCTGGAACACCAGATTAAGGGTATTGCTATTTTGGCAATTGAATTTTACTCCAGAACAAAATATACCCTTTAAAGGACAGATTAACACCTGGTCTGCCACAGCTGGGACACCAGATTCAGGGTATTGCTATTTTGGCAACTGAATGTCACCACAGAAAAAGATATACCCTTTTACGAACAGATTAACACTTGGCCTGCAACTGCTGGAACACCAGATTTAGGGTATTGCTATTTTGGCAATTGAATTTAACCCCAGAACAAAATATACCCCTTGCAGGACACTGTTAAACTTGGCCAGCCAAAGCTGAAACCACTGATTTATAGTATTGATATTTTGTCAATTGAATTTCACCCCAGAACAATAAATATGCATTGGCGGACACTATTATATTTTGCCAGCCACTACTGGAACACCAGATTCAAGGTATTGCTATTTTGGCAATTGAATTTCACCCCAGAACAAAATATACCCTTTTACGGACAGATTAACACTTGGCCCTGCAACAGCTGGGACACCAGATTCAGGCTATTGCTATTTTGGCAATTGAATTTCACCCCAGAACAAAATATATGTTTTGGCGGACACAATTATACTTTGCCAGCCACAGCTGTGACACCAGATTTACGGTATTGCTATTTTGGCAATTGAATTTCACCCTAGAACAAAATATATGTTTTGGCTGACTCGTTTATACTTTGCCATCCACTAGTGGAACACCAGATTCAAGGTTTTGCTTTTTTGTCAATTGAATTTCAACCCAGAACAAAATATTTCCTTTTACGGACAGAGTAACACTTGGCCTGCAACAGCTGGGACACCAGATTCAGGGTATTGCTATTTTGGCAATTGAATTTCACCCCAGAACAAAATATACCCTTTTCCGAACAGATTAACACTTGGCCTGCAATTGCTGGAACACCAGATTCAGGGTATTGCTATTTTGGCAATTGAATTTCACCCTAGAACAAAATTTATGTTTTGGCGGACAATATTATACTTTGCCAGCCACAGCTGTGACACCAGATTTATGGTATTGCTATTTTGGCAAATACATTTCACCCTAGAACAAAATATATGTTTTGGCGGACAATATTATACTTTGCCAGCCACAGCTGTGACACCAGATTTATGGTATTGCTATTTTGGCAATTGAATTTCACCCCAGAACAAAATATATGTTTTTGCAGGCACTATTCTACTTTGACAGCAACTACTGGAACATCATATACAGGGTATTGCTATTTTGGCAATTGAATTTCACCCCAGAACAAAATATATGTTTTTACGGACAGATTAACACTTGGCCTGCAACAGCTGGGACACCAGATTCAGAGTATTGCTATTTTGGCAATTGAATTTCACCCCAGAACAAAATATATGTTTTGGCGGAAAAATTATACTTTGCCAGCTACAGCTGTGACAGCAGATTTATGGTTTTGCTATTTTGGCAATTGAAATTCCCACCAGAACAAAATATATGTTTTGGCTGACACTATTATACTTTACCATCCACTACTGGAACACCAGATTCAAGGTATTGCTATTTTGGCAATTGAATTTCACCCCAGAACAAAATATTTCCTTTTACAGACAGATTAACACTTGGCCTGCAACAGCTGGGACACCAGATTCAGGGTATTGCTATTTTGGCATTTGAATTTCACCCCAGAACAAAATATACCCTTTACGAACAGATTAACACTTGGCCTGAAAAAGCTGGGAAACCAGATTAAGGGTATTGCTATTTTGGCAATTGAATTTCACCCCAAAACAAAATATATGTTTTGGCGGACAAAATTATACTTTGCCAGACACAGCTGTTACAACAGATTCACCGTATTGCTATTTTGGCAATTGAATTTCACCGTAGAACAAAAAATATGTTTTGGCGGACAATATTATACTTTGCCAGCCACAGCTGTGACACCAGATTTATGGTATTGCTATTTTGGCAATTGAATTTCACCCCAGAACAAAATATATGTTTTGGCGGACAATATTATACTTTGCCAGCCATAGCTGTGACACCAGATTTATGGTATTGCTATTTTGGCAATTGAATTTCACCCTAGAACAAAATATATGTTTTAGCGGACAATATTATACATTAACAGACACTAGCTGTGACACCAGATTCATGGTATTGCTATTTTGGCAATTGAATTTCAACCCCAGAACAAAATATATGTTTTGCGGGAAACTATTATACTTTGCCAGCCACTAGCTGGAACATCAGATTCATGGTATTGCTATTTTGGCAATTCAATTTCACCCCAGAACAACATATATCCTTTTACGGACAGATTAACACTTGGCATGCATCAGCTAGGATACCAGATTAAGGGTATTGCAATTTGGCAATTTAATTTCACCCCAGAACAAAATATATGTTTTGGCTGACACTATTATACTTTGCCATCCACTATTGGAACACCAGATTCAAGGTATTGCTATTTCGGCAATTGAATTTCACCCCAGAACAAAATATATGTTTTAGCGGACAACATTATACTTTTCCAGCCACAGCTGTGACACCAGATTTATGGTATTGCTATTTTGGCAATTGAATTTAACCCCAGAACAAAACATATGTTTTGGCGGACACTATTATACTTTGCCAGCCACTACTGGAACATCAGATTCAAGGTATTGCTATTTTGGCAATTCAATTTCACCCCAGAACAAAATATATCCTTTAACGGACAGATTAACACTTGGCCTGCATCAGCTAGGACACCAGATTCAGGGTATTGCTATTTTGGCAATTGAATTTCACCCCAGAACAAAATATATGTTTTAGCGGACAATATTAATACTTTGCCAGCCACAGCTGTGACACCAGATTTATGGTATTGCTATTTTGGCAATTGAATTTCACCCCAGAACAAAATATATGTTTTAGCGGACACTATTATACTTTGCCAGCCACTACTGGAACATCAGATTCAGGGTATTGCTATTTTGGCAATTGAATTTCACCCTAGAACAAAATATACCCTTTGCAGGACACTATTAAACTTTGGCCAGCCACAGCTGTGAAACCACTGATTTATGGTATTGCTATTTTGGCAATTGAATTTCACCCCAGAACAAAATATATCTTTTACGAACAGATTAACACTTGGCCTGCAACTAGCTGGAACACCAGATTCAGGGTATTGCTATTTTGGCAATTGAATTTCACCCCAGAACAAAATATATCTTTTAGCGGACAGATTATACTCTTGCCTGCAACAGCTGGGACACCAGATTCAGGGTATTGCTATTTTGGCAATTGAATTTCACCCCAGAACAAAATATATGTTTTGGCGGACAATATTATACTTTGCCAGCCACAGCTGTGACACCAGATTTATGGTATTGCTATTTTGGCCATTGAATTTTACGGCAGAACAAAATATATGTTTTGGCGGACAATATTCTACTTTGCCAGCCACAGCTGTGAAACCAGTTTTATGGTATTGCTATTTTTGCAATTGAATTTCACCCCAGAACAAAATATTTCCTTTTACGAACAGATTAACACTTGGCCTGCAACAGCTGGGACACCAGATTCAGGGTATTGCTATTTTGGCAATTGAATTTCACCCCTGAACAAAATATATGTTTTGGCAGACAATATTATACTTTGCCAGCCACAGCTGTGACACCAGATTTATGGTATTGCTATTTTGGCAATTGAATTTCACCCCAGAACAAAATATATGTTTTGGCAGACACTATTATACTTTGCCAGCCATTATTGGAACACTAGATTCTGGTTATTGCTATTTTGGCAATTGAATTTCACCGTAGAACAAAATATACCCTTTGCAGGACACTATTAAACTTGGCCAGCCACAGCTGAAACCACTGATTTATGGTATTGCTATTTTGGCAATTGAATTTCACCCCAGAACAAAATATATGTTTTGGAGGAAACTATTATACTTTGCCAGCCACTACTGGAACACCAGATTCAGGGTATTGCTATTTTGGCAGTTGAATTTTACCCCAGAACAAAATATACCATTTAAAGGACATATTAACACTTGGTCTACCACAGCTGGGACACAAGTTTCAGGGTATTGCTATTTTGGCAATTGAATGTCACCCAAGAACAAAATATACCCTTTTACGAACAGATTAACACTTGGCCTGCAACTGCTGGAACACCAGATTCAGGGTATTGCTATTTTGGCAATTGAATTTCACCCCAGAACAAAAAATATGTTTTGACGGACAACATTATACTTTGCCAGCCACAGCTGTGACACCAGATTTATACTATTTTTATTTTGGCAATTGAATTTAACCCCAGAACAAAATATATGTTTTGGCGGACACTATTATACTTTGCCAGCCACTACTGGAACACCAGATTCAGGGTATTGCTATTTTGGCCATTGAATTTCACCCCAGAACAAAATATATGTTTTTCGGAAACACTATTATACTTTGCCATCCACTACTGGAACATCAGATTCAGGGTATTGCTATTTTGGCAATTGAATTTCACCCCAGAACAAAATATATCCTTTGCAGGACACTATTAAACTTGGCCAGCCACAGCTGAAACCACTGATTTATGGTATTGCTGGAACACCAGATTCAGGGTCTTGCTATTTTGGCAATTGAATTTTACCCCAGAACAAAATATACCCTTTAAAGGACAGATTAACACTTGGTCTGCCACAGCTGGGACACCAGATTCAGGGTATTGCTATTTTGGCAACTGAATGTCACCACAGAAAAAGATATACCCTTTTACGAACAGATTAACACTTGGCCTGCAACTGCTGGAACACCAGATTTAGGGTATTGCTATTTTGGCAATTGAATTTCACCCCAGAACAAAATATACCCCTTGCAGGACACTGTTAAACTTGGCCAGCCACAGCTGAAACCACTGATTTATAGTATTGATATTTTGTCAATTGAATTTCACCCCAGAACAAAATATATGTTTTGGCGGACACTATTATACTTTGCCAGCCACTACTGGAACACCAGATTCAAGGTATTGCTATTTTGGCAATTGAATTTAACCCCAGAACAAAATATACCCTTTACGGACAGATTAACACTTGGCCCTGCAATAGCTGGGACACCAGATTCAGGCTATTGCTATTTTGGCAATTGAATTTCACCCCAGAACAAAATATATGTTTAGGCGGACACAATTATACTTTGCCAGCCACAGCTGTGACACCAGATTTACGGTATTGCTATTTTGGCAATTGAATTTCACCCTAGAACAAAATATATGTTTTGGCGGACAATATTATACTTTGCCAGCTACAGCTGTGACAGGAGATTTATTGTATTGCTATTTTGGCAATTGAAATTCCCACCAGAACAAAATATATGTTTTGGCTGACACTTTTATACTTTGCCATCCACTACTGGAACACCAGATTCAAGGTATTGCTTTTTTGTCAATTGAATTTCAACCCAGAACAAAATATTTCCTCTTAGGGACAGATTAACACTTGGCCTGCAATTGCTGGAACACCAGATTCAGGGTATTGCTATTTTGGCAATTGAATTTCACCCTAGAACAAAATTTATGTTTTGGCGGACAATATTATACTTTGCCAGCCACAGCTGTGACACCAGATTTATGGTATTGCTATTTTGGCAATTGCATTTCCCCTAGAACAAAATATATGTTTTGGCGGACAATATTCTACTTTGCCTGCCACAGCTGTGACACCAGATTTATGGTATTGCTATTTTGGCAATTGAATTTCACCCCAGAACAAAATATATGTTTTTGCGGACACTATTCTACTTTGACAGCCACTACTGGAACATCAGATTCAGGGTATTGCTATTTTGGCAATTGAATTTCACCCCAGAACAAAATATATGTTTTTGCGGACACTATTATACTTTGCCAGCCACTACTGGAACACCAGATTCAAGGTATTGCTATTTTGGCAATTGAATTTCACCCCAGAACAAAATATACCCTTTTACGGACAGATTAACACTTGGCCTGCAACAGCTGGGACACCAGATTCAGGGTATTGCTATTTTGGCAATTGAATTTCATCCCAGAACAAAATATATGTTTTGGTAGAAAAAATTATACTTTGCAAGCCACAGCTGTGACACCAGATTTAAGGTATTGCTATTTTGGCAATTGAATTTAACCACAGAACAAATTATATGTTTTGGCAGACAATATTATACTTTGCCAGCTACAGCTGTGACAGCAGATTTATGGTATTGCTATTTTGGCAATTGAAATTCCCACCACAACAAAATATATGTTTTAGCTGACACTATTATACTTTGCCATCCACTACTGGAACACCAGATTCAAGGTATTGCTATTTTGGCAATGGAATTTCACCCCAGAACAAAATATTTCCTTTTACAGACAGATTAACACTTGGCCTGCAACAGCTGGGACACCAGATTCAGGGTATTGCTATTTTGGCAATTGAATTTCACCCCAGAACAAAATATATGTTTTGGCAGAAAAAATTATACTTTGCAAGCCACAGCTGTGACACCAGATTTACGGTATTGCTATTTTGGCAATTGAATTTCACCGTAGAACAAAATATATGTTTTGGCGGACAATATTATACTTTGCCAGCCACAGCTGTGACACCAGATTTATGGTATTGCTATTTTGGCAATTGAATTTAACCATAGAACAAATTATATGTTTTGGCAGACAATATTATACTTTGCCAGCTACAGCTGTGACAGCAGATTTATGGTATTGCTATTTTGGCAATTGAAATTCCCACCAGAACAAAATATATGTTTTGGCTGAAACTATTATACTTTGCCATCCACTACTGGAACACCAGATTCAAGGTATTGCTATTTTGGCAATGGAATTTAACCCCAGAACAAAATATTTCCTTTTACAGACAGATTAACACTTGGCCTGCAACAGCTGGGACACCAGATTCAGGGTATTGCTATTTTGGCAATTGAATTTCACCCCAGAACAAAATATATCCTTTTACGAACAGATTAACATTTGGCCTGCAACTGCTGGAACACCAGACTCAGGGTATTGCTATTTTGGCAATTGAATTTCACCCTAGAACAAAATATATGTTTTGGCGGACAATAGTATACTTTGCCAGCCACAGCTGTGACACCAGATTTATGGTATTGCTATTTTGGCAATTGAATTTTACGGCAGAACAAAATATATGTTTTGGCGGACAATATTATACTTTGCCAGCCACAGCTGTGACACCAGATTTATGGTATTGCTATTTTGGCCATTGAATTTTACGGCAGAACAAAATATATGTTTTGGCGGACAATATTCTACTTTGCCAGCCACAGCTGTGAAACCAGTTTTATGGTATTGCTATTTTTGCAATTGAATTTCACCCCAGAACAAAATATTTCCTTTTACGAACAGATTAACACTTGGCCTGCAACAGCTGGGACACCAGATTCAGGGTATTGCTATTTTGGCAATTGAATTTCACCCCTGAACAAAATATATGTTTTGGCAGACAATATTATACTTTGCCAGCCACAGCTGTGACACCAGATTTATGGTATTGCTATTTTGGCAATTGAATTTCACCCCAGAACAAAATATATGTTTTGGCAGACACTATTATACTTTGCCAGCCACTATTGGAACACTAGATTCTGGTTATTGCTATTTTGGCAATTGAATTTCACCGCAGAACAAAATATACCCTTTGCAGGACACTATTAAACTTGGCCAGCCACAGCTGAAACCACTGATTTATGGTATTGCTATTTTGGCAATTGAATTTCACCCCAGAACAAAATATATGTTTTGGAGGAAACTATTATACTTTGCCAGCCACTACTGGAACACCAGATTCAGGGTATTGCTATTTTGGCAGTTGAATTTTACCCCAGAACAAAATATACCATTTAAAGGACATATTAACACTTGGTCTACCACAGCTGGGACACAAGTTTCAGGGTATTGCTATTTTGGCAATTGAATGTCACCCAAGAACAAAATATACCCTTTACGAACAGATTAACACTTGGCCTGCAACTGCTGGAACACCAGATTCAGGGTATTGCTATTTTGGCAATTGAATTTCACCCCAGAACAAAAATATGTTTTGACGGACAACATTATACTTTGCCAGCCACAGCTGTGACACCAGATTTATACTATTTTTATTTTGGCAATTGAATTTAACCCCAGAACAAAATATATGTTTTGGCGGACACTATTATACTTTGCCAGCCACTACTGGAACACCAGATTCAGGGTATTGCTATTTTGGCCATTGAATTTCACCCCAGAACAAAATATATGTTTTTCGGAAACACTATTATACTTTGCCATCCACTACTGGAACATCAGATTCAGGGTATTGCTATTTTGGCAATTGAATTTCACCCCAGAACAAAATATATCCTTTGCAGGACACTATTAAACTTGGCCAGCCACAGCTGAAACCACTGATTTATGGTATTGCTGGAACACCAGATTCAGGGTCTTGCTATTTTGGCAATTGAATTTTACCCCAGAACAAAATATACCCTTTAAAGGACAGATTAACACTTGGTCTGCCACAGCTGGGACA
Source organism: Bufotes viridis (assembly GCA_033119425.1). Taxonomy (NCBI): domain Eukaryota; kingdom Metazoa; phylum Chordata; class Amphibia; order Anura; family Bufonidae; genus Bufotes; species Bufotes viridis. The sequence goes on along the minus strand of CM065591.1, from coordinate 195,351,779 downwards.
CCAGATTCAGGGTATTGCTATTTTGGCAACTGAATGTCACCACAGAAAAAGATATACCCTTTTACGAACAGATTAACACTTGGCCTGCAACTGCTGGAACACCAGATTTAGGGTATTGCTATTTTGGCAATTGAATTTCACCCCAGAACAAAATATACCCCTTGCAGGACACTGTTAAACTTGGCCAGCCACAGCTGAAACCACTGATTTATAGTATTGATATTTTGTCAATTGAATTTCACCCCAGAACAAAATATATGTTTTGGCGGACACTATTATACTTTGCCAGCCACTACTGGAACACCAGATTCAAGGTATTGCTATTTTGGCAATTGAATTTAACCCCAGAACAAAATATACCCTTTTACGGACAGATTAACACTTGGCCCTGCAATAGCTGGGACACCAGATTCAGGCTATTGCTATTTTGGCAATTGAATTTCACCCCAGAACAAAATATATGTTTAGGCGGACACAATTATACTTTGCCAGCCACAGCTGTGACACCAGATTTACGGTATTGCTATTTTGGCAATTGAATTTCACCCTAGAACAAAATATATGTTTTGGCGGACAATATTATACTTTGCCAGCTACAACTGTGACAGGAGATTTATTGTATTGCTATTTTGGCAATTGAAATTCCCACCAGAACAAAATATATGTTTTGGCTGACACTTTTATACTTTGCCATCCACTACTGGAACACCAGATTCAAGGTATTGCTTTTTTGTCAATTGAATTTCAACCCAGAACAAAATATTTCCTCTTAGGGACAGATTAACACTTGGCCTGCAATTGCTGGAACACCAGATTCAGGGTATTGCTATTTTGGCAATTGAATTTCACCCTAGAACAAAATTTATGTTTTGGCGGACAATATTATACTTTGCCAGCCACAGCTGTGACACCAGATTTATGGTATTGCTATTTTGGCAATTGCATTTCCCCTAGAACAAAATATATGTTTTGGCGGACAATATTCTACTTTGCCTGCCACAGCTGTGACACCAGATTTATGGTATTGCTATTTTGGCAATTGAATTTCACCCCAGAACAAAATATATGTTTTTGCGGACACTATTCTACTTTGACAGCCACTACTGGAACATCAGATTCAGGGTATTGCTATTTTGGCAATTGAATTTCACCCCAGAACAAAATATATGTTTTTGCGGACACTATTATACTTTGCCAGCCACTACTGGAACACCAGATTCAAGGTATTGCTATTTTGGCAATTGAATTTCACCCCAGAACAAAATATACCCTTTTACGGACAGATTAACACTTGGCCTGCAACAGCTGGGACACCAGATTCAGGGTATTGCTATTTTGGCAATTTAATTTCATCCCAGAACAAAATATATGTTTTGGTAGAAAAAATTATACTTTGCAAGCCACAGCTGTGACACCAGATTTAAGGTATTGCTATTTTGGCAATTGAATTTAACCACAGAACAAATTATATGTTTTGGCAGACAATATTATACTTTGCCAGCTACAGCTGTGACAGCAGATTTATGGTATTGCTATTTTGGCAATTGAAATTCCCACCACAACAAAATATATGTTTTAGCTGACACTATTATACTTTGCCATCCACTACTGGAACACCAGATTCAAGGTATTGCTATTTTGGCAATGGAATTTCACCCCAGAACAAAATATTTCCTTTTACAGACAGATTAACACTTGGCCTGCAACAGCTGGGACACCAGATTCAGGGTATTGCTATTTTGGCAATTGAATTTCACCCCAGAACAAAATATACCCTTTACGAACAGATTAACACTTGCCCTGCAACTGCTGGAACACCAGACTCAGGGTATTGCTATTTTGGCAATTGAATTTCACCCTAGAACAAAATATATGTTTTGGCGGACAATATTATACTTTGCCAGCCACAGCTGTGACACCAGATTTATGGTATCGCTATTTTGGCAATTGAATTTCACCCTAGAACAAAATATACCCTTTTACGGACAGATTAACACTTGGCCTGCAACAGCTGGGACACCAGATTCAGGGTATTGCTATTTTGGCAATTGAATTTCACCCCAGAACAAAATATATGTTTTGGCAGAAAAATTATACTTTGCAAGCCACAGCTGTGACACCAGATTTACGGTATTGCTATTTTGGCAATTGAATTTCACCGTAGAACAAAATATATGTTTTGGCAGACAATATTATACTTTGCCAGCTACAGCTGTGACAGCAGATTTATGGTATTGCTATTTTGGCAATTGAAATTCCCACCAGAACAAAATATCTGTTTTGGCTGAAACTATTATACTTTGCCATCCACTACTGGAACACCAGATTCAAGGTATTGCTATTTTGGCAATGGAATTTCACCCCAGAACAAAATATTTCCTTTTACAGACAGATTAACACTTGGCCTGCAACAGCTGGGACACCAGATTCAGGGTATTGCTATTTTGGCAATTGAATTTCACCCCAGAACAAAATATACCCTTTTACGAACAGATTAACACTTGGCCTGCAACTGCTGGAACACCAGACTCAGGGTATTGCTATTTTGGCAATTGAATTTCACCCTAGAACAAAATATATGTTTTGGCGGAAAATATTATACTTTGCCAGCCACAGCTGTGACACCTGATTTATGGTATTGCTATTTTGGCATTTGAATTTAACCCTAGAACAAAATATATGTTTTGGCGGACAATATTATACTTTGCCAGCCACAGCTGTGACACCAGATTTATGGTATTGCTATTTTGGCAATTGAATTTTACGGCAGAACAAAATATATGTTTTGGCGGACAATATTATACTTTGCCAGCCACAGCTATGACACCAGATTTATGGTATTGCTATTTTGGCAATTGAATTTTACGGCAGAACAAAATATATGTTTTGGCGGACAATATTATACTTTGCCAGCCACAGCTTTGACACCAGATTTATGGTATTGCTATTTTGGCAATTAAATTTAACCCCAGAACAAAATATATGTTTTGGCGGACACTATTATACTTTTCCAGCCACTATTGGAACACCAGATTCAAGGTATTGCTATTTTGGCAATTGAATTTCACCCCAGAACAAAATATCTGTTTTGGCGGACAACATTATACTTTTCCAGCCACAGCTGTGACACCAGATTTATGGTGTTGCTATTTTGGCAATTACATTTCACCCTAGAACAAAATATATGTTTTGGCGGACAATATTATACTTTGCCAGCCACAGCTGTGACACCAGATTTAGGGTGTTGCTATTTTGGCAATTGAATTTTACCCCAGAACAAAATATACTCTTTAAAGGACATATTAACACTTGGTCTGCCACAGCTGGTACACGAGATTCAGGGTATTGCTATTTTGGCAATTGAATGTCACCCCAGAACAAGATATACCCTGTTACGAACAGATTAACACTTGGCCTGCAACTGCTGGAACACCAGATTCATGGTTTTGCTATTTTGGCAATGGAATTTCACCCCAGAACAAAATATTTCCTTTACAGACAGATTAACACTTGGCCTGCAACAGCTGGGACACCAGATTCAGGGTATTGCTATTTTGGCAATTGAATTTCACCCCAGAACAAAATATATGTTTTGGCGGACAATATTATACTTTGCCAGCCACAGCTGTGACACCAGATTTATGGTATTGCTATTTTGGCCATTGAATTTCACCCCTGAAAAAAATATATGTTTTGGCAGACAATATTATACTTTGCCAGCCACAGCTGTGACACCAGATTTATGGTATTGCTATTTTGGCAATTGAATTTCACCCCAGAACAAAATATATGTTTTGGCGGACAATATTATACTTTGCCAGCCACAGATGTGACACCAGATTTATGGTATTGCTATTTTGGCCATTGAATTTCACCCCTGAACAAAATATATGTTTTGGCAGACAATATTATACCTTGCCAGGCACAGCTGTGACACCAGATTTATGGTATTGCTATTTTGGCAATTACATTTCACCCTAGAACAAAATATATGTTTTTGCAGACAATATTATACATTAACAGCCACAGCTGTGACACCAGATTTATGGTATTGCTATTTTGGCAATTAAATTTAACCCCAGAACAAAATATATGTTTTGGCGGACACTATTATTCTTTGCCAGCCACTACTGGAACACCTGATTCAAGGTATTGCTATTTTGGCAATTGAATTTCACCCCAGAACAAAATATACCTTTCTATCGGACAGATTAACACTTGGCCTGCAACAGCGGGGACAGCAGATTCAGGGTATTGCTATTTTGGCAATTGAATTTCACCCCAGAACAAAATATATGTTTTGGCGGACAATACTATACTTTGCCAGACACAGCTGTGACACCAGATTTATGGTATTGCTATATTGGCAATTGAATTTCACCCCTGAACAAATTATATGTTTTGGCGGACACTATTATACTTTGCCAGCCACTACTGGAACACCAGATTCAGGGTATTGCTATTTTGGCAATTGAATTACACCCCAGAGCAAAATATACCCTTTGCCGGACACTATTAAACTTGGCCAGCCACAGCTGAAACCACTGATTTATAGTATTGCTATTTTGGCAATTAAATTTAACCCCAGAACAAAATATATGTTTTGGCGGACACTATTATACTTTTCCAGCCACTATTGGAACACCAGATTCAAGGTATTGCTATTTTGGCAATTGAATTTCACCCCAGAACAAAATATATGTTTTGGCAGACAACATTATACTTTGCCAGCCACAGCTGTGACACCAGATTTATACTATTTTTATTTTGGCAATTGAATTTAACCCCAGAACAAAATATATGTTTTGGCGGACACTATTATTCTTTGCCAGCCACTACTGGAACACCAGATTCAAGGTATTGCTATTTTGGCAAATGAATTTCACCCCAGAACAAAATATTCCCTTTTACGGACAGATGAACACTTGACCTGCAACAGCTGGGACACCAGATTCAGGGTATTGCTATTTTGGCAATTGAATTTCACCCTAGAACAAAATATACACTTTTACGAACAGATTAACACTTGGCCTGCAACTGCTGTGACACCAGATTCAGGGTATTGCTATTTTGGCAATTGAATTTAACCGCAGAACAAAATATATGTTTTGGCGGACAAAATTATACTTTGCAGGCCACAGCTGTGACACCAGATTTACGGTATTGCTATTTTGGCAATTGAATTTCACCCTAGAACAAAATAAATGTTTTGGCGTACAATATTATACTTTGCAAGCCACAGCTGTGACACCAGATTTATGCTATTGCTATTTTGGCAATTGAATTTCACCACAGATCAAAATATATGTTTTGGTGGACAATATTATACTTTGCCAGCTACAGCTGTGACAGCAGATTTATGGTATTGCTATTTTGGCAATTGAAATTCCCACCAGAACAAAATATATGTTTTGGCTGACACTATTAAACTTTGCCATCCACTACTGGAACACCTGATTCAAGGCATTGCTATTTTGGCAATTGAATTTCACCCCAGAACAAAATATACCTTTCTATCGGACAGATTAACACTTGGCCTGCAACAGCTGGGACAGCAGATTCAGTGTATTGCTATTTTGGCAATTGAATTTCACCCCAGAACAAAATATATGTTTTGGCGGACAATATTATACTTTGCCAGACACAGCTGTGACACCAGATTTATGGTATTGCTATTTTGGCAATTGAATTTCACCCCTGAACAAATTATATGTTTTGGCGGACACTATTATACTTTACCAGCCACTACTGGAACACCAGATTCAGGGTATTGCTATTTTGGCAATTGAATTACACCCCAGAGCAAAATATACCCTTTGCCGGACACTATTAAACTTGGCCAGCCACAGCTGAAACCACTGATTTATAGTATTGCTATTTTGGCAATTAAATTTAACCCCAGAACAAAATATATGTTTTGGCGGACACTATTATACTTTTCCAGCCACTATTGGAACACCAGATTCAAGGTATTGCTATTTTGGCAATTGAATTTCACCCCAGAACAAAATATATGTTTTGGCGGACAACATTATACTTTGCCAGCCACAGCTGTGACACCAGATTTATACTATTTTTATTTTGGCAATTGAATTATTTTTTTTTTTTAATCAATGTTTTATTGATTTTTAAGGTTTTTCAAAAAGTAACAAGCAGTAACGTTAAGTCACAGAGTACAGTATTAAAGTACAGGTGAAGATGATACAAGTTGTAAGGATAATACAAGTTGCAAAATGAACAACCATTAAGTTACATGAACAAAAGTCGCTCTAAAAGTTCAAAAACTAAGTAGAGAGAGGCGGCTAGGCACATATCTAGTGAGGATGTATCGAATAAGCCAAGGTTAATAAACACACAGAGGGTATTAAACATACAAAGCTCAGGGCATTGCCAAATGAGGGTAGAGAATACCAGTTTAAGGCAAATGAGGCGGAAAGGAATCGTAACTAGAGTCCTGTTCCAGCATAAGAGAGACGAAGGGACATTTGGTGGCTAAGTTGGCCTATTTCTTCATGTGAACAAGACAAAGACAACTTGTAAAGAAGGAGAAGGTTGGACCAACAACATCCTATGAGGTGTTAGAGAATCTATGGGACTTCCATTTGTCCCATTGTTTAAGGAATGTAGGATGTGACCGGGACTCCCAAGAGGATAATTCTTCAAAACGATAAAGCTGGTCCACCTTCAGTCTCCAAGTTTCTAGATCAGGGAGGGAGCTCTGGAGCCAATACTTTGGAATGAGTAGGCGTGCTGCAATTAGAAGTTGTCTAAAGAGATATGGAAGTCGAGTTGGGGGTGGGTAAAGGGGATGCCAGGAGTGCGATCGAGGGAGATAGAGCTATGGAGGTTCTGCAAATATTATTTGCTTGAGCAAATATATCTGTCCACCATCTTTTAATTTTCGAGCATTCCCACCAAAGGTGGAAGAATGTTCCTCTTTCCGATTCACACCTCCAGCATCTGTCTGATGCCCCATGAGAGTATAAAGCAGATTTGACCGGGGTAATATACCATTGGGTCAAAATCTTGTAATTATTTTCCTGTATACGTATACAGCGAGAAGTTTTATGAGGCGCCTCAAGGAGTCTGGGGAGGAGGTCGTAAGGAAGGTCAGTTTGAAGGTCTTTTTCCCAGCAACGGACAAAGGCCGGTTTGGTAATGATGGGGGGTGAGCGGAGTCTGCGATATAACGATGAAATAGGTTTAACAGGTGGCTCATCTGTAGAAATGTATGCCTCCAACCATATTAATGGTCGTAAAAGTTCACCCTTGGTAGTGTGCTTTTGAATAAAGCTACAAAGCAGTGGGACTAAGGAGAAGTCACAAGGTTTTGGGTCTAGGAGAGAGGAGAGGGCGGTATTGGATAAGGGTTGGCCCACATCATCAAGGAGTGATCTGATCGGGAGGGGGGCTAGTTTAGTATAGCTAGGGGACGATCTTGTGAGAGATGGATCATATGTCCCTAAAATGTCGCCTATCGTAAGCAGAGGGGAAGGGAAAGGGATATTGCAATGTGTGGAATTGAGCCACGACCAGGTCATTAGAGTGGCTTTTATAATAGGGTAAGCTTTAAAATGAGTCGGGGGTAGGGATTCGTTGCCTAACAAGAAAGCCCTGAGAGGTTTGCCCAGTATTGAGCATTCCAGTGCTACCCAAGGTTTATGAGGAGAGCCACGAAGCCAGTCCACGGCTCTGGCCAGGAGTATTGCTTTCCCATAGAGTTCAGGGTCTGGGAGTCCGATGCCGCCTTCTGATCTATGTTTAATTAATTTAGAGTAGGCTAGTCTAGCTTTACCGCCATTCCATAGGAAATGGGAGAATTTTTGTTTAAGTGAGGCGAAGTAGGCAGAGGGTACTGGAATAGGGAGGACTTGTTGGAGGTAGGTCAGGCGGGGAAGAATAAGTGAGGTGAGAAGGTTTTTCCGACCAAACCAAGAAAGAGTGGGAATCGTTTTATGGAGATTATCAATTGCTTGGAAAATAGAGAGTTTCAGGGGGATGTAGTTTAGGGGGAAGAGGTCCGCGATTTGAGGGCTAATTTTGACCCCTAGATACGTGATCGTGGGGGATGTCCAATTGAACGGTGAATTGGTCATCAAGTTTCTTTTGGTGATTTCGAAAATACCGATGCAGATGACAAGGGATTTATTTTCATTGATTTTAAAGTTGGATATGGGGCCAAAACTAGTTAGGTAGCTTTGAATGATTGGCATAGAGGTACGGGGGTTCGAAGTCAGAACTAATACATCATCGGCAAAGGCCGCTAATTTGTGTTCTACACTTCCCACAGTGGGGCCTTTTATCAAGGGATCAGACCTTAAGGCTTGTAAGAGAGGTTCCATGCATAGGACAAAAAGGAGGGGTGAAAGGGGGCAGCCCTGACGGGTACCATTAGTTATACCAAAAGAGGGGGAGAGAGTGCCATTGACCATAACATGTGCTGAGGCATGGGTGTACATTGCGAAAACTCCATTAACGAAGATGTCAGGTAGGCCAAATCGCAGCAGGGTTAGTCTTAAATAGTTCCAGCTCACCCTATCAAATGCTTTCTCAGCATCTGTACTAAGAAGCAGAAGGGGAGATGAGGTATGGGAGGAATGGCACACCAAGTTCAATACTCTAGAGGTGTTGTCTCTACCCTCTCTGCCTCGGACAAAGCCCACCTGATCTCCATGTATCAAGATAGGTAGGAGTATAGCCAGGCGATTAGCCAACATCTTTGCCAACAGTTTCAAGTCAATGTTGAGCAAAGAGATGGGCCTGTAATTCGCGCAGTATTTATGATCTTTCCCCTCTTTTGGTATAAGTGCAATGTGAGCAGTGACCATGTCTCTAGACAAAGGTGTACCCGACAGGGAAAGGTTGCAGACGTCAAGGAAAAGAGGGAGAAGTTGTTTCTGGAAAGATTTGTAATAAATAGCGGGGAGGCCATCCAGTCCTGGGCTTTTTCCTTTAGGAAGACTGCGTATAGCTTTTGAGAGTTCATCTAAGGTAAAGGGGATGGTCAAGGAATTTTTCTGTGAGTCGGAAAGGGCAGGGAGACAAAGGGTCTGCAAGAACTGATGTACCATATCAGAGTGGGCTTCGAGAGGAATGGGCTGTGGGAGATTGTACAGGTTATAGTAAAAGTCATGAAATTGTTTGGCTATTGAGGTTGTAGAGAATATAGCGTTGCCATCTTTAGAAATCAGTTGGTGGACATAGTTGTTAGATTTTCTAACTTTAATTCTGTGCATAAGGAATTTTGAGGCCTTATCGCCATGAGAAAAGAACTTGTGCTGTGAACTCAGAAAAAATTTAGCTGAGCGGGTTTGCAATAATGCTTTCAATTCAGCCCTAGCACTAGAGAGAGATTGAAGAAGAGAGCTGGAGGGATCTTTTTGTGTTGCAATTCTAAAGAATGGATTTTAGATAGGAGGGAGTCTATTTGTTGCTCTCTGCGTTTTTTGAGATAAGAGCCTATGCTTATAAAATGTCCTCTAATAAAAGGTTTATGGGCATCCCACAGGGTTTGAGGGGAAGTGGAGGGGAGTTTGTTTAGTAGGATGTATTCTTCAAGAATGGAAGACAGTTTATTCACTATAGTGGGGTCACCCAGAATAGACTCATTGAGGCGCCAATGGAACTCTCTGGGTATGGGTTGAGGAGCAGCAATTGAGAGAGAGAGTGGGGCATGATCTGACAAGTGAATGGAACCGATGTCAGCCTTACGACATAGGTGGAGGTGTGTCTTAGAAATAAAGAGGTAGTCGATGCGGTGATATGTATTATGGACGTGTGAGAAAAAGTATAGTCCAATGTATCTGGATGTAGAGAACGCCACGCGTCTACCACATGGAGGCTCCAGAGCTCTCTCCTCAGGGATTTCAAGGCTCTTCTAGAAAGAGGGGATTTGTGTGAGGAGGAATCCATAGCAGGATTCAAGGCTACATTAAAGTCGCCTCCTAAAGTAATTATTCCTTCCTGAAAGGAGGCAATTTGTGGGGCTACATTAGTAATCCACTGAGTTTGTTTAGAATTGGGCAGATATAGGTTAACAAACGTGTAGATCTGGGGGCCAATATGTCCCTTGACCATGATAAAACGTCCATCTGGATCCTGAACATGAGAAGCGTACTTAAAGGGGAGGTTTTTTCGAAACCCGATGCTAACTCCACCGGATGCGGAGGAAGGTCCTCCACAGTGGAACCATGTTGGGAAGGCGGAATGGGAAAGGTTGGGGTAGCAGTTGAATTTGAAGTGTGTCTCCTGGAGGAAAACCACATTGGAGCCAGATTTTCGCAGGAGAGAGAAGATCTGGCTTCGTTTTGATGGTGACTTGAAGCCCTTAACATTATAAGATGTTACGTGTAGGTCAGCCATGTTGTCTTACCGCAATTGTGGGAGAACAGCGAATATGGCAAACCTCCAGGAGAGGACCTTGAGAAATTGGGTGAATATTGTAGAGATGGTGGGGTACTGGATTAGGTAGTATTAGGCTGTCATCGTTCAGGACACAGATGGATTCAAACCTGTACTGCGAAAGTGAAGGAAAATAAAAACATAAACAAACAAGATCAACATAGTAAGGAACTAAAAAACGGTTAAACAAGAATAAGGCATTATAGGGCGGTAACTGTACGCCCAGTCAGGTGGGGGAAGGTGGTCTAAAGACCTAACCCAGGTTCCCATGGCACATAACATACTGGGAGAGAAGGTGATAAATGAAGGTAAATCAGACAGTATTGGTGAACAATCGTATCATTTGCAGAGGTATAAAGGTAGTAGGTTGGAACAGGAGCGGATAGAAAGATTAAGAAAGGTAAGAAGGAAGAAGGTTGTAAGTCAGCTAAAGAGGTGAGATGAGTAGATAAGAACTTTAGGTAAGTAACAGAGGGAGAGAAAGAGATTTAAAGAGATAAGGTGTTACTAGTCTTGCAAAAGTCTCTTGGGAGTGGACTGATGCGGTCTTTTCTTGGTTCTTTGAGATTTTGGAGTGCGTTGGATCTCAAACGGCTGGATCACGGGAAGGTCTGGAAGATTGCAGACATCTGTGTATTGGGCCCAGTCCTCAATGATCAGTGGCTGAATATCCAGGTGAGCGAAGATCGGAGGGAGGTCTGAGTGAGCTGAAACGTTGAAGCGTTTGCCTGCATGTTGGAAGGAAAGGCCGAATGGATATAACCACCGATATGGGATCTTGTTTTCACGCAGCCAGTCTGTGAGGGGTTTGAGAGCTCTTCTTTTTTAGAGTAGATGGGGCTAAGTCTTGGTAGATGGCGATCTGATTTCCATCATATGAGAGATCGCATTGGGCTCGTGCTGCTTCCAAGATTGCGGTTTTTACTTGAAAGTTTAAGAAACGACATATAATGTCTCTGGGGGTTCATCATGCTTCGGTTTAGGGCGTAGCGCCCTATGCGCTCTCTCAATAGTAATATCTGAGGCATAATCGGGACCCAAGAGGTTGCTGCAAATGGTGTGTATGGTATGAAAAAGCTCACCAGCTGATACTGACTCCGGAATCCCTCGGAATCGAAGATTGTTTCGCCGTCCTCTGTTTTCTTGATCTTCTATAGCATTGTGTAAGTCATTGAGGTAAGTACAGCAGAGGGATAGCGACTTAGTTGTGGCCGACTGATGATCAAGCATGGAGGCTTGGTGAGTTTCAATCTGCTCGACCCGGTCCCCAATATGGCGGAAGTCTCTCCGGAGGGCCGCAATCTCAGCCATTACAGGATCGAGGGCCTTGCTGAGGGCTTGTTCCAGGTATCGCCTGGTTAGAGGAAGATCTTTGGTGATGTGAGTGCCGTCAGCATCGTTATCCTCATCGGAGAGGTCAGAGGCGGAGCGGCAGCTTTATGTGCGGGGCCGGCGCCATCTTTGGTTCTCGTGCTGCGACTGTAGCCGCGGCTTTTTAAGGAATTTCTCCATATCTCCGCTCAGAGATTGTGGTTTGGGAAGAAGGGGAGTCTCACCGACTTAGGGTTTCCGATTTTCACCATTGTTCTCTCTGTTAGCTGGAGTTAGCTGGTGCCTAGGGCAGGTTGGATTACAGAGCGAGCTGCAATGCGGCCATCACCGACAAGCGCCAGCTCCGCCCCATTTTGGCAATTGAATTTAACCCCAGAACAAAATATATGTTTTGGCGGACACTATTATTCTTTGCCAGCCACTACTGGAACACCAGATTCAAGGTATTGCTATTTTGGCAATTGAATTTCACCCCAGAACAAAATATTCACTTTTACGGACAGATGAACACTTGACCTGCAACAGCTGGGACACCAGATTCAGGGTATTGCTATTTTGGCAATTGAATTTCACCCTAGAACAAAATATACACTTTTACGAACAGATTAACACTTGGCCTGCAACTGCTGTAACACCAGATTCAGGGTATTGCTATTTTGGCAATTGAATTTAACCGCAGAACAAAATATATGTTTTGGCGGACAAAATTATACTTTGCAGGCCACAGCTGTGACACCAGATTTACGGTATTGCTATTTTGGCAATTGAATTTCACCCTAGAACAAAATAAATGTTTTGGCTGACAATATTATACTTTGCAAGCCACAGCTGTGACACCAGATTTATGCTATTGCTATTTTGGCAATTGAATTTCACCACAGATCAAAATATATGTTTTGGTGGACAATATTATACTTTGCCAGCTACAGCTGTGACAGCAGATTTATGGTATTGCTATTTTGGCAATTGAAATTCCCACCAGAACAAAATATATGTTTTGGCTGACACTATTGTACTTTGCCATCCACTACTGGAACACCTGATTCAAGGCATTGCTATTTTGGCAATTGAATTTCACCCCAGAACAAAATATTTCCTTTACGGACAGATGAACACTTGACCTGCAACAGCTGGGACACCAGATTCAGGGTATTGCTATTTTGGCAATTGAATTTCACCCCAGAACAAAATATACACTTTTACGAACAGATTAACACTTGGCCTGCAACTGCTGTAACACCAGATTCAGGGTATTGCTATTTTGGCAATTGAATTTCACGGCAGAACAAAATATATGTTTTGGCGGACAATATTATACTTTGCCAGCCACAGCTGTGACACCAGATTTATGGTATCGCTATTTTGGCAATTGAATTTCACCCTAGAACAAAATATATGTTTTGGCGGAAAATATTATACTTTGCCAGCCACAGCTGTGACATCAGATTTATGGTATTGCTATTTTGGCAATTGAATTTCACCCAAGAACAAAATGCATGTTTTGGTGGACACTATTATACTTTGCCAGCCACTACTGGAACTCCAGATTCAGGGTATTGCTATTTTGGCAATTATATTTTACCCCAGAACAAAATATACCCTTTAAAGGAAAGATTAACACTTGGTCTGCCACAGATGGTAAACCAGATTCAGGGTATTGCAATTTTGGCAATTGAATGTGACCCCAGAACAAGATATACCCTTTACGAACAGATTGACACTTGGCCTGCAACCACTGGAACACCAGATTCAGGGTATTGCTATTTTGGCAATTGAATTTTACCCCAGAACAAAATATATGTTTTGGCGGATAATATTATACTTTGCCAGCAACAGCTGTGACACCAGATTTATGGTATTGCTATTTTGGCAATTGAATTTAACCCCAGAACAAAATATATGTTTTGGCGGACACTATTATACTTTGCCAGCCACTACTGGAACACCAGATTCAAGGTATTGCTATTTAGGCAATTGAATTTCACCCCAGAAATAAATATTTCCTTTCACGGACAGATTAACACTTGGCCTGCAAAAGCTGGGACACCAGATTCAGGGTATTGCTATTTTGGCAATTGAATTTCACCTCAGAACAAAATATACCCTTTTACAAACAGATTAACTCTTGGCCTGCAACTGCTGGAACACCAGATTCAGGGTATTGCTATTTTGACAATTGAATTTCACCCTAGAACAAAATATATGTTTTTGGCGGACAATATTATACTTTGCCAGCCACAGCTGTGACACCAGATTTATGGTATTGCTATTTTGGCAATTGAAATTCCCACCAGAACAAAATAACTGTTTTGGCTGACACTATTATACTTTGTCATCCACTACTGGAACACCAGATTCAAGGTATTGCTATTTTGGCAATTGAATTTCACCCCAGAACAAAATATTTCCTTTTACAGACAGATTAACACTTGGCCTGCAACAGCTGGGACACCAGATTAAGGGTATTGCTATTTTGGCAATTGAATTTCACCCCAGAACAAAATATATCCTTTACGAACAGATTAACACTTGGCCTGCAACTGCTGGAACACCAGACTCAGGGTATTGCTATTTTGGCAATTGAATTTCACCCTAGAACAAAATATATGTTTTGGCGGACAATATTATACTTTGCCAGCCACAGCTGTGACACCAGATTTATGGTATTGCTATTTTGGCAATTGAATTTTACGGCAGAACAAAATATATGTTTTGGCGGACAATATTATACTTTGCCAGCCACAGCTATGACACCAGATTTATGGTATTGCTATTTTTGCAATTGAATTTCACCCCAGAATAAAATATTTCCTTTACAAACAGATTAACACTTGGACTGCAACAGCTGGGACACCAGATTCAGGGTATGGCTATTTTGGCAATTGAATTTCACCCCAGAACAAAATATATGTTTTGGCGGACAATATTATACTTTGCCAGCCACAGCTGTGACACCAGATTTATGGTATTGCTATTTTGGCCATTGAATTTCACCCCTGAAAAAATATATGTTTTGGCAGACAATATTATACTTTGCCAGCCACAGCTGTGACATCAGATTTATGGTATTGCTATTTTGGCAATTGAATTTCACCCCAGAACAAAATATATGTTTTGGCGGACAATATTATACTTTGCCAGCCACAGCTGTGACACCAGATTTATGGTATTGCTATTTTGGCCATTGAATTTCACCCCTGAACAAAATATATGTTTTGGCAGACAATATTATACTTTGCCAGCCACAGCTGTGACACCAGATTTATGGTATTGCTATTTTGGCAATTGAATTTCATCCCAGAACAAAATATATGTTTTGGCGGACAATATTCTACTTTGCCAGCCACAGCTGTGACACCAGATTTATGGTATTGCTATTTTGGCAATTGAATTTCACCCCAGAACAAAATATATGTTTTTGCGGACACTATTCTACTTTGACAGCCACTACTGGAACATCAGATTCAGGGTATTGCTATTTTGGCAATTGAATTTCACCTCAGAACAAAATATACCCTTTTACAAACAGATTAACTCTTGGCCTGCAACTGCTGGAACACCAGATTCAGGGTATTGCTATTTTGACAATTGAATTTCACCCTATAACAAAATATATGTTTTTGGCGGACAATATTATACTTTGCCAGCCACAGCTGTGACACCAGATTTATGGTATTGATATTTTGGCAATTGAAATTCCCACCAGAACAAAATAACTGTTTTGGCTGACACTATTATACTTTGTCATCCACTACTGGAACACCAGATTCAAGGTATTGCTATTTTGGCAATTGAATTTCACCCCAGAACAAAATATTTCCTTTACAGACAGATTAACACTTGGCCTGCAACAGCTGGGTCACCAGATTCAGGGTATTGCTATTTTGGCAATTGAATTTCACCCCAGAACAAAATATTCCCTTTACTGAACAGATTAACACTTGGCCTGCAACAGCTGGGTCACCAGATTCAGGGTATTGCTATTTTGGCAATTTAATTTTACCCCAGAACAAAATATATGTTTTGGCGGACAATATTATACTTTGCCAGCCATAGCTGTGACACCAGATTTAGGGTGTTGCAATTTTGGCAATTACATTTCACCCTAGAACAAAATATATGTTTTTGCAGACAATATTATACATTAACAGCCACAGCTGTGACACCAGATTTATGGTATTGCTATTTTGGCAATTAAATTTAACCCCAGAACAAAATATATGTTTTGGCGGACACTATTATACTTTGCCAGCCACTACTGGAACACCCGATTCAAGGTATTGCTATTTTTGCAATTGAATTTCACCCCAGAACAAAATATTTCCTTTACGAACAGACTAACACTTGGCCTGCAACAGCTGGGACACCAGATTCAGGGTATTGCTATTTTGGCAATTGAATTTCACCCCAGAACAAAATATATGTTTTGGCGGACAATATTATACTTTGAAAGCCACAGCTGTGACACCAGATTTAGGGTGTTGCTATTTTGGCAATTGAATTTTACCCCAGAACAAAATATACCCTTTAAAGGACATATTAACACTTGGTCTGCCACAGCTGGGACACAAGATTAAGGGTATTGCTATTTTGGCAATTGAATGTCACCCCAGAACAAGATATACCCTGTTACGAACAGATTAACACTTGGCCTGCAACTGCTGTAACACCAGATTCAGGGTATTGCTATTTTGGCAATTGAATTTAACCGCAGAACAAAATATATGTTTTGGCGGACAAAATTATACTTTGCAGGCCACAGCTGTGACACCAGATTTACGGTATTGCTATTTTGGCTATTGAATTTCACCCTAGAACAAAATAAATGTTTTGGCGGACAATATTATACTTTGCAAGCCACAGCTGTGACACCAGATTTATGCTATTGCTATTTTGGCAATTGAATTTCACCACAGATCAAAATATATGTTTTGGTGGACAATATTATACTTTGCCAGCTACAGCTGTGACAGCAGATTTATGGTATTGCTATTTTGGCAATTGAAATTCCCACCAGAACAAAATATATGTTTTGGCTGACACTATTATACTTTGCCAGCCACTACTGGAACACCCGATTCAAGGTATTGCTATTTTGGCAATTGAATTTCACCCCAGAACAAAATATACCTTTGTATCGGACGATTAACTCTTGGCCTGCAAAAGCTGGGACAGAAGATTCAGGGTATTGCTATTTTGGCAATTGAATTTCACCCCAGAACAAAATATATGTTTTGGCGGACACTATTATACTTTTCCAGCCACTACTGGAACACCAGATTCAGGGTATTGCTATTTTGGCAATTGAATTACACCCCAGAACAAAATATACCCTTTTCCGGACACTATTAAACTTGGCCTGCCACAGCTGACACCACTGATTTATGGTATTGCTATTTTGGCAATTTAATTTAGCCCCAGAACAAAATATATGTTTTGGTGGAAACTATTATACTTTGCCAGCCACTACTGGAACACCAGATTCAGGGTATTGCTATTTTGGCAATTGAATTTTCTCCTAGAACAAAATATATGTTTTGGCGGACAATATTATACACTAACAGCCACAGCTGTGACACCAGATTTATGGTATTGCTATTTTGGCAATTAAATTTAACCCCAGAACAAAATATTTGTTTTGGCTGACACTATTATACTTTGCCAGCCACTACTGGAACACCAGATTCAAGGTATTGCTATTTTGGCAATTGAATTTCACCCCAGAACAAAATATACCCTTTACGAACAGATTAACACTTGGCCTGCAACTGCTGGAACACCAGATTCAGGGTATTGCTATTTTGGCAATTGAATTTCACCCTAGAACAAAATATATGTTTTGGCGGACAACATTATACTTTGCCATCCACAGCTGTGACACCAGATTTTTGGTATTGCTATTTTGGCAATTAAATTTAACCCCAGAACAAAATATTTGTTTTGGCTGACACTATTATACTTTTGCCAGCCACTACTGGAACACCAGATTCAAGGTATTGCTATTTTGGCAATTGAATTTCACCCCAGAACAAAATATTCCCTTTACGAACAGATTAACACTTGGCCTGCAACAGCTGGGTCACCAGATTCAGGGTATTGCTATTTTGGCAATTTAATTTTACCCCAGAACAAAATATATGTTTTGGCGGACAATATTATACTTTGCCAGCCATAGCTGTGACACCAGATTTAGGGTGTTGCAATTTTGGCAATTACATTTCACCCTAGAACAAAATATATGTTTTTGCAGACAATATTATACATTAACAGCCACAGCTGTGACACCAGATTTATGGTATTGCTATTTTGGCAATTAAATTTAACCCCAGAACAAAATATATGTTTTGGCGGACACTATTATACTTTGCCAGCCACTACTGGAACACCCGATTCAAGGTATTGCTATTTTTGCAATTGAATTTCACCCCAGAACAAAATATTTCCTTTACGAACAGACTAACACTTGGCCTGCAACAGCTGGGACACCAGATTCAGGGTATTGCTATTTTGGCAATTGAATTTCACCCCAGAACAAAATATATGTTTTGGCGGACAATATTATACTTTGAAAGCCACAGCTGTGACACCAGATTTAGGGTGTTGCTATTTTGGCAATTGAATTTTACCCCAGAACAAAATATACCCTTTACGAACAGATTAACACTTGGCCTGCAACTGCTGGAACACCAGACTCAGGGTATTGCTATTTTGGCAATTGAATTTCACTCTAGAACAAAATATATGTTTTGGCGGAAAATAGTATACTTTGCCAGCCACAGCTGTGACACCAGATTTATGGTATTGCTATTTTGGCAATTGAATTTCACCCTAGAACAAAATATATGTTTTGTCTGACACTATTATACTTTGCCACCCACTACTGGAACACCTGATTCAAGGTATTGCTATTTTGGCAATTACATTTCACACTAGAACAAAATATATGTTTTGGCGGACAATATTATACTTTGCCAGCCACAGCTGTGACACCAGATTTAGGGTGTTGCTATTTTGGCAATTGAATTTTACCCCAGAACAAAATATACCCTTTAAAGGACATATTAACACTTGGTCTGCCACAGCTGGTACACGAGATTCAAGGTATTGCTATTTTGGCAATTGAATGTCACCCCAGAACAAGATATACCCTTTTACGAACAGATTAACATTTGGCCTGCAACTGCTGGAACACCAGATTCAGGGTATTGCTATTTTGGCAATTGAATTTCTCCTCTGAACAAAATATACCCTTTTACGAACAGATTAACACTTGGCCTGCAACTGCTGGAACACCAGACTCAGGGTATTGCTATTTTGGCAATTGAATTACACCCCAGAACAAAATATACCCTTTTCCGGACACTATTAAACTTGGCCAGCCACAGCTGACACCACTGATTTATGGTATTGCTATTTTGGCAATTGAATTTAGCCCCAGAACAAAATATATGTTTTGGTGGAAACTATTATACTTTGCCAGCCACTACTGGATCACCAGATTCAGGGTATTGCTATTTTGGCAATTGAATTTTCCATTAGAACAAAATATATGTTTTGGCGGACAATATTATACACTAACAGCCACAGCTGTGACACCAGATTTATGGTATTGCTATTTTGGCAATTAAATTTAACCCCAGAACAAAATATATGTTTTGGCGGACACTATCATACTTTGCCAGCCACTACTGGAACACCAGATTCAAGGTATAGCTATTTTGGCAATTGAATTTCACCCCAGAACAAAATATATGTTTTGTCGGACAACATTATACTTTTCCAGCCACAGCTGTGACACCAGATTTATGGTGTTGCTATTTTGGCAATTACATTTCACCCTAGAACAAAATATATGTTTTGGCGGACAATATTATACTTTGCCAGACACAGCTGTGACACAAGATTCAGGGTATTGCTATTTTGGCAATTGAATTTCACCCAGAACAAAATATACCTTTGTATCGGACAGATTAACACTTGGCCTGCAACAGCTGGGACAGCAGATTCAGGGTATTGCTATTTTGGCAATTGAATTTCACCCCAGAACAAAATATACCCTTTTACGAACAGATTAACACTTGGCCTGCAACTGCTGGAACACCAGACTCAGGGTATTGCTATTTTGGCAATTGAATTTCACCCTAGAACAAAATATATGTTTTGGCGGACAACATTATACTTTTCCAGCCACAGCTGTGACACCAGATTTATGGTGTTGCTATTTTGGCAATTACATTTCACCCTAGAACAAAATATATGTTTTGGCGGACAATATTATACTTTGCCAGACACAGCTGTGACACCAGATATATATTATTGCTATTTTAGCAATTGAATTTCACCCCAGAACAAAATATATGTTTTGGCGCACACTATTATACTTTGCCAGCCACTACTGGAACACCAGATTCAGAGTATTGCTATTTTGGCAATTGAATTTCACCCCAGAACAAAATATTTCCTTTTACAGACAGATTAACACTTGGCCTGCAACAGCTGGGACACCAGATTCAGGGTATTGCTATTTTGGCAATTGAATTTCACCCCAGAACAAAATATTTCCTTTTACAGACAGATTAACACTTGGCCTGCAACTTCTGGAACACCAGACTCAGGGTATTGCTATTTTGGCAATTGAATTTCACCCTAGAACAAAATATATGTTTTGGCGGAAAATAGTGTACTTTGCCAGCCACAGCTGTGACACCAGATTTATGGTATTGCTATTTTGGCAATTGAATTTCACCCTAGAACAAAATATATGTTTTGGCGGACAATATTATACTTTGCCTGCCACAGCTGTGACACCAGATTTATGGTATTGCTATTTTGGCAATTGAATTTCACGGCAGAACAAAATATATGTTTTGGCGGAAAATATTATACTTTGCCAGCCACTGCTGTGACACCAGATTTATGGTATTGCTATTTTTGCAATTGAATTTCACCACAGAACAAAATATTTCCTTTTACGAACAGATTAACACTTGGCCTGCAACAGCTGGGACACCAGATTCAGGGTATTGCTATTTTTGCAATTGAATTTCACCCCAGAACAAAATATATGTTTTGGCCGACAATATTATACTTTGCCAGCCACAGCTGTGACACCAGATTTAGGGTGTTGCTATTTTGGCAATTGAATTTTACACCAGAACAATATATACCCTTTAAAGAACATATTAACACTTGGTCTGCCACAGCTGGGACACAAGATTCAGGGTATTGCTATTTTGGCAATTGAATGTCACCCCAGAACAAGATATAACCTGTTACGAACAGATTAACACTTGGCCTGCAACTGCTGGAACACCAGATTCATGGTATTGCTATTTTGGCATTTGAATTTCACCCCAGAACAAAATATATGTTTTGGCGGACAACATTATACTTTGCCAGCCACAGCTGTGACACCAGATTTATACTATTTTTATTTTGGCAATTGAATTTAACCCCAGAACAAAATATATGTTTTGGCGGACACTATTATTCTTTGCCAGCCACTACTGGAACACCAGATTCAAGGTATTGCTGTTTTTGCAATTGAATTTCACCCCAGAACAAAATATTCCCTTTTACGGACAGATTAACACTTGGCCTGCAAAAGCTGGGACACCAAATTCAGGCTATTGCTATTTTGGCCATTGAATTTCACCGCAGAACAAAATATATGTTTTGGCGGACAAAATTATACTTTGCAGGCCACAGCTGTGACACCAGATTTACGGTATTGCTATTTTGGCAATTGAATTTCACCCTAGAACAAAATAAATGTTTTGGCGGACAATATTATACTTTGCAAGCCACAGCTGTGACACCAGATTTATGCTATTGCTATTTTGCCAATTGAAATTCCCACCAGAACAAAATATATGTTTTGCCTGACACTATTATACTTTGCCATCCACTACTGGAACACCTGATTCAAGGTATTGCTATTTTGGCAATTACATTTCACCCTAGAACAAAATATATGTTTTGGCGGACAATATTATACTTTGCCAGCCACAGCTGTGACACCAGATTTAGGGTGTTGCTATTTTGGCAATTGAATTTCACCCCAGAACAAAATATACCCTTTAAAGGACATATTAACACTTGGTCTGCCACAGCTGGTACACGAGATTCAGGGTATTGCTATTTTGGCAATTGAATGTCACCCCAGAACAAGATATACCCTTTTACGAACAGATTAACATTTGGCCTTCAACTGCTGGAACACCAGATTCAGGGTATTGCTATTTTGGCAATTGAATTTCACCTCAGAACAAAATACACCCTTTACGAACAGATTAACACTTGGCCTGCAACTGCTGGAACACCAGATTCAGGGTATTGCTATTTTGGCAATTGAATTTCACCCCAGAACAAAATATATGTTTTGGCGGACAACATTATACTTTGCCATCCACAGCTGTGACACCAGATTTATGGTATTGCTATTTTGGCAATTGCATTTCACCCTAGAATAAAATATATGTTTTGGCGGACAATATTATACTTTTCCAGCCACAGCTGTGACACCAAATTTATGGTATTGCAATTTTGGCAATTGAATTTAACCCCAGAACAAAATATATGTTTTGGCTGACACTATTATACTTTGCCAGCCACTACTGGAACACCAGATTCAAGGTATTGCTACTTTGGCAATTGAATTTAACCCTAGAACAAAATATTTCCTTTTACAGACAGATTAACACTTGGCCTGCAACAGCTGGGACACCAGATTCAGGGTATTGCTATTTTGGCAATTGAATTTCACCCCAGAACAAAATATACCCTTTACGAACAGATTAACACTTGGCCTGCAACTGCTGGAACACCAGACTCAGGGTATTGCTATTTTGGCAATTGAATTTCACCCTAGAACAAAATATATGTTTTGGCGGAAAATAGTATACTTTGCCAGCCACAGCTGTGACACCAGATTTATGGTATTGCTATTTTGGCAATTGAATTTCACCCTAGAACAAAATATATGTTTTGGCGGACAATATTATACTTTGCAAGCCACAGCTGTGACACCAGATTTATGGTATTGCTATTTTGGCAATTGAATTTCACCGCAGAACAAAATATGTTTTACGGACAATATTATACTTGGCCAGCAACAGCTGTGACACCAGATTTATGGTATTGCTATTTTGGCAATTGAATTTCACCCCAGAACAAAATATATGTTTTAGCGAACAGATTATACTTTGGCCTGCCACAGTTGGGACACCAGATTCACGGTATTGCTATTTTGGCAATTGAATTTCACCCCAGAACAAAATATATGTTTTGGCGGACAATATTATACTTTGCCAGCCACAGCTGTGACACCAGATTTATGGTATTGCTATTTTGGCAATTAAATTTAACCACAGAACAAAATATATGTTTTGGCGGACACTATTATACTTTGCCAGCCACTACTGGAACACCTGATTCAAGGTATTGCTATTTTGGCAATTGAATTTCACCCCAGAACAAAATATACCTTTGATATCGGACTGACTTAACACTTGGCCTGCAAAACTAGCTGGGACAGCAGATTCAGGGTATTGCTATTTTGGCAATTGAATTTCACCCCAGAACAAAATATATGTTTTGTCGGACACTATTATACTTTTCCAGCCACTACTGGAACACCAGATTCAGGGTATTGCTATTTTGGCAATTGAATTACACCCCAGAACAAAATATACCCTTTTACGAACAGATTAACACTTGGCCTGCAACTGCTGGAACACCAGATTCAGGGTATTGCTATTTTGTCAATTGAATTTCACCCTAGAACAAAATATATGTTTTGGCGGACAACATTATACTTTGCCATCCACAGCTGTGACACCAGATTTATGGTGTTGCTATTTTGGCAATTACATTTCTCCCTAGAACAAAATATATGTTTTGGCGGACAATATTATACTTTGCCAGACACAGCTGTGACACAAGATATATGTTATTGCTATTTTGGCAATTGAATTTCACCCCAGAACAAAATATATGTTTTGGCGCACACTATTATACTTTGCCAGCCACTACTGGAACACCAGATTCAGGGTATTGATTTTTTGGCAATTGAATTTCACCCCAGAACAAAATATACCTTTGTATCGGACAGATTAACACTTGGCCTGCAACAGCTGGGACAGCATATTCAAGGTATTGCTATTTTGGCAATTGAATTTCACCCCAGAACAAAATATACCCTTTACGAACAGATTAACACTTGGCCTGCAACTGCTGGAACACCAGACTCAGGGTATTGCTATTTTGGCAATTGAATTTCACCCTAGAACAAAATATATGTTTTGGCGGACAACAATATACTTTTCCAGCCACAGCTGTGACACCAGATTTATGGTGTTGCTATTTTGGCAATTACATTTCACCCTAGAACAAAATATATGTTTTGGCGGACAATATTATACTTTGCCAGACACAGCTGTGACACCAGAAATATATTATTGCTATTTTAGCAATTGAATTTCACCCCAGAACAAAATATATGTTTTGGCGCACACTATTATACTTTGCCAGCCACTACTGGAACACCAGATTCAGGGTATTGCTATTTTGGCAATTGAATTTCACCCCAGAACAAAATATTTCCTTTACGGACATATTAACACTTGGCCTGCAACAGCTGGGACACCAGATTCAGAGGTATTGCTATTTTGGCAATTGAATTTCACCCCAGAACAAAATATACCCTTTACGAACAGATTAATACTTGGCCTGCAACTGCTGGAACACCAGACTCAGGGTATTGCTATTTTGGCGATTGAATTTCACCCTAGAACAAAATATATGTTTTGGCGGACAATAGTATACTTTGCCAGCCACTAGCTGTGACACCAGATTTATGGTATTGCTATTTTGGCAATTGAATTTCACCCTAGAACAAAATATATGCTTTGTCGGACACTATTATACTTGGCCTGCAAACCACTGCTGGAACACCTGATTCAAGGTATTGCTATTTTGGCAATTGACATTTCACCCTAGAACAAAATATATGTTTTGGCGGACAATATTATACTTTGCCAGCCACAGCTGTGACACCAGATTTAGGGTATTGCTATTTTGGCAATTGAATTTCACCCCAGAACAAAATATAACCTTTTATCGGACATATTAACACTTGGCCTGCCACTGCTGGTACACCAGATTCAGGGTATTGCTATTTTGGCAATTGAATTTCACCCTAGAACAAAATATATGTTTTGGCGGACAATATTATACTTTGCCAGCCACAGCTGTGACACCAGATTTAGGGTGTTGCTATTTTGGCAATTGAATTTCACCCCAGAACAAAATATATGTCCTTTGACGGACAATATTAATACTTGGCCTGCCACAGCTGGGACACCAGATTCATGGTATTGCTATTTTGGCAATTGAAT
Organism: Bufotes viridis; assembly: GCA_033119425.1. Taxonomy (NCBI): domain Eukaryota; kingdom Metazoa; phylum Chordata; class Amphibia; order Anura; family Bufonidae; genus Bufotes; species Bufotes viridis. Next base: position 195,326,649 of record CM065591.1, on the reverse strand, counting down.
TTCACCCCAGAACAAAATATATGCTTTTGGCGGACAATATTATACTTTGCCAGCCACTGCTGGAACACCAGATTCAGGGTATTGCTATTTTGGCAATTGAATTTCACCCCAGAACAAAATATATCTTTTAGCGGACAGATTAATACTTGGCCTGCCACAGCTGGGACACCAGATTCAGGGTATTGCTATTTTGGCAATTGAATTTCACCCCAGAACAAAATATATGCTTTTACGGACAGTATTAACACTTGGCCTGCAACAGCTGTGAACACCAGATTCAGGGTATTGCTATTTTGGCAATTGAATTTCACCCTAGAACAAAATATATGTTTTGGCGGACAATATTATACTTTGCCAGCCACAGCTGTGACACCAGATTTATGGTATTGCTATTTTGGCAATTGAATTTCACCCCAGAACAAAATATATGCTTTTAGCGGACAGTATTATACTTTGGCCAGCCACAGCTGGGACACCAGATTTATGGTATTGCTATTTTGGCAATTGAATTTCACCCCAGAACAAAATATATGTTTTGGCGGACAATATTATACTTTGCCAGCCACAGCTGTGACACCAGATTTAGGGTATTGCTATTTTGGCAATTGAATTTCACCCCAGAACAAAATATACCCTTTAACGGACAGATTAACACTTGGCCTGCAACAGCTGGGACACCAGATTCAGGGTATTGCTATTTTGGCAATTGAATTTCACCCCAGAACAAAATATACACCTTTTACGAACAGATTAACACTTGGCCTGCAACTGCTGGAACACCAGATTCAGGGTATTGCTATTTTGGCAATTGAATTTCACCCCAGAACAAAATATATGTTTTGGCGGACAATATTATACTTTGCCAGCCACAGCTGTGACACCAGATTTATAGCTATTGCTATTTTGGCAATTGAATTTCACCCCAGAACAAAATATATGTTTTGTCTGGACACTATTATACTTTGCCAGCCACTACTGGAACACCAGATTCAAGGTATTGCTATTTTGGCAATTGAATTTCACCCTAGAACAAAATATATGTTTTGGCGGACAATATTATACTTTGCCAGCCACAGCTGTGACACCAGATTTAGGGTATTGCTATTTTGGCAATTGAATTTCACCCCAGAACAAAATATATCCTTTAATGGACATATTAACACTTGGTCTGCCACAGCTGGTACACCAGATTCAGGGTATTGCTATTTTGGCAATTGAATTTCACCCAGAACAAAATATATGTTTTGGCGGACAATATTATACTTTGCCAGCCACAGCTGTGACACCAGATTTAGGGTGTTGCTATTTTGGCAATTGAATTTCACCCCAGAACAAAATATATCCTTTTACGGACAATATTAATACTTGGCCTGCAACAGCTGGGACACCAGATTCAGGGTATTGCTATTTTGGCAATTGAATTTCACCTCAGAACAAAATATACCCTTTTACGAACAGATTAACACTTGGCCTGCAACTGCTGGAACACCAGATTCAGGGTATTGCTATTTTGGCAATTGAATTTCACCCTAGAACAAAATATATGTTTTGGCGGACAACATTATACTTTGCCATGCCACAGCTGTGACACCAGATTTATGGTATTGCTATTTTGGCAATTGAATTTCACCCTAGAACAAAATATATGCTTTGACGGACAATATTACACTTTGCCAGCCACAGCTGGACATCAGATTCATGGTATTGCTATTTTGGCAATTGAATTTCACCCTAGAACAAAATATATGTTTTGGCGGACAACATTATACTTTGCCATCCACAGCTGTGACACCAGATTTATGGTATTGCTATTTTGGCAATTGCATTTCACCCTAGAATAAAATATATCTTTTAGCGGACAAGATTATCACTTTTCCAGCCACAGCTGTGACACCAAATTTAGTGGTATTGCTATTTTGGCAATTGAATTTAACCCAGATCAAAATATATGTTTTGGCTGACACTATTATACTTTGCCAGCCACTACTGGAACACCAGATTCAAGGTATTGCTATTTTGGCAATTGAATTTAACCCCAGAACAAAATATTTCCTTTTACAGACAGATTAACACTTGGCCTGCAACAGCTGGGACACCAGATTCAGGGTATTGCTATTTTGGCAATTGAATTTCACCCCAGAACAAAATATACCCTTTTACAAACAGATTAACACTATGCCTGCAACTGCTGGAACACCAGACTCAGGGTATTGCTATTTTGGCAATTGAATTTCACCCTAGAACAAAATATATGTTTTGGCGTACAATATTATACTTTGCCAGCCACAGCTATGACACCAGATTTATGGTATTGCTATTTTGGCAATTGAATTTCACAGCAGAACAAAATATATGTTTTGGCGGACAATATTATACTTTGCCAGCCACAGCTGTGACACCAGATTTATGGTATTACTATTTTTGCAATTGAATTTAACCCCAGAACAAAATATTTCCTTTTACGAACAGATTAACACTTGGCCTGCAACAGTTGGGACACCAGATTAAGGGTATTGCTATTTTGGCAATTTAATTTCACCCCAGAACAAAATATATGTTTTGGCGGACAATATTATACTTTGACAGCCACAGCTGTGACACCAGATTTAGGGTGTTGCTATTTTGGCAATTGAATTTTACCCCAGAACAAAATATACCCTTTAAAGGACATATTAACACTTGGTCTGCCACAGCTGGGACACAAGATTCAGGGTATTGCTATTTTGGCAATTGAATGTCACCCCAGAACAAGATATAACCTGTTACAAACAGATTAACACTTGGCCTGCAACTGCTGGAACACCAGATTCAGGGTATTGCTATTTTGGCAATTGAATTTCACCCCAGAGCAAAATATATTTTTGGCGGACAACATTATACTTTGCCAGCCACAGCTGTGACACCAGATTTATACTATTTTTATTTTGGCAATTGAATTTAACCCCAGAACAAAATATATGTTTTGGCGGACACTATTATTCTTTGCCAGCCACTACTGGAACACCAGATTCAAGGTATTGCTATTTTTGCATTTGAATTTCACCCCAGAACAAAATATTCCCTTTACGGACAGATTAACACTTGGCCTGCAAAAGCTGGGACACCAAATTCAGGCTATTGCTATTTTGGCCATTGAATTTCACCGCAGAACAAAATATATGTTTTGGCGGACAAAATTATACTTTGCCATCCACTACTGGAACACCTGATTCAAGGTATAGCTATTTTGGCAATTACATTTCACCCTAGAACAAAATATATGTTTTGGCGGACAATATTATACTTTGCCAGCCACAGCTGTGACACCAGATTTGGGGTGTTGCTATTTTGGCAATTGAATTTTACCCCAGAACAAAATATACCCTTTAAAGGACATATTAACACTTGGTCTGCCACAGCTGGTACACGAGATTCAGGGTATTGCTATTTTGGCAATTGAATGTCACCCCAGAACAAGATATACCCTTTACGAACAAATTAACATTTGGCCTGCAACTGCTGGAACACCAGATTCAGGGTATTGCTATTTTGGCAATTGAATTTCACCTCAGAACAAAATATACCCTTTTACGAACAGATTAACACTTGGCCTGCGACTGCTGGAACACCAGATTCAGGGTATTGCTATTTTGGCAATTGAATTTCACCCTAGAACAAAATATATGTTTTGGCGGACAACATTATACTTTGCCATCCACAGCTGTGACACCAGATTTATGGTATTGCTATTTTGGCAATTGCATTTCACCCTAGAATAAAATATATGTTTTGGCGGACAATATTATACTTTTCCAGGCACAGCTGTGACACCAAATTTATGGTATTGCAATTTTGGCAATTGAATTTAACCCCAGAACAAAATATATGTTTTGGCTGACACTATTATACTTTGCCAGCCACTACTGGAACACCAGATTCAAGGTATTGCTATTTTGGCAATTGTATTTAACCCCAGAACAAAATATTTCCTTTTACAGACAGATTAACACTTGGCCTGCAACAGCTGGGACACCAGATTCAGGGTATTGCTATTTTGGCAATTGAATTTAACCCCAGAACAAAATATACCCTTTTACGAACAGATTAACACTTGGCCTGCAACTGCTGGTACACCAGACTCAGGGTATTGCTATTTTGGCAATTGAATTTCACCCTAGAACAAAATATATGTTTTGGCGGAAAATATTATACTTTGCCAGCCACAGCTGTGACACCAGATTTATGGTATTGCTATTTTGGCAATTGAATTTCACCCTAGAACAAAATATATGTTTTGGCGGACAATATTATACTTTGCAAGCCACAGCTGTGACACCAGATTTATGGTATTGCTATTTTGGCAATTGAATTTCACGGCAGAACAAAATATGTTTTGGCGGACAATATTATACTTTGCCAGCCACAGCTGTGACACCAGATTTATGGTATTGCTATTTTTGCAATTGAATTTAACCCCAGAACAAAATATTTCCTTTACGAACAGATTAACACTTGGCCTGCAACAGTTGGGACACCAGATTCAGGGTATTGCTATTTTGGCAATTTAATTTCACCCCAGAACAAAATATATGTTTTGGCGGACAATATTATACTTTGCCAGCCATAGCTGTGACACCAGATTTAGGGTGTTGCTATTTTGGCAATTACATTTCACCCTAGATCAAAATATATGTTTTTGCAGACAATATTATACATTAACAGCCACAGCTGTGACACCAGATTTATGGTATTGCTATTTTGGCAATTAAATTTAACCCCAGAATAAAATATATGTTTTGGCGGACACTATTATACTTTGCCAGCCACTACTGGAACACCCGATTCAAGGTATTGCTATTTTGGCAATTGAATTTCACCCCAGAACAAAATATACCTTTGTATCAGACAGATTAACACTTGGCCTGCAAAAGCTGGGACAGCAGATTCAGGGTATTGCTATTTTGGCAATTGAATTTCACCCCAGAACAAAATATATGTTTTGGAGGACAATATTATACTTTGCCAGACACAGCTGTGACACCAGATTTATGGTATTGCTATTTTGGCAATTGAATTTCACCCCTGAACAAAATATATGTTTTGGCAGACAATATTATACTTTTCCAGCCACAGCTGTGACACCAGATTTATGGTATTGCTATTTTGGCAATTGAATTTCACCCCAGAACAAAATATATGTTTTGGCGGACACTATTATACTTTGCCAGACACTACTGGAACACCAGATTCAGGGTATTGCTATTTTGGCAATTGAATTACACCCCAGAACAAAATATTCCCTTTCCGGACACTATTAAATTTGTCCAGCCACAGCTGACACCACTGATTTATGGTATTGCTATTTTGGCAATTGAATTTAGCCCCAGAACAAAATATATGTTTTGGTGGAAACTATTATACTTTGCCAGCCACTACTGGAACACCAGATTCAGGGTATTGCTATTTTGGCAATTGAATTTTCCCCTAGAACAAAATATATGTTTTGGAGGACAATATTATACACTTACAGCCACAGCTGTGACACCAGATTTATGGTATTGCTATTTTGGCAATTAAATTTAACCCCAGAACAAAATATATGTTTTGGCGGACACTATTATACTTTGCCAGCCACTACTGGAACACCAGATTCAAGGTATTGCTATTTTGGCAATTGAATTTAACCCCAGAACAAAATATATGTTTTGGCGGACAATATTATACTTTGCCAGACACAGCTGTGACACCAGATATATATTATTGCTATTTTAGCAATTGAATTTCACCCCAGAACAAAATATATGTTTTGGCGCACACTATTATACTTTGCCAGCCACTACTGGAACACCAGATTCAGGGTATTGCTATTTTGGCAATTGATATTTCACCCCAGAACAAAATATTTCCTTTAACAGACAGATTAACAGTTGGCCTGCAACAGCTGGGACACCAGATTCAGGGTATTGCTATTTTGGCAATTGAATTTCACCCCAGAACAAAATATACCCTTTTACGAACAGATTAACACTTGGCCTGCAACTGCTGGAACACCAGATTCAGGGTATTGCTATTTTGGCAATAGAATTTCTACCCCAGATCAAAATATATGTTTTGGCGGACAACATTATACTTTGCCAGCCAGAGCTGTGACATCAGATTTATGGTATTGCTATTTTGGCAATTGAATTTCACCCTAGAACAAAATATATGTTTTGGCGGATAATATTATACTTTGCCAGCCACAGCTGTGACACCAGATTTATGGTATTGCTATTTTGGCAATTGCATTTAACCCCAGAACAAAAATATGTTTTGGCGGACACTATTATACTTTGCGCGCCACTACTGGAACACCAGATTCAAGGTATTGCTATTTTGGCAATTGAATTTCACCCCAGAACTAAATATTTCCTTTTACGGACAGATTAACACTTGGCCTGCAACATCTGGGACACCAGATTCAGGGTATTGCTATTTTGGCAATTGAATTTCACCTCAGAACAAAAAATACCCTTTTACGAACAGATTAACACTTGGCCTGCAACTGCTGGAACACCAGATTCAGGGTATTGCTATTTTGGCAATTGAATTTCACCCTAGAACAAAATATATGTTTTGGCGGACAATATTATACTTTGCCAGCCACAGCTGTGACACCAGATTTATGGTATTGCTATTTTGTCAATTACATTTCACCCTAGAACAAAATATATGTTTTGGCGGACAATATTATACTTTGCCAGCCACAGCTGTGACACCAGATTTATGGTATTGCTATTTTGGCAATTGAATTTCACCACAGAACAAAATATATGTTTTGGCGGACAATATTATTCTTTGCCAGCTACAGCTATGACAGCAGATTTATGAATTACTATTTTGGCAATTGAAATTCCACCAGAACAAAATATATGTTTTGGTTGACACTATTATACTTTGCCATCCACTACTGGAACACCAGATTCAAGGAATTGCTATTTTGGCAATTGAATTTCACCCCAGAACAAAATATTTCCTTTACGGACAGATTAACACTTGGCCTGCAACAGCTGGGACACCAGATTCAGGGTATTGCTATTTTGGCAAATGAATGTCACCCAAGAACAAAATACATGTTTTGGTGGACACTATTATACTTTGCCAGCCACTGCTGGAACACCAGATTCAGGGTATTGCTATTTTGGCAATTGAATTTTCCCCTAGAACAAAATATATGTTTTGGAGGACAATATTATACACTAACAGCCACAGCTGTGACACCAGATTTATGGTATTGCTATTTTGGCAATTAAATTTAATCCCAGAACAAAATATATGTTTTGGCGGACACTATTATACTTTGCCAGCCACTACTGGAACACCAGATTCAAGGTATTGCTATTTTGGCAATTGAATTTCACCCCAGAACAAAATATATGTTTTGTCAGACAACATTATACTTTTCCAGCCACAGCTGTGACACCAGATTTATGGTGTTGCTATTTTGTCAATTACATTTCACCCTAGAACAAAATATATGTTTTGGCGGACAATATTATACTTTGCCAGACACAGCTGTGACACCAGATTTATGGTATTGCTATTTTGGCAATTGAATTTCACCCCTGAACAAGATATATGTTTTGGCAGACAATATTATACTTTGCCAGCCACAGCTGTGACACCAGATTTATGGTATTGCTATTTTGACAATTGAATTTCACCCCAGAACAAAATATATGTTTTGGCGGACACTATTATACTTTGCCAGCCACTACTGGAACACCAGATTCAAGGTATTGCTATTTTGGCAATTGAATTTCACCTCAGAACAAAATATACCCTTTACGAACAAATTAACACTTGGCCTGCAACTGCTAGAACGCCAGATTCAGGGTATTGCTATTTTGGCAATTGAATTTCACCTCAGAACAAAATATACCCTTTTACGGACAGATTAACACTTGGCCTGCAACAGCTGGGACACCAGATTCAGGGTATTGCTATTTTGGCAATTGAATTTCACCTCAGAACAAAATATACCCTTTTACGAACAGATTAACACTTGGCCTGCAACTGCTAGAACGCCAGATTCAGGGTATTGCTATTTTGGCAATTGAATTTCACCCTAGAACAAAATATATGTTTTGGCGGACAATATTATACTTTGCCAGCTACAGCTGTGACACCAGATTTATGGTATTGCTATTTTGGCAATTACATTTCACCCTAGAACAAAATATATGTTTTGGCGGACAATATTATACTTTGCCAGCCACAGCTGTGACACCAGATTTATGGTATTGCTATTTTGGCAATTGAATTTCACCACAGAACAAAATATATGTTTTGGCGGACAATATTATTCTTTGCCAGCTACAGCTATGACAGCAGATTTATGAATTACTATTTTGGCAATTGAAATTCCACCAGAACAAAATATATGTTTTGGCTGACACTATTATACTTTGCCATCCACTACTGGAACACCAGATTCAAGGAATTGCTATTTTGGCAATTGAATTTCACCACTGAACAAAATATTTCCTTTACGGACAGATTAACACTTGGCCTGCAACAGCTGGGACACCAGATTCAGGGTATTGCTATTTTGGCAAATGAATGTCACCCAAGAACAAAATACATGTTTTGTTGGACACTATTATACTTTGCCAGCCACTGCTGGAACACCAGATTCAGGGTATTGCTATTTTGGTAATTGAATTTTACCCCAGAACAAAATATACCCTTTAAAGGATAGATTAACAATTGGTCTGCCACAGCTGGGACACCAGATTCAGGGTATTGCTATTTTGGCAATTGAATGTCACCCCAGAACAAGATATACCCTTTTACGAACAGATTAACATTTGGCCTGCAACTGCTGGAACACCAGATTCAGGGTATTGCTATTTTGGCAATTGAATTTCACCTCAGAAGAAAATATACCCTTTTACGAACAGATTAACACTTGGCCTGCAACTGCTGGAACACCAGACTCAGGGTATTGCTATTTTGGCAATTGAATTTCACTCTAGAACAAAATATATGTTTTGGCGGAAAATAGTATACTTTGCCAGCCACAGCTGTGACACCAGATTTATGGTATTGCTATTTTGGCAATTGAATTTCACCCTAGAACAAAATATATGTTTTGTCTGACACTATTATACTTTGCCACCCACTACTGGAACACCTGATTCAAGGTATTGCTATTTTGGCAATTACATTTCACACTCGAACAAAATATATGTTTTGGCGGACAATATTATACTTTGCCAGCCACAGCTGTGACACCAGATTTAGGGTGTTGCTATTTTGGCAATTGAATTTTACCCCAGAACAAAATATACCCTTTAAAGGACATATTAACACTTGGTCTGCCACAGCTGGTACACGAGATTCAGGGTATTGCTATTTTGGCAATTGAATGTCACCCCAGAACAAGATATACCCTTTTACGAACAGATTAACATTTGGCCTGCAACTGCTGGAACACCAGATTCAGGGTATTGCTATTTTGGCAATTGAATTTCTCCTCAGAACAAAATATACCCTTTTACGAACAGATTAACACTTGGCCTGCAACTGCTGGAACACAAGATTCAGGGTATTGCTATTTTGACAATTGAATTTCACCCTAGAACAAAATATATGTTTTGGCGGACAACATTATACTTTGCCATCCACAGCTGTGACACCAGATTTATGGTATTGCTATTTTGGCAATTGCATTTCACCCTAGAATAAAATATATGTTTTGGCGGACAATATTATACTTTTCCAGCCACAGCTGTGACACCAAATTTATGGTATTGCAATTTTGGCAATTGAATTTAACCCCAGAACAAAATATATGTTTTGGCTGACACTATTATACTTTGTCATCCACTACTGGAACACCAGATTCAAGGTATTGCTATTTTGGCAATTGAATTTCACCCCAGAACAAAATATTTCCTTTTACAGACAGATTAACACTTGGCCTGCAACAGCTGGGACACCAGATTTAGGGTATTGCTATTTTGGCAATTGAATTTCACCCCAGAACAAAATATTCCCTTTTACGAACAGATTAACACTTGGCCTGCAACTGCTGGAACACCAGACTCAGGGTATTGCTATTTTGGCAATTGAATTTCACCCTAGAAAAAATATATGTTTTGGCGGAAAATATTATACTTTGCCAGCCACAGCTGTGACACAAGATTTATGGTATTGCTATTTTGGCAATTGAATTTCACCCTAGAACAAAATAAATGTTTTGGCGGACAATATTATACTTTGCCAGCCACAGCTGTGACACCAGATTTATGGTATTGCTATTTTGGCAAATGAATTTCATAGCAGAACAAAATATATGTTTTGGCGGACAATAATATACTTTGCCAGCCACAGCTGTGACACCAGATTTATGGTATTGCTGTTTTTGCAATTGAATTTCACCCCAGAACAAAATATTTCCTTTTACGAACAGACTAACACTTGGCCTGCAACAGCTGGGACACCAGATTCAGGGTATTGCTATTTTGGCAATTGAATTTCACCCCAGAACAAAATATATGTTTTGGCGGACAATATTATACTTTGACAGCCACAGCTGTGACACCAGATTTAGGATGTTGCTATTTTGGCAATTGAATTTTACCCCAGAACAAAATATACCCTTTAAAGGACATATTAACACTTGGTCTGCCACAGCTGGGACACAAGATTCAGGGTATTGCTATTTTGGCAATTGAATGTCACCCCAGAACAAGATATAACCTGTTACGAACAGATTAACACTTGGCCTGCAACTGCTGGAACACCAGATTCAGGGTATTGCTATTTTGGCAATTGAATTTCACCCCAGAGCAAAATATATTTTTGGCGGACAACATTATACTTTGCCAGCCACAGCTGTGACACCAGATTTATACTATTTTTATTTTGGCAATTGAATTTAACCCCAGAACAAAATATATGTTTTGGCGGACACTATTATTCTTTGCCAGCCACTACTGGAACACCAGATTCAAGGTATTGCTATTTTTGCATTTGAATTTCACCCCAGAACAAAATATTCCCTTTACGGACAGATTAACACTTGGCCTGCAAAAGCTGGGACACCAAATTCAGGCTATTGCTATTTTGGCCATTGAATTTCACCGCAGAACAAAATATATGTTTTGGCGGACAAAATTATACTTTGCCATCCACTACTGGAACACCTGATTCAAGGTATAGCTATTTTGGCAATTACATTTCACCCTAGAACAAAATATATGTTTTAGCGGACAATATTATACTTTGCCAGCCACAGCTGTGACACCAGATTTAGGGTGTTGCTATTTTGGCAATTGAATTTTACCCCAGAACAAAATATACCCTTTAAAGGACATATTAACACTTGGTCTGCCACAGCTGGTACACGAGATTCAGGGTATTGCTATTTTGGCAATTGAATGTCACCCCAGAACAAGATATACCCTTTTACGAACAAATTAACATTTGGCCTGCAACTGCTGGAACACCAGATTCAGGGTATTGCTATTTTGGCAATTGAATTTCACCTCAGAACAAAATATACCCTTTTACGAACAGATTAACACTTGGCCTGCGACTGCTGGAACACCATATTCAGGGTATTGCTATTTTGGCAATTGAATTTCACCCTAGAACAAAATATATGTTTTGGCGGACAACATTATACTTTGCCATCCACAGCTGTGACACCAGATTTATGGTATTGCTATTTTGGCAATTGCATTTCACCCTAGAATAAAATATATGTTTTGGCGGACAATATTATACTTTTCCAGGCACAGCTGTGACACCAAATTTATGGTATTGCAATTTTGGCAATTGAATTTAACCCCAGAACAAAATATATGTTTTGGCTGACACTATTATACTTTGCCAGCCACTACTGGAACACCAGATTCAAGGTATTGCTATTTTGGCAATTGTATTTAACCCCAGAACAAAATATTTCCTTTTACAGACAGATTAACACTTGGCCTGCAACAGCTGGGACACCAGATTCAGGGTATTGCTATTTTGGCAATTGAATTTAACCCCAGAACAAAATATACCCTTTACGAACAGATTAACACTTGGCCTGCAACTGCTGGTACACCAGACTCAGGGTATTGCTATTTTGGCAATTGAATTTCACCCTAGAACAAAATATATGTTTTGGCGGAAAATATTATACTTTGCCAGCCACAGCTGTGACACCAGATTTATGGTATTGCTATTTTGGCAATTGAATTTCACCCTAGAACAAAATATATGTTTTGGCGGACAATATTATACTTTGCAAGCCACAGCTGTGACACCAGATTTATGGTATTGCTATTTTGGCAATTGAATTTCACGGCAGAACAAAATATGTTTTGGCGGACAATATTATACTTTGCCAGCCACAGCTGTGACACCAGATTTATGGTATTGCTATTTTTGCAATTGAATTTAACCCCAGAACAAAATATTTCCTTTACGAACAGATTAACACTTGGCCTGCAACAGTTGGGACACCAGATTCAGGGTATTGCTATTTTGGCAATTTAATTTCACCCCAGAACAAAATATATGTTTTGGCGGACAATATTATACTTTGCCAGCCATAGCTGTGACACCAGATTTAGGGTGTTGCTATTTTGGCAATTACATTTCACCCTAGAATCAAAATATATGTTTTTGCAGACAATATTATACATTAACAGCCACAGCTGTGACATCAGATTTATGGTATTGCTATTTTGGCAATTAAATTTAACCCCAGAATAAAATATATGTTTTGCAGGACACTATTATACTTTGCCAGCCACTACTGGAACACCTGATTCAAGGTATTGCTATTTTGGCAATTGAATTTCACCCCAGAACAAAATATACCTTTGTATCAGACAGATTAACACTTGGCCTGCAAAGCTGGGACAGCAGATTCAGGGTATTGCTATTTTGGCAATTGAATTTCACCCCAGAACAAAATATATGTTTTGGAGGACAATATTATACTTTGCCAGACACAGCTGTGACACCAGATTTATGGTATTGCTATTTTGGCAATTGAATTTCACCCCTGAACAAAATATATGTTTTGGCAGACAATATTATACTTTTCCAGCCACAGCTGTGACACCAGATTTATGGTATTGCTATTTTGGCAATTGAATTTCACCCCAGAACAAAATATATGTTTTGGCGGACACTATTATACTTTGCCAGACACTACTGGAACACCAGATTCAGGGTATTGCTATTTTGGCAATTGAATTACACCCCAGAACAAAATATACCCTTTTCCGGACACTATTAAATTTGTCCAGCCACAGCTGACACCACTGATTTATGGTATTGCTATTTTGGCAATTGAATTTAGCCCCAGAACAAAATATATGTTTTGGTGGAAACTATTATACTTTGCCAGCCACTACTGGAACACCAGATTCAGGGTATTGCTATTTTGGCAATTGAATTTTCCCCTAGAACAAAATATATGTTTTGGAGGACAATATTATACACTTACAGCCACAGCTGTGACACCAGATTTATGGTATTGCTATTTTGGCAATTAAATTTAACCCCAGAACAAAATATATGTTTTGGCGGACACTATTATACTTTGCCAGCCACTACTGGAACACCAGATTCAAGGTATTGCTATTTTGGCAATTGAATTTAACCCCAGAACAAAATATATGTTTTGGCGGACAATATTATACTTTGCCAGACACAGCTGTGACACCAGATATATATTATTGCTATTTTAGCAATTGAATTTCACCCCAGAACAAAATATATGTTTTGGCGCACACTATTATACTTTGCCAGCCACTACTGGAACACCAGATTCAGGGTATTGCTATTTTGGCAATTGAATTTCACCCCAGAACAAAATATTTCCTTTTACAGACAGATTAACAGTTGGCCTGCAACAGCTGGGACACCAGATTCAGGGTATTGCTATTTTGGCAATTGAATTTCACCCCAGAACAAAATATACCCTTTTACGAACAGATTAACACTTGGCCTGCAACTGCTGGAACACCAGACTCAGGGTATTGCTATTTTGGCAATTGAATTTCACCCTATAACAAAATATATGTTTTGGCGGAAAATAGTATACTTTGCCAGCCACAGCTGTGACTCCAGATTTATGGTATTGCTATTTTGGCAATTGAATTTCACGGCAGAACAAAATATATGTTTTGGCGGAAAATATTATACTTTGCCAGCCACTGCTGTGACACCAGATTTATGGTATTGCTATTTTTGCAATTGAATTTCACCCCAGAACTAAATATTTCCTTTACGGACAGATTAACACTTGGCCTGCAACTGCTGGAACACCAGATTCAGGGTATTGCTATTTTGGCAATTGAATTTCACCCTAGAACAAAATATATGTTTTGGCGGACAATATTATACTTTGCCAGCCACAGCTGTGACACCAGATTTATGGTATTGCTATTTTGTCAATTACATTTCACCCTAGAACAAAATATATGTTTTGGCGGACAATATTATACTTTGCCAGCCACAGCTGTGACACCAGATTTATGGTATTGCTATTTTGGCAATTGAATTTCACCACAGAACAAAATATATGTTTTGGCGGACAATATTATTCTTTGCCAGCTACAGCTATGACAGCAGATTTATGAATTACTATTTTGGCAATTGAAATTCCACCAGAACAAAATATATGTTTTGGCTGACACTATTATACTTTGCCATCCACTACTGGAACACCAGATTCAAGGAATTGCTATTTTGGCAATTGAATTTCACCCCAGAACAAAATATTTCCTTTACGGACAGATTAACACTTGGCCTGCAACAGCTGGGACACCAGATTCAGGGTATTGCTATTTTGGCAAATGAATGTCACCCAAGAACAAAATACATGTTTTGGTGGACACTATTATACTTTGCCAGCCACTGCTGGAACACCAGATTCAGGGTATTGCTATTTTGGCAATTGAATTTTCCCCTAGAACAAAATATATGTTTTGGAGGACAATATTATACACTAACAGCCACAGCTGTGACACCAGATTTATGGTATTGCTATTTTGGCAATTAAATTTAATCCCAGAACAAAATATATGTTTTGGCGGACACTATTATACTTTGCCAGCCACTACTGGAACACCAGATTCAAGGTATTGCTATTTTGGCAATTGAATTTCACCCCAGAACAAAATATATGTTTTGTCAGACAACATTATACTTTTCCAGCCACAGCTGTGACACCAGATTTATGGTGTTGCTATTTTGTCAATTACATTTCACCCTAGAACAAAATATATGTTTTGGCGGACAATATTATACTTTGCCAGACACAGCTGTGACACCAGATTTATGGTATTGCTATTTTGGCAATTGAATTTCACCCCTGAACAAGATATATGTTTTGGCAGACAATATTATACTTTGCCAGCCACAGCTGTGACACCAGATTTATGGTATTGCTATTTTGACAATTGAATTTCACCCCAGAACAAAATATATGTTTTGGCGGACACTATTATACTTTGCCAGCCACTACTGGAACACCAGATTCAAGGTATTGCTATTTTGGCAATTGAATTTCACCTCAGAACAAAATATACCCTTTTACGAACAAATTAACACTTGGCCTGCAACTGCTAGAACGCCAGATTCAGGGTATTGCTATTTTGGCAATTGAATTTCACCTCAGAACAAAATATACCCTTTACGGACAGATTAACACTTGGCCTGCAACAGCTGGGACACCAGATTCAGGGTATTGCTATTTTGGCAATTGAATTTCACCTCAGAACAAAATATACCCTTTTACGAACAGATTAACACTTGGCCTGCAACTGCTAGAACGCCAGATTCAGGGTATTGCTATTTTGGCAATTGAATTTCACCCTAGAACAAAATATATGTTTTGGCGGACAATATTATACTTTGCCAGCTACAGCTGTGACACCAGATTTATGGTATTGCTATTTTGGCAATTACATTTCACCCTAGAACAAAATATATGTTTTGGCGGACAATATTATACTTTGCCAGCCACAGCTGTGACACCAGATTTATGGTATTGCTATTTTGGCAATTGAATTTCACCACAGAACAAAATATATGTTTTGGCGGACAATATTATTCTTTGCCAGCTACAGCTATGACAGCAGATTTATGAATTACTATTTTGGCAATTGAAATTCCACCAGAACAAAATATATGTTTTGGCTGACACTATTATACTTTGCCATCCACTACTGGAACACCAGATTCAAGGAATTGCTATTTTGGCAATTGAATTTCACCACAGAACAAAATATTTCCTTTTACGGACAGATTAACACTTGGCCTGCAACAGCTGGGACACCAGATTCAGGGTATTGCTATTTTGGCAAATGAATGTCACCCAAGAACAAAATACATGTTTTGTTGGACACTATTATACTTTGCCAGCCACTGCTGGAACACCAGATTCAGGGTATTGCTATTTTGGTAATTGAATTTTACCCCAGAACAAAATATACCCTTTAAAGGATAGATTAACACTTGGTCTGCCACAGCTGGGACACCAGATTCAGGGTATTGCTATTTTGGCAATTGAATGTCACCCCAGAACAAGATATACCCTTTTACGAACAGATTAACATTTGGCCTGCAACTGCTGGAACACCAGATTCAGGGTATTGCTATTTTGGCAATTGAATTTCACCTCAGAAGAAAATATACCCTTTACGAACAGATTAACACTTGGCCTGCAACTGCTGGAACACCAGATTCATGGTATTGCCATTTTGGCAATTACATTTCACCCTAGAACAAAATATATGTTTTGGCGGACAATATTATACTTTGCAAGCCACAGCTGTGACACCAGATTTATGGAATTGCTATTTTGGCAATTGAATTTAACCCCAGAACAAAATATATGTTTTGGCGGACAATATTATACTTTGCCAGCCACAGCTGTGACACCAGATTAATGGAATTGCTATTTTTGCAATTGAATTTAACCCCAGAACAAAATATTTCCTTTACGAACAGATTAACACTTGGCCTGCAACAGTTGGGACACCAGATTCAGGGTATTGCTATTTTGGCAATTGAATTTCACCACAGAACAAAATATATGTTTTGGCGGACAATATTATTCTTTGCCAGCTACAGCTATGACAGCAGATTTATGAATTACTATTTTGGCAATTGAAATTCCACCAGAACAAAATATATGTTTTGGCTGACACTATTATACTTTGCCATCCACTACTGGAACACCAGATTCAAGGAATTGCTATTTTGGCAATTGAATTTCACCCCAGAACAAAATATTTCCTTTACGGACAGATTAACACTTGGCCTGCAACAGCTGGGACACCAGATTCAGGGTATTGCTATTTTGGCAAATGAATGTCACCCAAGAACAAAATACATGTTTTGGTGGACACTATTATACTTTGCCAGCCACTGCTGGAACACCAGATTCAGGGTATTGCTATTTTGGTAATTGAATTTTACCCCAGAACAAAATATACCCTTTAAAGGATAGATTAACACTTGGTCTGCCACAGCTGGGACACCAGATTCAGGGTATTGCTATTTTGGCAATTGAATGTCACCCCAGAACAAGATATACCCTTTTACGAACAGATTAACATTTGGCCTGCAACTGCTGGAACACCAGATTCAGGGTATTGCTATTTTGGCAATTGAATTTCACCTCAGAACAAAATATACCCTTTTACGAACAGATTAACACTTGGCCTGCAACTGCTGGAACACCAGATTCATGGTATTGCTATTTTGGCAATTACATTTCACCCTAGAACAAAATATATGTTTTGTCGGACAATATTATACTTTGCAAGCCACAGCTGTGACACCAGATTTATTTAATTGCTATTTTGGCAATTGAATTTAACCCAAGAACAAAATATATGTTTTGGCGGACAATATTATACTTTGCCAGCCACAGCTGTGACACCAGATTAATGGTATTGCTATTTTTGCAATTGAATTTAACCCCAGAACAAAATATTTCCTTTACGAACAGATTAACACTTGGCCTGCAACAGTTGGGACACCAGATTCAGGGTATTGCTATTTTGGCAATTTAATTTCACCCCAGAACAAAATATATGTTTTGGCGGACAATATTATACTTTGCCAGCCATAGCTGTGACACCAGATTTAGGGTGTTGCTATTTTGGCAATTACATTTCACCCCAGAACAAAATATATGTTTTGGCGTACACTATTATACTTTGCCAGCCACTACTGGAACACCAGATTCAGGGTATTGCTATTTTGGCAATTGAATTACACCCCAGAACAAAATATACCCTTTTCCGGACACTATTAAGCTTGGCCAGCCACAGCTGAAACCACTGATTTATGGTATTGCTATTTTGGCAATTGAATTTAGCCCCAGAACAAAATATATGTTTTGGTGGAAACTATTATACTTTGCCAGCCACTACTGGAACACCAGTTTCAGGGTATTGCTATTTTGGCAATTGAATTTTCCCCTAGAACAAAATATATGTTTTGGCGGACAATATTATACACTAACAGCCACAGCTGTGACACCAGATTTATGGTATTGCTATTTTGGCAATTAAATTTAACCCCAGAACAAAATATATGTTTTGGCGGACACTATTATACTTTGCCAGCCACTACTGGAACACCAGATTCAAGGTATTGCTATTTTGGCAATTGAATTTCACCCCAGAACAAAATATATGTTTTGGCGGACAACATTATACTTTTCCAGCCACAGCTGTGACACCAGATTTATGGTGTTGCTATTTTGGCAATTACATTTCACCCTAGAACAAAATATATGTTTTGGCGGACAATATTATACTTTGCCAGACACAGCTGTGACACCAGATTTATGTTATTACTATTTTGGCAATTGAATTTCACCCCAGAACAAAATATATGTTTTGGCGCACACTATTATACTTTGCCTGCCACTACTGGAACACCAGATTCAGGGTATTGCTATTTTGGCAATTGAATTTCACCCCAGAATAAAATATATGTTTTTGCGGACACTATTATACTTTGACAGCCACTACTGGAACATCAGATTCAGGGTATTGCTATTTTGGCAATTGAATTTCACCCCAGAACAAAATATAACCTTTGCAGGACACTATTAACCTTGGCCAGGCACAGCTGAAACCACTGATTTATGGTATTGATATTTTGGCAATTGAATTTCACCCCAGAACAAAATATACCTTTTTATCAGACAGATTAACACTTGGCCTGGGACAGCAGATTCAGGGTATTGCTATTTTGGCAATTGAATTTCACCCCAGAACAAAATATATGTTTTGGAGGACAATATTATACTTTGCCAGACACAGCTGTGACACCAGATTTATGGTATTGCTATTTTGGCAATTGAATTTCACCCCTGAACAAAATATATGTTTTGGCAGACAATATTATACTTTTCCAGCCACAGCTGTGACACCAGATTTATGGTATTGCTATTTTGGCAATTGAATTTCACCCCAGAACAAAATATATGTTTTGGCGGACACTATTATACTTTGCCAGACACTACTGGAACACCAGATTCAGGGTATTGCTATTTTGGCAATTGAATTACACCCCAGAACAAAATATACCCTTTTCCGGACACTATTAAATTTGTCCAGCCACAGCTGACACCACTGATTTATGGTATTGCTATTTTGGCAATTGAATTTAGCCCCAGAACAAAATATATGTTTTGGTGGAAACTATTATACTTTGCCAGCCACTACTGGAACACCAGATTCAGGGTATTGCTATTTTGGCAATTGAATTTTCCCCTAGAACAAAATATATGTTTTGGAGGACAATATTATACACTTACAGCCACAGCTGTGACACCAGATTTATGGTATTGCTATTTTGGCAATTAAATTTAACCCCAGAACAAAATATATGTTTTGGCGGACACTATTATACTTTGCCAGCCACTACTGGAACACCAGATTCAAGGTATTGCTATTTTGGCAATTGAATTTAACCCCAGAACAAAATATATGTTTTGGCGGACAATATTATACTTTGCCAGACACAGCTGTGACACCAGATATATATTATTGCTATTTTAGCAATTGAATTTCACCCCAGAACAAAATATATGTTTTGGCGCACACTATTATACTTTGCCAGCCACTACTGGAACACCAGATTCAGGGTATTGCTATTTTGGCAATTGAATTTCACCCCAGAACAAAATATTTCCTTTTACAGACAGATTAACAGTTGGCCTGCAACAGCTGGGACACCAGATTCAGGGTATTGCTATTTTGGCAATTGAATTTCACCCCAGAACAAAATATACCCTTTACGAACAGATTAACACTTGGCCTGCAACTGCTGGAACACCAGACTCAGGGTATTGCTATTTTGGCAATTGAATTTCACCCTATAACAAAATATATGTTTTGGCGGAAAATAGTATACTTTGCCAGCCACAGCTGTGACTCCAGATTTATGGTATTGCTATTTTGGCAATTGAATTTCACGGCAGAACAAAATATATGTTTTGGCGGAAAATATTATACTTTGCCAGCCACTGCTGTGACACCAGATTTATGGTATTGCTATTTTTGCAATTGAATTTCACCCCAGAACTAAATATTTCCTTTTACGGACAGATTAACACTTGGCCTGCAACTGCTGGAACACCAGATTCAGGGTATTGCTATTTTGGCAATTGAATTTCACCCTAGAACAAAATATATGTTTTGGCGGACAATATTATACTTTGCCAGCCACAGCTGTGACACCAGATTTATGGTATTGCTATTTTGTCAATTACATTTCACCCTAGAACAAAATATATGTTTTGGCGGACAATATTATACTTTGCCAGCCACAGCTGTGACACCAGATTTATGGTATTGCTATTTTGGCAATTGAATTTCACCACAGAACAAAATATATGTTTTGGCGGACAATATTATTCTTTGCCAGCTACAGCTATGACAGCAGATTTATGAATTACTATTTTGGCAATTGAAATTCCACCAGAACAAAATATATGTTTTGGCTGACACTATTATACTTTGCCATCCACTACTGGAACACCAGATTCAAGGAATTGCTATTTTGGCAATTGAATTTCACCCCAGAACAAAATATTTCCTTTACGGACAGATTAACACTTGGCCTGCAACAGCTGGGACACCAGATTCAGGGTATTGCTATTTTGGCAAATGAATGTCACCCAAGAACAAAATACATGTTTTGGTGGACACTATTATACTTTGCCAGCCACTGCTGGAACACCAGATTCAGGGTATTGCTATTTTGGCAATTGAATTTTCCCCTAGAACAAAATATATGTTTTGGAGGACAATATTATACACTAACAGCCACAGCTGTGACACCAGATTTATGGTATTGCTATTTTGGCAATTAAATTTAATCCCAGAACAAAATATATGTTTTGGCGGACACTATTATACTTTGCCAGCCACTACTGGAACACCAGATTCAAGGTATTGCTATTTTGGCAATTGAATTTCACCCCAGAACAAAATATATGTTTTGTCAGACAACATTATACTTTTCCAGCCACAGCTGTGACACCAGATTTATGGTGTTGCTATTTTGTCAATTACATTTCACCCTAGAACAAAATATATGTTTTGGCGGACAATATTATACTTTGCCAGACACAGCTGTGACACCAGATTTATGGTATTGCTATTTTGGCAATTGAATTTCACCCCTGAACAAGATATATGTTTTGGCAGACAATATTATACTTTGCCAGCCACAGCTGTGACACCAGATTTATGGTATTGCTATTTTGACAATTGAATTTCACCCCAGAACAAAATATATGTTTTGGCGGACACTATTATACTTTGCCAGCCACTACTGGAACACCAGATTCAAGGTATTGCTATTTTGGCAATTGAATTTCACCTCAGAACAAAATATACCCTTTTACGAACAAATTAACACTTGGCCTGCAACTGCTAGAACGCCAGATTCAGGGTATTGCTATTTTGGCAATTGAATTTCACCTCAGAACAAAATATACCCTTTTACGGACAGATTAACACTTGGCCTGCAACAGCTGGGACACCAGATTCAGGGTATTGCTATTTTGGCAATTGAATTTCACCTCAGAACAAAATATACCCTTTACGAACAGATTAACACTTGGCCTGCAACTGCTAGAACGCCAGATTCAGGGTATTGCTATTTTGGCAATTGAATTTCACCCTAGAACAAAATATATGTTTTGGCGGACAATATTATACTTTGCCAGCTACAGCTGTGACACCAGATTTATGGTATTGCTATTTTGGCAATTACATTTCACCCTAGAACAAAATATATGTTTTGGCGGACAATATTATACTTTGCCAGCCACAGCTGTGACACCAGATTTATGGTATTGCTATTTTGGCAATTGAATTTCACCACAGAACAAAATATATGTTTTGGCGGACAATATTATTCTTTGCCAGCTACAGCTATGACAGCAGATTTATGAATTACTATTTTGGCAATTGAAATTCCACCAGAACAAAATATATGTTTTGGCTGACACTATTATACTTTGCCATCCACTACTGGAACACCAGATTCAAGGAATTGCTATTTTGGCAATTGAATTTCACCACAGAACAAAATATTTCCTTTTACGGACAGATTAACACTTGGCCTGCAACAGCTGGGACACCAGATTCAGGGTATTGCTATTTTGGCAAATGAATGTCACCCAAGAACAAAATACATGTTTTGTTGGACACTATTATACTTTGCCAGCCACTGCTGGAACACCAGATTCAGGGTATTGCTATTTTGGTAATTGAATTTTACCCCAGAACAAAATATACCCTTTAAAGGATAGATTAACACTTGGTCTGCCACAGCTGGGACACCAGATTCAGGGTATTGCTATTTTGGCAATTGAATGTCACCCCAGAACAAGATATACCCTTTTACGAACAGATTAACATTTGGCCTGCAACTGCTGGAACACCAGATTCAGGGTATTGCTATTTTGGCAATTGAATTTCACCTCAGAAGAAAATATACCCTTTACGAACAGATTAACACTTGGCCTGCAACTGCTGGAACACCAGATTCATGGTATTGCCATTTTGGCAATTACATTTCACCCTAGAACAAAATATATGTTTTGGCGGACAATATTATACTTTGCAAGCCACAGCTGTGACACCAGATTTATGGAATTGCTATTTTGGCAATTGAATTTAACCCCAGAACAAAATATATGTTTTGGCGGACAATATTATACTTTGCCAGCCACAGCTGTGACACCAGATTAATGGAATTGCTATTTTTGCAATTGAATTTAACCCCAGAACAAAATATTTCCTTTACGAACAGATTAACACTTGGCCTGCAACAGTTGGGACACCAGATTCAGGGTATTGCTATTTTGGCAATTGAATTTCACCACAGAACAAAATATATGTTTTGGCGGACAATATTATTCTTTGCCAGCTACAGCTATGACAGCAGATTTATGAATTACTATTTTGGCAATTGAAATTCCACCAGAACAAAATATATGTTTTGGCTGACACTATTATACTTTGCCATCCACTACTGGAACACCAGATTCAAGGAATTGCTATTTTGGCAATTGAATTTCACCCCAGAACAAAATATTTCCTTTACGGACAGATTAACACTTGGCCTGCAACAGCTGGGACACCAGATTCAGGGTATTGCTATTTTGGCAAATGAATGTCACCCAAGAACAAAATACATGTTTTGGTGGACACTATTATACTTTGCCAGCCACTGCTGGAACACCAGATTCAGGGTATTGCTATTTTGGTAATTGAATTTTACCCCAGAACAAAATATACCCTTTAAAGGATAGATTAACACTTGGTCTGCCACAGCTGGGACACCAGATTCAGGGTATTGCTATTTTGGCAATTGAATGTCACCCCAGAACAAGATATACCCTTTTACGAACAGATTAACATTTGGCCTGCAACTGCTGGAACACCAGATTCAGGGTATTGCTATTTTGGCAATTGAATTTCACCTCAGAACAAAATATACCCTTTTACGAACAGATTAACACTTGGCCTGCAACTGCTGGAACACCAGATTCATGGTATTGCTATTTTGGCAATTACATTTCACCCTAGAACAAAATATATGTTTTGTCGGACAATATTATACTTTGCAAGCCACAGCTGTGACACCAGATTTATTTAATTGCTATTTTGGCAATTGAATTTAACCCAAGAACAAAATATATGTTTTGGCGGACAATATTATACTTTGCCAGCCACAGCTGTGACACCAGATTAATGGTATTGCTATTTTTGCAATTGAATTTAACCCCAGAACAAAATATTTCCTTTACGAACAGATTAACACTTGGCCTGCAACAGTTGGGACACCAGATTCAGGGTATTGCTATTTTGGCAATTTAATTTCACCCCAGAACAAAATATATGTTTTGGCGGACAATATTATACTTTGCCAGCCATAGCTGTGACACCAGATTTAGGGTGTTGCTATTTTGGCAATTACATTTCACCCCAGAACAAAATATATGTTTTGGCGTACACTATTATACTTTGCCAGCCACTACTGGAACACCAGATTCAGGGTATTGCTATTTTGGCAATTGAATTACACCCCAGAACAAAATATACCCTTTTCCGGACACTATTAAGCTTGGCCAGCCACAGCTGAAACCACTGATTTATGGTATTGCTATTTTGGCAATTGAATTTAGCCCCAGAACAAAATATATGTTTTGGTGGAAACTATTATACTTTGCCAGCCACTACTGGAACACCAGTTTCAGGGTATTGCTATTTTGGCAATTGAATTTTCCCCTAGAACAAAATATATGTTTTGGCGGACAATATTATACACTAACAGCCACAGCTGTGACACCAGATTTATGGTATTGCTATTTTGGCAATTAAATTTAACCCCAGAACAAAATATATGTTTTGGCGGACACTATTATACTTTGCCAGCCACTACTGGAACACCAGATTCAAGGTATTGCTATTTTGGCAATTGAATTTCACCCCAGAACAAAATATATGTTTTGGCGGACAACATTATACTTTTCCAGCCACAGCTGTGACACCAGATTTATGGTGTTGCTATTTTGGCAATTACATTTCACCCTAGAACAAAATATATGTTTTGGCGGACAATATTATACTTTGCCAGACACAGCTGTGACACCAGATTTATGTTATTACTATTTTGGCAATTGAATTTCACCCCAGAACAAAATATATGTTTTGGCGCACACTATTATACTTTGCCTGCCACTACTGGAACACCAGATTCAGGGTATTGCTATTTTGGCAATTGAATTTCACCCCAGAATAAAATATATGTTTTTACGGACACTATTATACTTTGACAGCCACTACTGGAACATCAGATTCAGGGTATTGCTATTTTGGCAATTGAATTTCACCCCAGAACAAAATATAACCTTTGCAGGACACTATTAACCTTGGCCAGGCACAGCTGAAACCACTGATTTATGGTATTGATATTTTGGCAATTGAATTTCACCCCAGAACAAAATATACCTTTTTATCAGACAGATTAACACTTGGCCTGGGACAGCAGATTCAGGGTATTGCTATTTTGGCAATTGAATTTCACCCCTGAACAAAATATATGTTTTGGCAGACAATATTATACTTTGCCAGCCACAGCTGTGACACCAGATTTATGGTATTGCTATTATGACACAGTGAGAGGTTTGGTGGTAAAAAACAGGTATTTTCCTCTCAGCCTGTGCTGCTGGGTTGATTGCAGTCAGGCGAGGGCAAATACTGGACCGGATTTTAGGTGCCGGTCCGGGTTTTTTTGGTTTAATGCCTAGGTGCCTTTAAAAGACAGCTGGGTTTTATGCAAACTCTCTCTCTGTGTTTGGGATCTGAGCCCTGTGCTGGGCTGAAAAGCTGAGACCTGTGTATCAGGAGAGCAGGCCATTTAAAGACGGTCAGTGGACTTTTTGTGTTGCTGAGCATTCAGCCAGGTGTGAACTGACACCTAGGATTTGAGGTGATTTAACCTGGAAACTGCTGGTGTTCCGTGGAGCTCTCAGGGCTGGAAGCAAGAGCTTGCAAAGAGGCGTGCAGTCTGCCTGGAAGCCTGAGGTTGGACTTTCCTGCGGCTGGGCTGACAGCCAGGTGTGAACACGCACCTAAACCACACAGGTGAATTTGATTCAGTCTTGGACTTTTGTTTTGCCTCAAGTTTTTGCTGTGTGTGAAGTAACACTAAGTGACTGTTTTGAGTTTTGTTTGTGCAAGTGTGAAATAAAACACTGTTTGCTGCACTACCTGGACTCTCTTTGCCTCTATACTGCACCCGCACCGCTGTCTACCAGAGCAACCCCCCCACACTATTTTGGCAATTGATATTCACCCCAGAACAAAATATATGTTTTGGTTGACACTATTATACTTTGCCAGCCACTACTGGAACAACAGATTAAGGGTATTGCTATTTTGGCATGTTAATTTCACCCCAGAACAAAATATATGTTTTGGCGGACACTATTATACTTTGACAGCCACTACTGGAACATCAGATTCAGGGTATTGTTAGTTTGGCAATTGAATATCACCCCAGAACAAAATATACCCTTTGGAGGACACTATTAAACTTGGCCTGCCACAGCTGAAATCACTGATTTATGGTATTGCTATTTTGGCAATTGAATTTCACCCCAGAACAAAATATATGTTTTGGTGGAAACTATTATACTTTGCCAGCCACAACTGTGATATCAGATTTATGGTATTACTTTTTTGGCAATTGAATTTCACCCCAGAACAAAATATACCCTTTGCAGGACACTGTTAAACTTGGCCAGCCACAGCTGAAACCACTGATTTATGGTATTGATATTTTGTCAATTGAATTTCACCCCAGAACAAAATATACCTTTTTATCGGACAGATTAACCCCTTAGTGACCACCCATACGTGTTTTTACGGCGGTCACTAAGGGGCCTTAGGCTGGGCTGCCGCGTTTTTACGGCGGCCCAGTCTAAGTGCTGCACGCGACCCTGCTCTAACAGCCCGGGCCGGCAGGAGTGCCGATCCGGGCTGTTTAACCCCTTACATGCCGGGCGCAATGGCGCCTGCGCATGTAAAGGGTTGACAGAGGGAGCGAACTCCCTCTGTCACCCATCAGCACCCCGCAGATGCGATCGCGGGGTGCTGATGGGCTGGGAAGCTCACCTTCCTTCCGGCAGGGCCCTGAGCCTGCCCTGAAGTATTCACCAGCAGGCTATGCCTCTCTGGCGTAGCCTGCTGGTCAAAGGTAGAATTGCACTGCATTGAAAATGTAATGCATTATAGATATAATGCATTACATTTTAAAAGCAATCAAAATACTGCATATTATAGTCCTCATGTGGGACTATTAAGTAGTAAAAAAAATTAGAAAAAAATACACATTTATTAAATAAAAAAAATTCCATGAAATATAAAAATATGCTTTTTTTTCCATTGAAAATACGCTTTTCAATGAAAAAAATTGCAAAAAAAAATTATCCCCCACATGTTTGGTATTGCCGCGTCCGTAACAGCCGGTACTACATAAATATTACATAAATTATGCCCTATAGTACACGGCGTTAAAAAATAAATAAAAAAAAAGCCCGAATTTCAAATTTATTATTAATTTTCACAGAAAAAAACGAAATAACAAGCGATCAAAAAGCGGAATTTACTAAAAAATTATACCAATGAAAAATAGAAGTCGTCCCGCAAAAATCAAGCCCTCACACAACTCCATAGAAAAAAAAATTAAAAAGTTATGGGTCCTGGGAAGTGGCAATGCAAAATCATTTTTTGTTAAAAAAGGGGTTTTATTGAAAAAAAAGTAGTAAAACTTAAAAAAACTATAAGTATTTGGTATCCCTGTAATCGTACTGACCCAGGGAATGAAAATATTATGTTACTTTTACCGAATAATGAACACCGTAAAATTTATAATGTACAAACGCAGTGGCAGTAGTACTATTTTTCCCCTTCTCCCTCCCAGAAAGAGTTAATAAAAGTTAATAACATAGTTATGTGTACCCCAAAATGGAGCTATTAAAAACTACAACTTGTCCCGCAAAAAACAAGGCCTCATACAGCTATATAGACGGAAAAATAAAAAAGTTATAGCTCTGGGAACGAGACCATGAAAAAAGGATGAAAAACGCTTGGTCATAAAGGCCCAAACAGGCTTGGTCACTAAGGGGTTAACACTTGGCCTGCAACAGCTGGGACAGCAGATTCAGGGTATTGCTATTTTGGCAATTGAATTTCACCCCAGAACAAAATAAATGTTTTGGCAGACAATATTATACTTTGCCAGACACAGCTGTGACACCAGATTTATGGTATTGCTATTTTGGCAATTGAATTTCACCCCAGAACAAAATATATGTTTTGGCGGACACTATTATACTTTGCCAGCCACTACTGGAACACCAGATTCAGTGTATTGCTATGTTGGCAATTGAATTTCACCCCAGAACAAAATATATGTTTTTGCGCACACTATTATACTTTGCCATCCACTACTGGAACATCAGATTCAGGGTATTGCTATTTTGGCAATTGAATTTCACACCAGAACAAAATATATCCTTTGCAGGACACTATTAAACTTGGCCAGCCACAGCTGAAACCACTGATTTATGGTATTGCTATTTTGGCAATTGAATTTCACCCCAGAACAAAATATACCTATTTATCGGACAGATTAACACTTGGCCTGCAACAGCTGGGACAGTTGATTCAGGGTATTGCTATTTTGGCAATTGAATTTCACCCCAGAACAATATATATGTTTTGGCGGACAATATTATATTTTGCCAGCCACAGCTGTGACACCAGATTTATGGTATTGCTATTTTGGCAATTGAATTTCACCCCAGAACAAAATATATGTTTTGGCGGACAATATTATACTTTGCCAGCCACAGCTGTGACACCAGATTTATGGTATTGCTATTTTGCAATTGAATTTCACCCCAGAACAAAATATTTCCTTTTACTTACAGATTAACACTTGGCCTGCAACAGCTGAGACACCAGATTCAGGGTATTGCTGTTTTGGCAATTGAATTTCACCGCAGAACAAAATATACCCTTTTACGAACAGATTAACACTTGGCCTGCAACTGCTGGAACACCATATTCAGTGTATTGCTATTTTGGCAATTGAATTTCACCCTAGAGCAAAATATATGTTTTGGCGGACAATATTATACTTTGCCAGCCACAGCTGTGACACCAAATTTATGGTATTGCTATTTTGGCAATTGAATTTCACACAAGAACAAAATACATGTTTTGGCGGACACTATTATACTTTGCCAGCCACTACTGGAACACCAGATTCAATGTATTGCTATTTTGGCAATTGAATTTCACCCCAGAACAAAATATATGTTTTGGCGGACAACATTATACTTTTCCAGCCACAGCTGTGACACCTGATTTATGGTATTGCTATTTTGGCAATTATATTTCACCCTAGAACAAAATATATGTTTTGGCGGACAATATTATTCTTTGCGAGAAACAGCTGTGACACCAGATTCAGGGTATTGCTATTTTGGCAATTGAATTTCACCCCAGAACAAAATATACCCTTTGCAGGACACTATTAAACTTGGCCACCAACAACTGAAACCACTGATTTATGGTATTGCTATTTTGGCAATTGAATTTCACCCCACAACAAAATATACCTTTTTATCGGACAGATTATCACTTGGCCTGCAACAGCTGGGACAGCAGATTCAGGGTATTGCTATTTTGGCAATTGAATTTTACCCCAGAACAAAATATATGTTTTGGCGGACAATATTATACTTTGCCAGCCACAGCTGTGACACCAGATTTATGGTATTGCTATTTTGGCAATTGAATTTCACCCTAGAACAAAATATATGTTTTGGCGGAAAATATTATACTTTGCCAGCAACAGCTGTGACACCAGATTTATGGTATTGCTATTTTTTAAATTGAATTTCACCACAGAACAAAATATTTCCTTTTACGGACAGATTAACACTTGGTCTGCAAAAGCTGGGACACCAGATTCAGGGTATTGCTATTTTGGCAATTGAATTAGACCCCAGAACAAAATATACCCTTTTACGGACAGATTAACACTTGGCCAGCAACAGCTGGGACACCAGATTCAGGTTATTGCTATTTGGCTATTGAATTTCACCCCAGAACAAAATATATGTTTTGGCTGACACTATTATTCTTTGCCATTCACTACTGGAACACGAGATTCAAGGTATTGCTATTTCGGCAATTGAATTTCACCCCAGAACAAAATATTTCCTTTTACGGACAGATTAACACTGGTCCTGCAACAGCTGGAACACCAGATTCAGGGTATTGCTGTTTTGGAATATGGATTTCACCGCAGAACAAAATATACCCTTTTACGAACAGATTAACACTTGGCCTGCAACTGCTGGAACACCATATTCAGGGTATTGCTATTTTGGCAATTGAATTTCACCCTAGAGCAAAATATATGTTTTGGCGGACAATATTATACTTTGCCAGCCACAGCTGTGACACCAAATTTATGGTATTGCTATTTTGGCAATTGAATTTCACACAAGAACAAAATACATGTTTTGGCGGACACTATTATACTTTGCCAGCCACTACTGGAACACCAGATTCAATGTATTGCTATTTTGGCAATTGAATTTCACCCCAGAACAAAATATATGTTTTGGCGGACAACATTATACTTTTCCAGCCACAGCTGTGACACCTGATTTATGGTATTGCTATTTTGGCAATTATATTTCACCCTAGAACAAAATATATGTTTTGGCGGACAATATTATTCTTTGCGAGAAACAGCTGTGACACCAGATTCAGGGTATTGCTATTTTGGCAATTGAATTTCACCCCAGAACAAAATATACCCTTTGCAGGACACTATTAAACTTGGCCACCAACCACTGAAACGACTGATTTATGGTATTGCTATTTTGGCAATTGAATTTCACCCCACAACAAAATATGCCTTTTTATCGGAAAGATTATCACTTGGCCTGCAACAGCTGGGACAGCAGATTCAGGGTATTGCTATTTTGACAATTGAATTTTACCCCAGAACAAAATATATGTTTTGGCGGACAATATTATACTTTGCCAGCCACAGCTGTGACACCAGATTTATGGTATTGCTATTTTGGCAATTGAATTTCACCCTAGAACAAAATATATGTTTTGGCGGAAAATATTATACTTTGCCAGCCACAGCTGTGACTCCAGATTTATGGTATTGCTATTTTTTAAATTGAATTTCACCACAGAACAAAATATTTCCTTTTACGGACAGATTAACACTTGGTCTGCAACAGCTGGGACACCAGATTCAGGGTATTGCTATTTTGGCAATTGAATTAGACCCCAGAACAAAATATACCCTTTTACGGACAGATTAACACTTGGCCAGCAACAGCTGGGACACCAGATTCAGGTTATTGCTATTTGGCTATTGAATTTCACCCCAGAACAAAATATATGTTTTGGCTGACACTATTATTCTTTGCCATTCACTACTGGAACACGAGATTCAAGGTATTGCTATTTCGGCAATTGAATTTCACCCCAGAACAAAATATTTCCTTTTACGGACAGATTAACACTGGTCCTGCAACAGCTGGAACACCAGATTCAGGTATTGCTATTTTGGCAATTGCATTTCACCCTAGAACAAAAAAAATGTTTTGGCGGACAAAATTATACTTTGCCAGCCACAGCTGTGACACCAGATTTACGGTATTGCTATTTTGGCAATTGAATTTCACCCTAGAACAAAATATATGTTTTGGCGGACAATATTATACATTAACAACCACAGCTGTGACACCAGATTTATGGTATTGCTATTTTGGCAATTACATTTCACCCTAGAACAAAATATATGTTTTGGCGGACAATATTATTCTTTGCCAGCCACAGCTGTGACACCAGATTTATAGTATTGCTATTTTGGCAATTGAATTTCACCCCAGAACAAAATATATCTTTTGGCGGACACTATTATACTTTGCCAGCCACTACTGGAACACCAGATTCAGAGTATTGCTATTTTGGCAGTTGAATTTCACCCCAGAACAAAATATACCCTTTGCAGGACACTATTAAACTTGGCCAGCCACAGCTGAAACCACTGATTTATGGTATTGCTATCTTGGCAATTGGATTTCACCCCAGAACAAAATATACCTTTTTATCGGACAGATTAACAATTGGCCTGCAACAGCTGGGACAGCAGATTCAGGGTATTGCTATTTGGGCAATTGAATTTTACCCCAGAACAAAATATATGTTTTGGCGGACAATATTATACTTTGCCAGCCACATCTGTGACACCAGATTTATGGTATTGCTATTTTGGCAATTGAATTTCACCCTAGAACAAAATATATGTTTTGGCGGACAATATTATTCTTTGCCAGCCACAGCTGTGACACCATATTTATGGTATTGCTATTTTGGCAATTGAATTTCACCCCAGAACAAAATATTTCCTTTTACGGACAGATTAACACTTGGTCTGCAACAGCTGGGACACCAGATTCAGGGTATTGCTATTTTGGCAATTGAATTACACCCCAGAACAAAATATACCCTTTTATGAACAGATTAACACTTGGCCTGCAACTGCTGGAACACCAGATTCAGGGTATTGCTATTTTGGCAATTGAATTTCACCCCAGAACAAAATATACCCTTTTACGGACAGATTAACACTTGACCAGCAACAGCTGGGACACCAGATTCAGGGTATTGCTATTTGGCAATTGAATTTGACCCCAGAACAAAATATATGTTTTGGCTGACACTATTATTCTTTGCCATCCACTACTGGAACACCAGATTCAAGGTATTGCTATTTAGTCAATTGAATTTCACCCCAGAACAAAATATTTCCATTTACGGACAGATTAACACTGGGCCTGCAACAGATGGGACACCAGATTCAGGTATTGCTATTTTGGCAATTGCATTTCACCCCAGAACAAAATATACCCTTTTATGGACAGATTAACACTTGACCAGCAACAGCTGGGACACCAGATTCAGGGTATTGCTATTTGGCAATTGAATTTGACCCCAGAACAAAATATATGTTTTGGCTGACACTATTATTCTTTGCCATCCACTACTGGAACACCAGATTCAAGGTATTGCTATTTAGGCAATTGAATTTCACCCCAGAACAAAATATTTCCATTTACGGACAGATTAACACTGGGCCTGCAACAGATGGGACACCAGATTCAGGTATTGCTATTTTGGCAATTGCATTTCACCCTAAAACAAAATAAATGTTTTGGCGGACAAAATTATACTTTGCCAGCCACAGCTGTGACACCAGATTTATGGTATTGCTATTTTGGCAATTATATTTCACCCTAGAACAAAATATATGTTTTGGCGGACAATATTATTCTTTGCCAGCCACAGCTGTGACACCATATTTATGGTATTGCTATTTTGGCAATTGAATTTCACCCCTGAACAAAATATATGTTTTGGCGGACACTATTATACTTTGCCAGCCACTACTGGAACACCACATTCAATGTATTGCTATTTTGGCAATTGAATTTTACCCCAGAACAAAATATATGTTTTGGCTGACACTATTATACTTTCCTATGCACTACTGGAACACCAAATTCAAGGTATCGCTATTTTGGCAATTGAATTTAACCCCAGAACAAAATATTTCCTTTTACGGACAGATTAACATTTGGCCTGCAACAGCTGGTTCACCAGATTCAGGTTATTGCTGTTTTGACAATTGAATTTCACCCCAGAACAAAATATACGTTTTGGCGGACACTATTATACTTTGCCAGCCACAACTGGAACACCAGATTCAGGTTATTGTTATTTTGGCAATTGAATTTCACCCCAGAACAAAATATACCCTTTGCAGGGCATTATTAAATTTGGCCAGTCACAGCTGAAACCACTGATTTATGGTATTGCTATTTTGGCAATTGAATTTCACCCCAGAACAAAATATCTCTTTTGACGGACACTATTCTACTTTGCCAGCCACTACTGGAACACGAGATTCAGGGTATTGCTATTTTGGCAATTGAGTTTTACCCCAGAACAAAATATTCCCTTTAAAGGACAGATTAACACTTGGTCTGCCACAGCTGGGACACCAGATTTATGGTATTGCTATTTTGGCAATTGAATTTCACCCCAGAACAAGATATACCCTTTTACGAACAGATTAACACTTGGCCTGCAACTGCTGGAACACCAGATTAAGGGTATTGCTATTTTGGCAATTGAATTTCACCCCAGAACAAAATATATGTCTGGGAGGACAACATTATACTTTGCCAGCCACAGCTGTGACACCAGATTTATGGTATTACTATTTTGGAAATTGCTTTTCACCCTAGAACAAAATATATGTTTTGGTGGACAATATTATACTTTGCCAGCCATAGCTGTGACACCAGATGTATGATATTGCTTTTTTGGCAATTGAATTTCACTCCAGAACAAAATATATGTTTTGGCGGACAATATTATACTTTGCCAGCCACAGCTGTGACACCAAATTTATGGTATTGCTATTTTGGCAATTGAATTTCATCCAAGAAAAAAATACATGTTTTGGAGGACACTATTATACTCTGCCAGCCTCTACTGGAATACCAGATTCAGGGTCTTGCTATTTTGGCAATTGAGTTTTACCACAGAACAAAATATACCCTTTGAAGGACAGATTAACACTTGGTCTGCCACAGCTGGGACATCAGATTCAGGGTATTGCTATTTTGGCAATTGAATGTCACCCCAGAACAAGATATACCCTTTTACGAACAGATTAACACTTGGCCTGCAACTGCTGGAACACCAGATTCAGGGTATTGTTATTTTGGCAATTGAATTTCACCCCAGAACAAAATATATGTTTTGGCGGACAACATTATACTTTGCCAGCTATAGCTGTGACACCAGATTTATGGTATTGCTATTTTGGCAATTGCATTTCACCCCAGAACAAAATATATGTTTTGGCGGACACTATTATACTTTGCCAGCCACTACTGGAACACCAGATTCAAGTTATTGATATTTTTGCAATTGAATTTCACCCCAGAACAAATTATACCCTTTTACGGACAGATTAACACTTGGCCTGCAACAGCTGGGACATCAGATTCAGGGTATTGCTATTTTTGCAATTGAATTTCACCCCAGAACAAAATATATGTTTTCGCTGACACTATTATACTTTGCCAGCCACTACTGGAACACCAGATTCAGGGTATTGTTATTTTGGCAATTGAATTTCACCCCAGAACAAAATTTTTCCGTTTATGGACAGATTAACATTTGGCCTGCAACAGCTGGTTCACCAGATTCAGGTTATTGCTGTTTTGACAATTGAATTTCACCCCAGAACAAAATATATGTTTTGGCGGACACTATTATACTTTGCCAGCCACTACTGGAACACCAGATTCAGGGTATTGTTATTTTGGCAATTGAATTTCACATCAGAACAAAATATACCCTTTGCAGGACATTATTAAATTTGGCCAGCCACAGCTGAAACCACTGATTTATGATATTGCTATTTTGGCAATTGAATTTCACCGCAGAACAAAATATCTCTTTTGGCAGACACTATTCTACTTTGCCAGCCACTACTGGAACACCAGATTAAGGGTATTGCTATTTTGGCAATTGAATTTTACCCCAGAACAAAATATACCCTTTAAAGGACAGATTAACACTTGGCCTGTCACAGCTGGGACATCAGATTCAGGGTATTGCTATTTTGGCAAATTAATTTGACTACCAGAGCAAAATATACCCTTTTACGAACAGATTAAAACTTGGCCAGCAACTTCTGGAACACCAGATTCAGGGTATTGCTATTTTGGCAATTGAATTTCACCCCAGAACAAAATATGTCTGGGATGACAACATTATACTTTGCCATCCATAGCTGTGACACCAGATTTATGATATTGCTTTTTTGGCAATTGAATTTCACCCCAGAACAAAATATATATTTTGGCGGACACTATTATACTTTGCCAGACACTACTGGAACACCAGATTCAAGGTATTGCTATTTTGGCAATTGAATTTCACCCCAGAACAAAATAAACCCTTTTACGGACAGATTAACACTTGGCCAGCAACAGCTGTGACACCAGATTTATGGTATCGCTATTTTGGCAATTGAATTTCACCCTAGAACAAAATATATGTTTTGGCGGACAATATTATACTTTGCCAGCCACAGCTGTGACACAAGATTTATGGTATTGCTATTTTGGCAAATAAATTTCACCCTAGAACAAAATATATGTTTTGGCGGACAATATTATACTTTGCCAGCCACAGCTGTGACACTAGATTTAAGGTATTGCTATTTAGGCAATTGAATTTCACCCCACAACAAAATATAGCTTTTTTTTCGAACAGATTAAAAATGGCCTGCAACAGCTGGGACAGCAGATTCAGAGAATTGCTATTTTGGCAACTGAATTTGACCCCAGAACAAAATATATGTTTTGGCGGACAATATTATACTTTTCCAGCCACATCTATGACACCAGATTTATGGTAATGCTATTTTGGCAAATGAATTTCACCCCAGAACAAAATATATGTTTTGGCGGACACTATTATACTTTGCCAGCCACTACTGGAACACCAGATTCAGGGTATTGCTATTTTGGCAATTGAATTTCACCCCAAAACAAAATATATGTTTTGGCGGACAAAATTTTACTTTGCCAGCCACAGCTGTGACACCAGATTTACAGTATTGATATTTTGGTAATTGAAGTTCACCCCAGAACAAAATATATGTTTTGGCGGACAATATTATACTTTGCCAGCTACAGCTGTGACAGCAGATTTATGGAATTGCTATTTTGGCAATTGAAATTCACCCCTGAACAAAATATATGTTTTGGCTGACACTATTATACTTTGCCATTCAATACTGGAACTCCAGATTCAAGGTTTTGCTATTTTGGCAATTGAATTTCACCCCAGAACAAAATATTTCCTCTTACGGACAGATTAACACTTGGACTGCAACAGCTGGGACACCAGATTCAGGTATTGCTATTTTGGAAATTGAATTTCACCCCAGAACAAAATATATGTTTTGACGGACATTATGATAGTTTGCCAGCCACAGCTGTGACACTAGATTTATGGTATTGCTATTTTGGCAATTGAATTTCACCCCAGAACAAAATATATGTTTTTGCGGACACTATTATAGTTTGCCAGCCAGTGCTGGGACAGCAGTTTTATGGTATTGCTATTTTATCAATTGAATTTCACCCCAGAACAAAATATATGTTTTGGCGGACACTATTATAGTTTGCCAGCCCGTTCTGGGACACCAGATTTATGGTATTGCTATTTTTGCTATTAAATTTCACCCCAGAACAAAATATATGTTTTGGCGGACACTATTATAGTTTGCCAGCCCGTTCTGGGACATCAGATTTATGGTATTGCTATTTTGGCAGTTGAATTTCACTCCAGTACAAAATATTTCCATTTACGGACAGATTCACACTTGGCCTGCAAAAGCTGGGTCACCAGATTCAGGGTATTGCTATTTTGGCAATTGAATTTCACCCCGGAACAAAATATACCCTTTTACGAAAAGATGAAGACTTGGCCTGCAACTGCTGGAACACCAGATATAGGGTATTGCTATTTTGGCAATTGAATTTCACCACAGAACAAAATACATGTTTTGGTGAACACCATGATACTTTGCCAGCTACTACTGGAACACCATATTCAGGGTATTGCTATTTTGTCAATTGAATTTGACCCCAGAACAAAATATACCTTTTTTTTTTCGAACAGATTAAAACTTGGCCTGCAACAGCTGGGACAGCAGATTCAGGGAATTGCTATTTTGGCAAATGAATTTCACCCCAGAACAAAATATATGTTTTGCGGACAAAATTATACTTTGCCAGCCACTACTGGAA
Organism: Bufotes viridis; assembly: GCA_033119425.1. Lineage (NCBI taxonomy): Eukaryota > Metazoa > Chordata > Amphibia > Anura > Bufonidae > Bufotes > Bufotes viridis. The sequence goes on along the minus strand of CM065591.1, from coordinate 195,288,614 downwards.
CACCAGATTCAAGGTATTGCTATTTTAGCAACTAAATTTCACCATAGAACAAAATATACCCTTTTACGGACATATAAACACTTGGCCTGCAACAGCTGGGACACAAGATTCAGGGTATTGCTATTTTGGCAATTGAATTTCACCCCAGAACAAAATATATGTTTTGGCGGACAAAATTATACTTTGCCAGCCACAGCTGTGACACCAGATTTACAGTATTGCTATTTTGGTAATTGAATTTCACCACAGAACAAAATATATGTGTTGGCGGACAATATTATACTTTGCCAGCTACAGCTGTGACAGCAGATTTATGGAATTGCTATTTTGGCAATTGAAATTCACCCCTGAACAAAATATATGTTTTAGCTGACACTATTATACTTTGCCATCCACTACTGGAACACCAGATTCAAGGTTTTGCTATTTTGGCAATTGAATTTCACCCCAGAACAAAGAATTTCCTCTTACGGACAGATTAACACTTGGACTGCAACAGCTAGGACACCAGATTCAGGTATTGCTATTTTGGCAATTGAATTTCACCCCAGAACAAAATATATGTTTTGACGGACATTATGATAGTTTGCCAGCCTCAGCTGTGACACTAGATTTATGGTATTGCTATTTTGGCAATTGAATTTCACCCCAGAACAAAATATATGTTTTTGCGAACACTATTATAGTTTGCCAGCCAGTGCTGGGACACCAGATTTATGGTATTGATATTTTGGCAATTGAATTTCACCCCAGAACCAAAGATATGTTTTGGCGGACACTTTTATAGTTTGCCAGCCCGTTCTGGGACACCAGATTTATGGTATTGCTATTTTGGCAATTTAATTTCACCCCAGAACAAAATATATGTTTTGGCGGACACTATTATGCTTTGCCAGCCACTACTGGAACACCATATTTAAGGTATTGCTATTTTGGCAATTGAATTTCACCATAGAACAAAATATACCCTTTTACGGACAGATAAACACTTGGCCTGCAACAGCTGGGACACAAGATTCAGGGTATTGCTATTTTGGTAATTGAATTTCACCCCAGAACAAAATATATGTTTTGGCGGACACTATTATACTTTGCCAGCCACTACTGGAACACCAGATTCAGGGTATTGTTATTTTGGCAATTGAATTTCACATCAGAACAAAATATACCCTTTTCAGGACATTATTAAATTTGGCCAGCCACAGCTGAAACCACTGATTTATGATATTGCTATTTTGGCAATTGAATTTCACCGCAGAACAAAATATCTCTTTTGGCAGACACTATTCTACTTTGCCAGCCACTACTGGAACACCAGATTAAGGGTATTGCTATTTTGGCAATTGAATTTTACCCCAGAACAAAATATACCCTTTAAAGGACAGATTAACACTTGGCCTGTCACAGCTGGGACATCAGATTCAGGGTATTGCTATTTTGGCAAATTAATTTGACTACCAGAGCAAAATATACCCTTTTACGAACAGATTAAAACTTGGCCTGCAACTTCTGGAACACCAGATTCAGGGTATTGCTATTTTGGCAATTGAATTTCACCCCAGAACAAAATATGTCTGGGATGACAACATTATACTTTGCCATCCATAGCTGTGACACCAGATTTATGATATTGCTTTTTTGGCAATTGAATTTAACCCCAGAACAAAATATATATTTTGGCGGACACTATTATACTTTGCCAGACACTACTGGAACACCAGATTCAAGGTATTGCTATTTTGGCAATTGAATTTCACCCCAGAACAAAATATACCCTTTTACGGACAGATTAACACTTGGCCAGCAACAGCTGTGACACCAGATTTATGGTATCGCTATTTTGGCAATTGAATTTCACCCTAGAACAAAATATATGTTTTGGCGGACAATATTATACTTTGCCAGCCACAGCTGTGACACAAGATTTATGGTATTGCTATTTTGGCAAATAAATTTCACCCTAGAACAAAATATATGTTTTGGCGGACAATATTATACTTTGCCAGCCACAGCTGTGACACTAGATTTAAGGTATTGCTATTTAGGCAATTGAATTTCACCCCACAACAAAATATAGCTTTTTTTCGAACAGATTAAAAATGGCCTGCAACAGCTGGGACAGCAGATTCAGAGAATTGCTATTTTGGCAACTGAATTTGACCCCAGAACAAAATATATGTTTTGGCGGACAATATTATACTTTTCCAGCCACATCTGTGACACCAGATTTATGGTAATGCTATTTTGGCAAATGAATTTCACCCCAGAACAAAATATATGTTTTGGCGGACACTATTATACTTTGCCAGCCACTACTGGAACACCAGATTCAGGGTATTGCTATTTTGGCAATTGAATTTCACCCCAAAACAAAATATATGTTTTGGCGGACAAAATTTTACTTTGCCAGCCACAGCTGTGACACCAGATTTACAGTATTGATACTTTGGTAATTGAAGTTTACCCCAGAACAAAATATATGTTTTGGCGGACAATATTATACTTTGCCAGCTACAGCTGTGACAGCAGATTTATGGAATTGCTATTTTGGCAATTGAAATTCACCCCTGAACAAAATATATGTTTTGGCTGACACTATTATACTTTGCCATCCAATACTGGAACTCCAGATTCAAGGTTTTGCTATTTTGGCAATTGAATTTCACCCCAGAACAAAATATTTCCTCTTACGGACAGATTAACACTTGGACTGCAACAGCTGGGACACCAGATTCAGGTATTGCTATTTTGGAAATTGAATTTCACCCCAGAACAAAATATATGTTTTGACGGACATTATGATAGTTTGCCAGCCACAGCTGTGACACTAGATTTATGGTATTGCTATTTTGGCAATTGAATTTCACCCCAGAACAAAATATATGTTTTTGCGGACACTATTATAGTTTGCCAGCCAGTGCTGGGACACCAGATTTATGGTATTGCTATTTTATCAATTGAATTTCACCCCAGAACAAAATATATGTTTTGGCGGACACTATTATAGTTTGCCAGCCCGTTCTGGGACACCAGATTTATGGTATTGCTATTTTTACTATTGAATTTCACCCCAGAACAAAATATATGTTTTGGTGGACACTATTATAGTTTGCCAGCCAGTTCTGGGACACCAGATTCAAGGTATTGCTATTTTGGCAATTGAATTTCATTCCAGAACAAAATATTTCCTTTTACGTACAGATTAACACTTGGCCTGCAAAAGCTGGGTCACCAGATTCAGGGTATTGCTATTTTGGCAATTGAATTTCACCCCGGAACAAAATATACCCTTTTACGAAAAGATGAAGACTTGGCCTGCAACTGCTGGAACACCAGATATAGGGTATTGCTATTTTGGCAATTGAATTTCACCACAGAACAAAATACATGTTTTGGTGGACACCATGATACTTTGCCAGCTACTACTGGAACATCAAATTCAGGGTATTGCTATTTTGGCAATTGAATTTCACCCCAAAACAAAATATACCTTTTTTTCGAACAGATTAAAACTTGGCCTGCAACAGCTGGGACAGCAGATTCAGGGAATTGCTATTTTGGCAACTGAAATTCACCCCAGAACAAAATATATGTTTTGCGGACAATATTATACTTTGCCAGCCACTACTGGAACACCAGATTCAAGGTATTGCTATTTTAGCAACTAAATTTCACCATAGAACAAAATATACCCTTTTACGGACATATAAACACTTGGCCTGCAACAGCTGGAACACAAGATTCAGGGTATTGCTATTTTGGCAATTGAATTTCACCCCAGAACAAAATATATGTTTTGGCGGACAAAATTATACTTTGCCAGCCACAGCTGTGACACCAGATTTACAGTATTGCTATTTTGGTAATTGAATTTCACCACAGAACAAAATATATGTGTTGGCGGACAATATTATACTTTGCCAGCTACAGCTGTGACAGCAGATTTATGGAATTGCTATTTTGGCAATTGAAATTCACCCCTGAACAAAATATATGTTTTAGCTGACACTATTATACTTTGCCATCCACTACTGGAACACCAGATTCAAGGTTTTGCTATTTTGGCAATTGAATTTCACCCCAGAACAAAGAATTTCCTCTTACGGACAGATTAACACTTGGACTGCAACAGCTAGGACACCAGATTCAGGTATTGCTATTTTGGCAATTGAATTTCACCCCAGAACAAAATATATGTTTTGACGGACATTATGATAGTTTGCCAGCCTCAGCTGTGACACTAGATTTATGGTATTGCTATTTTGGCAATTGAATTTCACCCCAGAACAAAATATATGTTTTTGCGAACACTATTACAGTTTGCCAGCCAGTGCTGGGACACCAGATTTATGGTATTGCTATTTTGGCAATTGAATTTCACCCCAGAACCAAAGATATGTTTTGGCGGACACTTTTATAGTTTGCCAGCCCGTTCTGGGACACCAGATTTATGGTATTGCTATTTTGGCAATTGAATTTCACCCCAGAACAAAATATATGTTTTGGCGGACACTATTATGCTTTGCCAGCCACTACTGGAACACCATATTTAAGGTATTGCTATTTTGGCAATTGAATTTCACCATAGAACAAAATATACCCTTTTACGGACAGATAAACACTTGGCCTGCAACAGCTGGGACACAAGATTCAGGGTATTGCTATTTTGGTAATTGAATTTCACCACAGAACAAAATATATGTTTTGGCTTACAATATTATACTTTGCCAGCTACAGCTGTGACAGAAGATTTATGGTTTTGCTATTTTGGCAATTGAATTTCACCACAGAACAAAATAAATGTTTTAGCTGACACTATTATACTTTGCCATCCACTACTGGAACACCAGATTCAAGGTTTTGCTATTTTGGCAATTTAATTTCACCCCAGAACAAAATATTTCCTATTACAGACAGATTAACACTTGGACTGCAACAGCTGGGACACCAGATTCAGGTCTTGCTATTTTGGCAATTTAATTTCACCCCAGAACAAAATATATGTTTTGACGGACAGTATGATAGTTTGCCAGCCACAGCTGTGACACTAGATTTATGGTATTGCTATTTTGCAAATTGAATTTCACCCCTGAGCAAAATATATGTTTTTGCTGACACTATTATAGTTTGCCAGCCAGTGCTGGGACACCAGATTTATGGTATTGCTATTTTGGCATTTGAATATCACCCCAGAACAAAATATATGTTTTGGCGGACACTATTATAGTTTGCCAGCCCGTTCTGGGACACCAGATTTATGGTATTGCTATTTTGGCAATTGAATTTCAACCCAGAACAAAATATTTCCTTTTAAGGACAATTTAACACTTGGCCTGCAAAAGCTGGGTCACCAGATTCAGGGTATTGCTATTTTGGCAATTGAAAATCACCCCAGAAGAAAATATATGTTTTGGTGGACACTATTATAGTTTGCCAGCCAGTTCTGGGACACCAGATTCAAGGTATTGCTATTTTGGCAATTGAATTTCACACCAGAACAAAATATTTCCTTTTACGGACAATTTAACACTTGGCCTGCAAAAGCTTGGTCACCAGATTCAAGGTATTGCTATTTTGGCAATTGAATTTCACCCCAGAACAAAATATACCTTTTTTTTCGAACAGATTAAAACTTGGCCTGCAACAGCTGGGACAGCAGATTCAGGGAATTGCTATTTTGGCAATTGAATTTCACCCCAGAACAAAATATATGTTTTGCGGACAATATTATACTTTGCCAGCCACATCCGTGACACCAGATTTATGGTAATGCTATTTTGGCAATTGAATTTAACCCCAGAACAAAATATATGTTTTGGCGGACACTATTATACTTTGCCAGCCACTACTGGAACACCATATTTAAGTTATTGCTATTTTGGCAATTGAATTTAACCATAGAACAAAATATACCCTTTTACGGACAGATAAACACTTGGCCTGCAACAGTTGGGAAACACGATTCAGGGTATTGCTATTTTGGCAATTGAATTTCACACCTGAACAAAATGTATGTTTTGGCTGACACTATTATACTTTGCCATCCACTACTGGAACACCAGATTCAAGGTTTTGCTATTTTGGCAATTGAATTTCACCCCAGAACAAAATATTTCCTCTTACGGACAGATTAACACTTGGACTGCAACAGCTGGGACACCAGATTTATGGTATTGCTATTTTGGCAATTGAATTTCACCCCAGAACAAAATATATGTTTTGGCGGACACTATTATAGTTTGCCAGCCCGTTCTGGGACACCAGATTTATGGTATTGCTATTTTGGCAATTGAATTTCACCCCAGAACAAAATATATGTTTTGGCGGACACTATTATACTTTGCCAGCCACTACTGGAACACCAGATTCAAGGTATTGCTATTTTGGCAATTGAATTTCACCAAAGAACAAAATATGCCCTTTTACGGACAGATAAACACTTGGCCTGCAACAGCTGGGACACAAGATTCAGGGTATTGCTATTTTGGCAATTGAATTTCACCCCAGAACAAAATATATGTTTTGGCGGACAAAATTATACTTTGCCAGCCACAGCTGTGACACCAGATTTACGGTATTGCTATTTTGGTAATTGAATTTCACCACAGAACAAAATATATGTTTTGGCGGACAATATTATACTTTGCCAGCAACAGCTGTGACAGCAGATTTATGGAATTGCTATTTTGGCAATTGAAATTCACCCCTGAACAAAATATATGTTTTGGCTGACACTATTATACTTTGCAATCCACTACTCGAACACCAGATTCAAGGATTTGCTATTTTGTCAATTTAATTTCACCCCAGAACAAAATATATGTTTTGACGGACAGTATGATAGTTTGCCAGCCACAGCTGTGACAGTAGATTTATAGTATTGCTATTTTGGCAATCGAATTTCACCCCAGAGCAAAATATATGTTTTTGCGGACACTGTTATAGTTTGCCAGCCAGTGCTGGGACACCAGATTTATGGTATTGCTATTTTTGCAATTGAATTTCACCCCAGAACAAAATATATGTTTTGGCGGACACTATTATAGTTTGCCAGCCCGTTCTGGGACACCAGATTTATGGTATTGCTATTTTGGCAATTGAATTTCACCCCAGAACAAAATATATGTTTTGGTGGACACTATTATAGTTTGCCAGCCAGTTCTGGGACACCAGATTCAAGGTATTGCTTTTTCTGCAATTGAATTTCACTCCAGAACAAAATTTTTCCTTTTACGGACAGATTAACACTTGGCCTACAAAAGCTGGGTCACCAGATTCAGGGTATTGCTATTTTGGCAAATGAATTTCACCCCGCAACAAAATATACCCTTTTACGAAAAGATGAAGACTTGGCCTGCAACTGCTGGAACACCAGATTCAAGGTATTTCTATTTTGGCAATTGAATTTCACCCTAGAACAAAATATATGTTTTGGCGGACAATATTATACTTTGCCAGCTACAGCTGTGACACCAAATTTATGGTATTGCTATTTTGGCAATTGAATTTCACCACAGAACAAAATACATGTTTTGGTGGACACCATGATACTTTGCCAGCTACTACTGGAACACCAGATTCAGGGTATTGCTATTTTGGCAATTGAATTTCACGCCAGAACAAAATATACCTTTTTTTTTTCGAAACAGATTAAAATTTGGCCTGCAACAGCTGGGACAGCAGATTCAGGGAATTGCTATTTTGGCAAGTGAATTTCACCCCAGAACAAAATATATGTTTTGAGGACAATATTATACTTTGCCAGCCACATCTGTGACACCAGATTAATGGTAATGCTATTTTGGCAATTGAATTTCACCCCAGAACAAACTATATGTTTTTGCGGACACTATTATACTTTGCCAGCCAGTGCTGGGACACCAGATTTATGGTATTGCTATTTTGGCAATTGAATTTCACCCCAGAACAAAATATATGTTTTGGCGGACAATATTATACTTTGCCAGCCACAGCTGTGACACCAGATTTATGGTATTGCTATTTTGGCAATTGAATTTCACCACAGAACAAAATATATGTTTTGGCTGACACTATTATACTTTGCCATCCACTACTGGAACACCAGATTGAAGGTTTTGCTATTTTGGCAATTGAATTTCACACAAGAACAAAATATTTCCTCTTACGGACAGATTAACACTTGGACTGCAACAGCTGGGACACCAGATTCAGGTATTGCTATTTTGGCAATCTAATTTCACCCCAGAACAAAATATATGTTTTGACGGACAGTATGATAGTTTGCCAGCCACAGCTATGACACTAGATTTATGTTATTGCTATTTTGGCAATTGAATTTCACCCCAGAACAAAATATTTCCTCTTACGGACAGATTAACACTTGGACTGCAACAGCTGGGACACCAGATTCAGGTATTGCTATTTTGGCAATCGAATTTCAGCCCAGAACAAAATATATGTTTTGACGGACAGTATGATAGTTTGCCAGCCACAGCTATGACACTAGATTTATGGTATTGCTATTTTGGCAATTGAATTTCTTCCCAGAACAAAATATATGTTTTTGCGGACACTATTATAGTTTGCCAGCCAGTGCTGGGGCACCAGATTTATGGTATTGCTATTTTGGCAATTAAATTTCACCCCAGAACAAAATATCTGTTTTGGCGAACACTATTATAGTTTGCCAGCCCGTTCTGGAACACCAGATTTATGGTATTGCTATTTTGGCAATTGAATTTCACCCCAGAACAAAATATATGTTTTGGTGGACACTATTATAGTTTGCCAGCCAGTTCTGGGACACAAGATTTATGGTATTGCTATTTTGGTAAGTGAATTTCACCCCAGAACAAAATATATGTTTTGGCGGACAATATTATAGTTTGCCAGCCAGTGCTGGGACACCAGATTTATGGTATTGCTATTTTGGCAATTGAATTTCATCCCAGAACAAAATATATGTTTTGGCAGAAACTATTATAGTTTGCCAGCAAGTGCTGGGACACCTGATTTAGTGTATTGCTATTTGGGCAAGTGAATTTCACCCCAGCACAAAATATTTGTTTTGGCGGACACTATTATACTTTGCCAGACACTAGTGGAACACCAGATTCAGGGTATTGTTATTTTGGCAATCGAATTTCAGCCCAGAACAAAATATATGTTTTGACGGACAGTATGATAGTTTGCCAGCCACAGCTATGACACTAGATTTATGGTATTGCTATTTTGGCAATTGAATTTCTTCCCAGAACAAAATATATGTTTTTGCGGACACTATTATAGTTTGCCAGCCAGTGCTGGGGCACCAGATTTATGGTATTGCTATTTTGGCAATTAAATTTCACCCCAGAACAAAATATCTGTTTTGGCGAACACTATTATAGTTTGCCAGCCCGTTCTGGAACACCAGATTTATGGTATTGCTATTTTGGCAATTGAATTTCACCCCAGAACAAAATATATGTTTTGGTGGACACTATTATAGTTTGCCAGCCAGTTCTGGGACACAAGATTTATGGTATTGCTATTTTGGTAAGTGAATTTCACCCCAGAACAAAATATATGTTTTGGCGGACAATATTATAGTTTGCCAGCCAGTGCTGGGACACCAGATTTATGGTATTGCTATTTTGGCAATTGAATTTCATCCCAGAACAAAATATATGTTTTGGCAGAAACTATTATAGTTTGCCAGCAAGTGCTGGGACACCTGATTTAGTGTATTGCTATTTGGGCAAGTGAATTTCACCCCAGCACAAAATATTTGTTTTGGCGGACACTATTATACTTTGCCAGACACTAGTGGAACACCAGATTCAGGGTATTGTTATTTTGGCAATTGAATTTCACCACAGAACAAAATAAACCCTTTGCAGAACACTATTAAACTTAGCCAGCCACTGCTGAAACCACTGATTTATGGTATTGCTATTTTGGCAATTGAATTTCACCCCAGAAAAAAATATATGTTTTGGAGGACACTATTATAGTTTGCCAGCCAGTGCTGGGGCACCAGATTTATGGTATTGCTATTTTGGCAATTAAATTTAACCACAGAACAAAATATATGTTTTGGCGAACACTATTATAGTTTGCCAGCCCGTTCTGGGACACCAGATTTATGGTATTGCTATTTTGGCAATTGAATTTCACCCCAGAACAAAATATATGTTTTGGCGGACACTATTCTACTTTGCCAGCCACTTCTGGAACACCAAATTCAGGCTATTGCTATTTTATCATTTGAATTTTACCCCAGAAAAAAATCTACTCTTTAAATGACAGATTAACAATTGGCCTGCCACAGCTGGGACGCCAGATTCAGGGTATTGCTATTTTGACAAATGAATTTGACCCCAGAACAAAATATCCCCTTTTACGAACAGATTAACACTTGGCCTGCAACTGCTGGAACACCAGATTCAGGGTATTGCTATTTTGGCAATTACATTTCACCTCAGAACAAAATATATGTTTTGGCGGACACTATTATACTTTGCAAGCCACAGCTGGGACACTAGATTTATGGTATTGCTATTTTGGCAATTGAATTTCACCCCAGAACAAAACATACCCTTTTACGGACAGATTAACACTTGGCCTGCAACAGCTGTGACACCAGATTTATGGTATTGCTATTTTGGCAATTGAATTTCACCCTAGAACAAAATATATGTTTTGGCGGACACTATTATACTTTGCCAGCCACAGCTGGGACACCAGATTTAAGGTATTGCTATTTTGGCAATTGAATTTCACCCTAGAACAAAATATATGTTTTGGCGGACAATATTATACTTTGCCAGCCACAGCTGTGAAACCAGATTTATAGTATTGCTATTTTGGCAATTGAATTTCATCCAAGAACAAAATACATGTTTTGTCGGACACTATTATACTCTGCCAGCCACTACTGGAACACCAGATTCAGGGTATTGCTATTTTGGCAATTGAAATTTACCCCATAACAAAATATACCCTTTAAAGGACAGATTAACACTTGGTCTGCCACAGCTGGGACACCAGATTCAGGGTATTGCTATTTTGGCAATTGAATGTCATCCCAGAACAAGATATACCCTTTTACGAACAGATTAACACTTGGCCTGCAACAGCTGGGACACCAGATTAAGGGTATTGCTATTTTGGCAATTGAAATTCACCACAGAACAATATGTATGTTTTGGCTTACACTATTATACTTTGCCATCCACTACTGGAACACCAGATTCAAGGTATTGCTATTTTGGCAATTTAATTTCACCCCAGAACAAAATATATGTTTTGGCGGACAACTATTATACTTTGCCAGCCACAGCTGTGACACCAGATTTATGGTATTGCTATTTTGGCAATTGAATTTCACCCTAGAATAAAATATATGTTTTGGCGGACAATATTATACTTTGCCAGCCACAGCTGTGACACCAGATTTATGGTATTGCTATTTTGGCAATTGAATTTAACCCCAGAACAAAATATATGTTTTGGCGGACACTATCATACTTTGCCAGCCACTACTAGAACACCAGATTCAAGGTATTGCTATTTTGGCAACTGAATTTCACCCCAGAACTAAATATATGTTTTGGCTGACAAATATTATACTTTGCCAGACCACAGCTTTGACACCAGATTTACGGTATTGCTATTTTGGCAATTGAATTTCACCCCAGAACAAAATATATGTTTTGACGGACACTATTATAGTTTGCCAGCCACAGTTCTGGGACACCAGATTTATGGTATTGCTATTTTGGCAATTGAATTTCATCCCAGAACAAAATATATGTTTTGGCGGACACTATTATAGTTTGCCAGCCCGTTCTGGGACACCAGATTTATGGTATTGCTATTTTGGCAATTAAATTTCACCCCAGAACAAAATATATGTTTTGGTGGACACTATTATAGTTTGCCAGCCAGTGCTGGAACACCAGATTTATGGTATTGCTATTTTGGCAATGTGAATTTCACCCCAGAACAAAATATATGTTTTGGTGGACACTATTATAGTTTGCCAGCCAGTTCTGGGACACAAGATTTATGGTATTGCTATTTTGGCAAGTGAATTTCACCCCAGAACAAAATATATGTTTTGCAGGACAATATTATAGCTTGGCCAGCCACAGCTGGGACACCAGATTTATGGTATTGCTATTTTGGCAATTGAATTTCATCCCAGAACAAAATATATGTTTTGGCAGAAACTATTATAGTTTGCCAGCAAGTGCTGGGACACCTGATTTAGTGTATTGCTATTTTGGGCAAGTGAATTTCACCCCAGCACAAAATATTTGTTTTGGCGGACACTATTATACTTTGCCAGACACTAGCTGGAACACCAGATTCAGGGTATTGTTATTTTGGCAATTGAATTTCACCACAGAACAAAATAAACCCTTTGCAGAACACTATTAAACTTAGCCAGCCACTGCTGGAACCACTGATTTATGGTATTGCTATTTTGGCAATTGAATTTCACCCCAGAACAAAATATATGTTTTGGAGGACACTATTATAGTTTGCCAGCCAGTGCTGGGACACCAGATTTATGGTATTGCTATTTTGGCAATTGAATTTCACCACAGAACAAAATATATGTTTTGGCGAACACTATTATAGTTTGCCAGCCCAGTTCTGGGACACCAGATTTATGGTATTGCTATTTTGGCAATTGAATTTCACCCCAGAACAAAATATATGTTTTGGCGGACACTATTCTACTTTGCCAGCCACTTCTGGAACACCAAATTCAGGCTATTGCTATTTTATCATTTGAATTTTACCCCAGAAAAAAATCTACTCTTTAAATGACAGATTAACAATTGGCCTGCCACAGCTGGGACGCCAGATTCAGGGTATTGCTATTTTGACAAATGAATTTGACCCCAGAACAAAATATCCCCTTTTACGAACAGATTAACACTTGGCCTGCAACTGCTGGAACACCAGATTCAGGGTATTGCTATTTTGGCAATTACATTTCACCTCAGAACAAAATATATGTTTTGGCGGACACTATTATACTTTGCAAGCCACAGCTGGGACACTAGATTTATGGTATTGCTATTTTGGCAATTGAATTTCACCCCAGAACAAAACATACCCTTTTACGGACAGATTAACACTTGGCCTGCAACAGCTGTGACACCAGATTTATGGTATTGCTATTTTGGCAATTGAATTTCACCCTAGAACAAAATATATGTTTTGGCGGACAATATTATACTTTGCTAGCCACAGCTGTGACACCAGAATAAGGGTATTGCTATTTTGCAATTGAATTTCATCCCAGAACAAAATATACCCTTTTATGAACAGATTAACACTTGGCCTGCAACTGCTGGAACACCAGATTCAGGGTATTGCTATTTTGGCTATTGAATTTCACCCTAGAACAAAATATATGTTTTGGCGGACAATATTATACTTTGCCAGCCACAGCTGTGAAACCAAATTTATAGTATTGCTATTTTGGCAATTGAATTTCATCCAAGAACAAAATACATGTTTTGTCGGACACTATTATACTCTGCCAGCCACTACTGGAACACCAGATTCAGGGTATTGCTATTTTGGCAATTGAAATTTACCCCATAACAAAATATACCCTTTAAAGGACAGATTAACACTTGGTCTGCCACAGCTGGGACACCAGATTCAGGGTATTGCTATTTTGGCAATTGAATGTCATCCCAGAACAAGATATACCCTTTTACGAACAGATTAACACTTGGCCTGCAACAGCTGGGACACCAGATTAAGGGTATTGCTATTTTGGCAATTGAAATTCACCACAGAACAATATGTATGTTTTGGCTTACACTATTATACTTTGCCATCCACTACTGGAACACCAGATTCAAGGTATTGCTATTTTGGCAATTTAATTTCACCCCAGAACAAAATATATGTTTTGGCGGACAACATTATACTTTGCCAGCCACAGCTGTGACACCAGATTTATGGTATTGCTATTTTGGCAATTGCATTTCACCCTAGAATAAAATATATGTTTTGGCGGACAATATTATACTTTGCCAGCCACAGCTGTGACACCAGATTTATGGTATTGCTATTTTGGCAATTGAATTTAACCCCAGAACAAAATATATGTTTTGGCGGACACTATCATACTTTGCCAGCCACTACTAGAACACCAGATTCAAGGTATTGCTATTTTGGCAACAGAATTTCACCCCAGAACTAAATATATGTTTTGGCTGACAAAATTTTACTTTGCCAACCACAGCTTTGACACCAGATTTACGGTATTGCTATTTTGGCAATTGAATTTCACCCTAGAACAAAATATATGTTTTGGCGAACACTATTATAGTTTGCCAGCCCGTTCTGGGACACCAGATTTATGGTATTGCTATTTTGGCAATTGAATTTCACCCCAGAACAAAATATATGTTTTGGCGAACACTATTATAGTTTGCCAGCCCGTTCTGGGACACCAGATTTATGGTATTGCTATTTTGGCAATTAAATTTCACCCCAGAACAAAATATATGTTGTGGTGGACACTATTATAGTTTGCCAGCCAGTGCTGGGACACCAGATTTAGGGGTTTGCTATTTTGTCATGTGAATTTCACCCCAGAACAAAATATATGTTTTGGCAGACACTATTATAGTTAGCCAGCCAGTTATGGGACACAAGATTTATGGTATTGCTATTTTGGCAAGTGAATTTCACCACAGAACAAAATATACCCTTTGCAGGACACTATTAAACTTGGCCAGCCACAGCTGAAACCACTGATTTATGGTATTGCTATTTATGCAATTGAATTTCACCCCAGAACAAAATATATGTATTGGCGGACAGTATTCTTCTTTGCCAGCCACTACTGGAACACCAGATTCAGGCTATTGCTATTTTATCATTTGAATTTTACCCCAGAACAAAATATACTCTTTAAATGACAAATTAACACTTGGCCTGCCACAGCTGGGACGCCAGATTCAGGGTATTGCTATTTTGACAAATGAATTTGACCCCAGAACAAGATATACCCTTTTACGAACAGATTGACACTTTGCCAGCCACTACTGGAACACCAGATTCAAGGTATTGATATTTTGGCAATTGAATTTCACCGCAGAACAAATTATACCCTTTTACGGACAGATTAACACTTAGCCTGCAACAGCTGGGACACCAGATTCAGGGTATTGCTATTTTGGCAACAGAATTTCACCACAGAACAAAATATATGTTTTGGCTGACAAAATTTTACTTTGCCAGCCACAGCTTTGACACCAGATTTACGGTATTGCTATTTTGGCAATTGAATTTCACCCTAGAACAAAATATATGTTTTGGCGAACACTATTATAGTTTGCCAGCCCGTTCTGGGACACAAGATTTATGGTATTGCTATTTTGGCAATTGAATTTCACCCCAGAACAAAATATATGTTTTGGCGGACAACATTATACTTTGCCAGCCACAGCTGTGACACCAGATTTATGGTATTGCTATTTTGGCAATTGCATTTCACCCTAGAATAAAATATATGTTTTGGCGGACAATATTATACTTTTCCAGCCACAGCTGTGACACCAGATTTATGGTATTGCAATTTTGGCAATTGAATTTAACTCCAGAACAAAATATATGTTTTGGCGGACACTATTATACTTTGCCAGCCACTACTGGAACACAAGATTCAAGGTATTGATATTTTGGCAATTGAATTTCACCCCAGAACAAATTATACCCTTTTACGGACAGATTAACACTTGGCCTGCAACAGCTGAGACACTAGATTCAGGGTATTGCTATTTTGGCAACAGAATTTCACCCCAGAACAAAATATATGTTTTGGCTTACAAAATTTAACTTTGCTAGCCACAGCTTTGACACCAGATTTACGGTATTGCTATTTTGGCAATTGAATTTCAACCTAGAACAAAATATATGTTTTGGCTTACACTATTATACTTTGCCATCCACAGCTGGGACTCCAGATTCAAGGTATTGCTATTTTGGCAATTGTAATTAACCCCAGAACAAAATATTTCCTTTTACGGACAGTTTAACGCTTGGCCTGCAACAGCTGGGACACCAGATTAAGGGTATTGCTATTTTGGCAATTGAATTTCACCCCAGAACAAAATATACCCTTTTATGAACAGATTAACACTTGGCCTGCAACTGCTTTAACACAAGATTCAGGGTATTGCTATTTTGGCAATTAAATTTCACCCTAGAACAAAATATATGTTTTGGCTTACACTATTATACTTTGCCAAAATAGCAATACTTTGAATCTGGTGTCCCAGCTGTGCATGGCAAAGTATAATAGTGTAAGCCAAAACATATATTTTGTTCTAGGTTGAAATTCAATTGCCAAAATAGCAATACCTTGAATCTGGTGTCCCAGCTGTTGATGGCAATTGAAATTAACCCTAGAACAAAATATATGCTTTGGCGGACAATATTATACTTTGCCAGCCACAGCTGTGACACCAAATTTATGGTATTGCTATTTTGGCAATTGAATTTCATCCAAGAACAAAATACATGTTTTGGTGGACACTATTATACTCTGCCAGCCACTATTGGAACACCAGATTCAGGGTATTGCTATTTTGGCAATTGAATTTTACCCCAGAGCAAAATATACCCTTTAAAGGACAGATTAACACTTGGTCTGCCACAGCTGCGGCACCAGATTCAGGGTATTGCTATTTTGGCAATTGAAATTCACTTCAGAACAATATGTATGTTTTGGCTTGCACTATTATACTTTGCCATCCACTACTGGAACACCAGATTCAAGGTATTGCTATTTTGGCAATTGAATTTAACCCCAGAACAAAATATTTCCTTTTACGGACAGATTAACACTTGGCCTGCAACAGCTGGGCCACCAGATTAAGGGTATTGCTATTTTGGCAATTGAATTTCACCCCAGAACAAAATATACCCTTTTATGAACAGATTAACACTTGGCCTGCAACTGCTAGAACAATAGATTCAGGGTATTCCTATTTTGGCTATTGAATTTCACCCTAGAACAAAATATATGTTTTGGCGGACAATATTATACTTTGCCAGCCACAGCTGTGACACCAAATTTATGGTATTGCTATTTTGGCAATTGAATTTTATCCAATAACAAAATACATGTTTTGGCGGACACTATTATACTCTGCCAGCCACTACTGGAACACCAGATTGAGGGTATTGCAATTTTGGCAATTGAATTTTACCACAGAACAAAATATACCCTTTAAAGGACAGATTAACACTTGGTCTGCCACAGCTGGGACACCAGATTCAGGGTATTGCTATTTTGGCAATTGAATGTAACCCCAGAACAAGATATACCCTTTTACGAACAGATTAACACTTGGCCTGCAACTGCTGGAACACCAGATTCAGGGTATTGTTATTTTGGCAATTGAATTTCACCCCAGAACAAAATATATGTTTTGGCGGACAACATTATACTTTGCCAGCCACAGCTGTGACACCAGATTTATGGTATTGCTATTTTGGCAATTGCATTTCACCCTAGAATAAACTATATGTTTTGGCGGACAATATTATACTTTTCCAGCCACAGCTGTGACACCAGATTTATGGTATTGCAATTTTGGCAATTGAATTTAACCCCAGAACAAAATATATGTTTTGGCAGACACTATTATACTTTGCCAGCCACTACTGGAACACCAGATTCAAGGTATTGCTATTTTGGCAATTGAATTTCACCCCAGAACAAAATATATATTTGGCTTACACTATTATACTTTGCCATCCACAGCTGGGACACCAGATTCAAGGTATTGCTATTTTGGCAATTGAATTTAACCCCAGAACAAAATATTTCCTTTTACGGACAGATTAACACTTGGCCTGCAACAGCTGGGCCACCAGATTAAGGGTATAGCTATTTTGGCAATTGAATTTCATCCCAGAACAAAATATATGTTTTGGCTGACAAAATTTTACTTTGCTAGCCACAGCTTTGACACCAGATTTACGGTATTGCTATTTTGGCAATTGAATTTCACCCTAGAACAAAATATATGTTTTGGCGAACACTATTATAGTTTGCCAGCCCGTTCTGGGACACCAGATTTATGGTATTGCTATTTTGGCAATTGAATTTCACCCCAGAACAAAATATATGTTTTGTTGAACACTATTATAGTTTGCCAGCCAGTGCTGGGACACCAGATTTAGGGGTTCTGCTATTTTGGCATGTGAATTTAACCCCAGAACAAAATATATGTTTTGGCAGACACTATTATAGTTAGCCAGCCAGTTCTGGGACACACGATTTATGGTATTGCAATTTTGTCAAATGAATTTCACCCCAGAACAAAATATATGTTTTGGCGGAAACTATTATAGTTTTCCAGCCAGTGCTGGGACACCAGATTTATGGTATTGCTATATTGGCAATTGAATTTCACCCCAGAACAAAATATATGTTTTGGCGGACACTATTATAGTTTGCCAGCCAGTGCTGGGACACCTGATTTAGGGTATTGCTATTTTGGCAATTGCATTTCACCCTAGAATAAAATATATGTTTTGGCGGACAATATTATACTTTTCCAGCCACAGCTGTGACACCAAATTTATGGTATTGCTATTTTGGCAATTGCATTTCACCCTAGAATAAACTATATGTTTTGGCGGACAATATTATACTTTTCCAGCCACAGCTGTGACACCAGATTTATGGTATTGCAATTTTGGCAATTGAATTTAACCCCAGAACAAAATATATGTTTTGGCGGACACTATTATACTTTGCCAGCCACTACTGGAACACCAGATTCAAGGTATTGCTATTTTGGCAATTGAATTTCACCCCAGAACAAAATATATATTTGGCTTACACTATTATACTTTGCCATCCACAGCTGGGACACCAGATTCAAGGTATTGCTATTTTGGCAATTGAATTTAACCCCAGAACAAAATATTTCCCTTTACGGACAGATTAACACTTGGCCTGCAACAGCTGGGCCACCAGATTAAGGGTATAGCTATTTTGGCAATTGAATTTCATCCCAGAACAAAATATATGTTTTGGCTGACAAAATTTTACTTTGCTAGCCACAGCTTTGACACCAGATTTACGGTATTGCTATTTTGGCAATTGAATTTCACCCTAGAACAAAATATATGTTTTGGCGAACACTATTATAGTTTGCCAGCCACGTTCTGGGACACCAGATTTATGGTATTGCTATTTTGGCAATTGAATTTCACCCCAGAACAAAATATATGTTTTGTTGAACACTATTATAGTTTGCCAGCCAGTGCTGGGACACCAGATTTAGGGTTTTGCTATTTTGGCATGTGAATTTAACCCCAGAACAAAATATATGTTTTGGCAGACACTATTATAGTTAGCCAGCCAGTTCTGGGACACACGATTTATGGTATTGCAATTTTGTCAAATGAATTTCACCCCAGAACAAAATATATGTTTTGGCGGAAACTATTATAGTTTTCCAGCCAGTGCTGGGACACCAGATTTATGGTATTGCTATATTGGCAATTGAATTTCACCCCAGAACAAAATATATGTTTTGGCGGACACTATTATAGTTTGCCAGCCAGTGCTGGGACACCTGATTTAGTGTATTGCTATTTTGGCAATTGCATTTCACCCTAGAATAAAATATATGTTTTGGCGGACAATATTATACTTTTCCAGCCACAGCTGTGACACCAAATTTATGGTATTGCTATTTTGGCAATGGAATTTCATCCAAGAACAAAATACATGTTTTGGCGGACTCTATTATACTCTGCCAGCCACTACTGGAACACCAGATTCAGGGTATTGCTATTTTGGCAATTGAATTTTACCCCAGAACAAAATAAACCCTTTAAAGGACAGATTAACACTTGGTCTGCCACAGCTGGGACACGAGATTCAGGGTATTGTTATTCTGGCAATTGAATTTCACCCCAGAACAAAATATATGTTTTGGCGGACAACATTATACTTTGCCAGCCAAAGCTATGACTCCAGATTTATGGTATTGCTATTTTGGCAATTGCATTTCACCCCAGAACAAATTATACCCTTTAAAGGACAGATTAACACTTGGTCTGCAACAGCTGGGACACGAGATTCAGGGTATTGTTATTTTGGCAATTGAATTTAACCCCAGAACAAAGTATACCTTTTTTTCGAACAGATTAAAACTTGGCCTGCAACAGCTGGGACAGCAGATTCAGGGAATTGCTATTTTGGCAACTGAATTTAACCCCAGAACAAAATATATGTTTTGGCAGACAATATTATACTTTGCCAGCCACAGCTGTGACACCAGATTTATGGTAATGCTATTTTGGCAATTGAAATTCACCCCTGAACAAAATATATGTTTTGGCTGACACTATTATACTTTGCCAGCCACTACTGGAACACCAGATTCAAGGTTTTGCTATTTTGGCAATTGAATTTCACCCAGAACAAAATATTTCCTCTTACGGACAGATTAACACTTGGACTGCAACAGCTGGGACACCAGATTCAGGTATTGCTATTTTGGCAATTGAATTTCACCCCAGAACAAAATATATGTTTTGGCGGACAGTATGAGAGTTTGCCAGCCAAAGCTGTGACATTAGATTTATGGTATTGCTATTTTGGCAATTGAATTTCACCCCAGAACAAAATATATGTTTTTGCGGACACTATTATAGTTTGCCAGCCAGTGATGGGACACCAGATTTATGGTATTGCTATTTTGGCAAATGAATTTCACCCCAGAACAAAATATATGTTTTGGCTGACACTATTATAGTTTGTCAGCCCGTTCTGGGACACCAGATTTATGGTATTGCTATTTTGGCAATTGAATTTCACCCCAGAACAAAATATATGTTTTGGTGGACACTATTATAGTTTGCCAGCCATTGCTGGGACACCAGATTCAAGGTATTGCTTTTTTGGCAATTGAATTTCACCCCAGAAAAAAATATTTCCTTTTACGGACAGATTAACACTTGGCCTGCAACAGCTGGGTCACGAGATTCAGGGTATTGCTATTTTGGCAATTGAAATTCACCCCTGAACAAAATATATGTTTTGGCTGACACTATTATACTTTGCCAGCCACCACTGGAACACCAGATTCAAGGTTTTGCTATTTTGGCAATTGAATTTCACCCAGAACAAAATATTTCCTCTTACGGACAGATTAACACTTGGACTGCAACAGCTGGGACACCAGATTCAGGTATTGCTATTTTGGCAATTGAATTTCACCCCAGAACAAAATATATGTTTTGACGGACAGTATGAGAGTTTGCCAGCCAAAGCTGTGACATTAGATTTATGGTATTGCTATTTTGGCAATTGAATTTCACCCCAGAACAAAATATATGTTTTTGCGGACACTATTATAGTTTGCCAGCCAGTGATGGGACACCAGATTTATGGTATTGCTATTTTGGCAAATGAATTTCACCCCAGAACAAAATATATGTTTTGGCTGACACTATTATAGTTTGTCAGCCCGTTCTGGGACACCAGATTTATGGTATTGCTATTTTGGCAATTGAATTTCACCCCAGAACAAAATATATGTTTTGGTGGACACTATTATAGTTTGCCAGCCATTGCTGGGACACCAGATTCAAGGTATTGCTTTTTTGGCAATTGAATTTCACCCCAGAAAAAAATATTTCCTTTTACGGACAGATTAACACTTGGCCTGCAAAAGCTGGGTCACGAGATTCAGGGTATTGCTATTTTGGCAATTTAATTTCACCCCGGAACAAAATATACCCTTTTACGAAAAGATGAACACTTGGCCTGCAACTGCTGGAACACCAAATTCATTGTATTGCTATTTTGGCAATTGAATTTCACCCTAGAACAAAATACATGTTTTGGTGGATACTATGATACTTTGCCAGCTGCTACTGGAACACCAGATTCAGTGTATTGCTATTTTGGCAATTGAATTTAACCCCTGAACAAAGTATACCTTTTTTTCGAACAGATTAAAACTTGGCCTGCAACAGCTGGGACAGCAGATTCAGGGAATTGCTATTTTGGCAACTGAATTTCACCCCAGAACAAAATATATGTTTTGGCAGACAATATTATACTTTGCCAGCCATAGCTGTGACACCAGATTTATGGTAATGCTATTTTGGCAATTGAAATTCACCCCTGAACAAAATATATGTTTTGGCTGACACTATTATACTTTGCCATCCACTACTGGAACACCAGATTCAAGGTTTTGCTATTTTGGCAATTGAATTTCACCCAGAACAAAATATTTCCTCTTACGGACAGATTAACACTTGGACTGCAACAGCTGGGACACCAGATTCAGGTATTGCTATTTTGGCAATTGAATTTCACCCCAGAACAAAATATATGTTTTGGCGGACACTATTATAGTTTGCCAGCCAAAGCTGTGACATTAGATTTATGGTATTGCTATTTTGGCAATTGAATTTCACCCCAGAACAAAATATATGTTTTTGCGGACACTATTATAGTTTGCCAGCCAGTGATGGGACACCAGATTTATGGTATTGCTATTTTGGCAAATGAATTTCACCCCAGAACAAAATATATGTTTTGGCTGACACTATTATAGTTTGTCAGCCCGTTCTGGGACACCAGATTTATGGTATTGCTATTTTGGCAATTGAATTTCACCCCAGAACAAAATATATGTTTTGGTGGACACTATTATAGTTTGCCAGCCATTGCTGGGACACCAGATTCAAGGTATTGCTTTTTGGCAATTGAATTTCACCCCAGAAAAAATATTTCCTTTACGGACAGATTAACACTTGGCCTGCAACAGCTGGGTCACGAGATTCAGGGTATTGCTATTTTGGCAATTTAATTTCACCCCAGAACAAAATATATGCTTTTGACTGAACAGATGAACACTTGGCCTGCAACTGCTGGAACACCAAATTCATTGTATTGCTATTTTGGCAATTGAATTTAACCCTAGAACAAAATATATGTTTTGGCGGACAATATTATACTTTGCCAGCCACAGCTGTGACACCAAATTTATTGTATTGCTATTTTGGCAATTGAATTTCACCCCAGAACAAAATACATGTTTTGGTGGATACTATGATACTTTGCCAGCTGCTACTGGAACACCAGATTCAGGGTATTGCTATTTTGGCAATTGAATTTAACCCCAGAACAAAATATTCCATTTTACGGACAGATTAACACTTGGCCTGCAGCAGCTGAGACACCAGATTCAGGGTATTGTTATTTTGGCAATTGAATTTCACCCCAGAACAAAATATATGTTTTGGCGGACACTATTATACTTTGTCAGCCACTACTGGAACACCAGATTCAGGGTATTGCTATTTTGTCAATTGAATTTCACCCCAGAACAAAATATACCCTTTGGCAGACACTATTAAACTTGGCCAGCCATAGCTGAAACCACTGATTTATGGTATTGCTATTTTGGCAATTGAATTTCACCCCAGAACAAAATATATGTTTTGGTGGACACTATTATACTTTGCCAGCCACTACTGGAACACCAGATTCAGGGTATTGCTATTTTGGCAATTGAATTTCACCCCAGAACAAAATATACACTTTAAAGGACAGATTAACACTTGGCCTGCCACAGCTGGGATCACCAGATTCAGGGTATTGCTATTTTGGCAAATGAATTTGACCCCAGAACAAAATATACCCTTTTACGAACAGTTTAACACTTGGCCTGCAACTGCTGGAACACCAGATTCAGGGTATTGCTATTTTGGCAATTGAATTTCACCCCAGAACAAAATATATGTTTTGGCGGACAACATTATACTTTGCCAGCCACAGCTGGGACACCAGATTCATGGTATTGCTATTTTGGCAATTGAATTTCACCCTAGAACAAAATATATGTTTTGGCGGACAATATTATACTTTGCCAGCCACAGCTGTGACACCAGATTTATGGTATTGCTATTTTGGCAATTGAATTTCACCCCAGAACAAAATATATGTTTTGGCGGACACTATTATACTTGCCAGCCACTAGCTGGGACACCAGATTTATGGTATTGCTATTTTGGCAATTGAATTTCACCCCAGAACAAAATATATGTTTTGGCGGACACTATTATACTTTGCCAGCGACTACTGGAACACCAGATTCAGGGTATTGCTATTTTGGCAATTGAATTTCACCGCAGAACAAAATATATCCATTTAAAGACACTATTATAGGTTGCCAGCCAGTGCTGGGACACCTGATTTATGGTATTGCTATTTTGGCAATTGAATTTCACCCCAGAACAAAATATATGTTTTGGCGGACACTATTATAGTTTGCCAGCCAGTGCTGTGACACCAGATTTATGTTATTGCTATTTTAGCAAGTGAATTTCACCACAAAACAAAATATATGTTTTTGCGGTCACTATTATAGTTTGCCAGCCAGTGCTGGGACACCAGATTTAGGGGATTGCTATTTTTGCAAGTTAATTTCACCCCAGAACAAAATGTATGTTTTGGCGGACACTATTATGGTTTGCCAGCTACAGCTGTGACACCAGATTTATGGTATTGCTATTTTGGCAATTGAATTTCACCCCAGAACAAAATATATGTTTTGGCGGACACTATTATAGTTTGCCAGCCAGTGCTGGAACACCAGATTTATGGTATTGCTAATTTAGGAATTGAATTTTACCCCAGAACAAAATATATGTTTTGGCGGACACTATTAATACTTTGCCAGCCACAGCTGGGACACCAGATTTATGGTATTGCTATTTTGGCAATTTAATTTCACCCCAGAACAAAATATATGTTTTGACGGACACTATTATACTTTGCCAGCCACAGCTGTGACACCAGATTTATGGTATTGCTATTTTGGCAATTGAATTTCACCCTAGAACAAAATATATGTTTTGGCGGACAATATTATACTTTGCCAGCCACAGCTGTGACACCAGATTTATGGTATTGCTATTTTGGCAATTGAATTTCACCCCAGAACAAAATATATGTTTTGGCGGACACTATTATACTTTGCCAGCCACTACTGGAACACCAGATTCAGGGTATTGCTATTTTGGCAATTGAATTTCACCCCAGAACAAAATATATCCTTTTAAGGACAGATTAACACTTGGCCTGCCACAGCTGGGACACCAGATTCAGGGTATTGCTATTTTGGCAATTGAATTTCACCCCAGAACAAAATATATGTTTTGGCGGACACTATTATACTTTGTCAGCCACTAGCTGGAACACCAGATTCAGGGTATTGCTATTTTGTCAATTGAATTTCACCCCAGAACAAAATATATGCTTTGCAGCACACTATTATACTTTGCCAGCCACAGCTGAAACCACTGATTTATGGTATTGCTATTTTGTCAATTGAATTTCACCCCAGAACAAAATATATGTTTTGGCGGACACTATTATACTTTGCCAGCCACTACTGGAACACCAGATTCAGGGTATTGCTATTTTGGCAATTGAATTTCACCCCAGGACAAAATATACACTTTAAAGGACAGTATTAACACTTGGCCTGCCACAGCTGTTATCACCAGATTCAGGGTATTGCTATTTTGGCAAATGAATTTGACCCCAGAACAACATATACCCTTTTGCGAACAGTATTAACACTTGGCCTGCAACGGCTGGAACACCAGATTCAGGGTATTGCTATTTTGGCAATTGAATTTCACCCCAGAACAAAATATATGTTTTGGCGGACAACATTATACTTTGCCAGCCACAGCTGTGACACCAGATTTATGGTATTGCTATTTTGGCAATTGCATTAGACCCCAGAACAAAATATATGTTTTGGCGGACACTTTTATACTTTACCAGTAACTACTGGAACACCAGATTCAGGGTATTGTTATTTTGGCAATTGAATATCACCCCAGAACAAAATATACCCTTTGCAGGACACTATTAAACCTGGCCAGCCACAGCTGAAACCACTGATTTATCGTATTGCTATTTTGGCAATTGAATTTCACCCCAGAACAAGATATATGTTTTGGCGGACAAAATTATCGTTTGCCAGCCACAGCTGTGATACCAGATTTATTGAATTGCTTTTTTGGCAATTGAATTTCACCCCAGAACAAAATATATGTTTTGGCGGACACTATTATAGTTTGCCAGCCAGTGCTTTGACACCAGATGTATATTATTGCTATTTTGGCAAGTGAATTTCAAACCAGAACAAAATATTTGTTTTTGCTGTCACTATTATAGTTTGCCAGAGAGTGCTGGGACACCAGATTTAGGGGATTGCTATTTTGGCAAGTTAATTTCACCCCAGAACAAAATGTATGTATTGGAGGACACTAATATGGTTTGCCAGCTACAGCTGTGACACCAGATTTATGGGATTGCTATTTTGGCAATTGAATTTCACCCCAGAACAAAATATATGTTTTGGCGAACAATATTATAGTTTGCCAGCCAGTGCTGGGACACCAGATTTAGGGGTTTGCTATTTTGGCAAGTGAATTTCACCCCAGAACAGAATATATGTTTTGGCGGACACTATAATACTTTGCCAGCCACAGCTGTGACCCCAGATTTATGGTATTGCTATTTTGGCAATTTAATTTATCCCAAAACAAAATATATGTTTTGATGGACACTATTATAGTTTGCCAGCCACAGCTGTGACACCAGATTTATGGTATTGCTATTTTGGCAATTGGATTTTACCTTAGAACAAAATATATGTTTTGGCGGACAATAGTATACTTTGCCAGCCACAGCTGTGACACCAGATTTATGGTATTGCTATTTTGGCAATTGAATTTCACCCCAGAACAAAATATATGTTTTGGCGGACACTATTATACTTTGCCAGCCACTACTGGAACACCAGATTCAGGGTATTGTTATTTTGGCAATTGAATATCACCCCAGAAAAAAATTTACCCTTTGCAGGACACTATTAAACTTGGCCAGCCACAGCTGAAACCAATGATTTATTGTATTGCTATTTTGGCAATTGAATTTCACCCCAGAACAAGATATATGTTTTGGCGGACAAAATTATCCTTTGCCAGCCACAGCTGTGATACCAGATTTATGTATTGCTTTTTGGCAATTGAATTTCACCCCAGAACAAAATACATGTTTTGGCAGACAATATTATACTTTGCCAGCCACAGCTGAAACCACTGATTTATGGTATTGCTATTTTGCCAATTGAATTTCACCCCAGAACAAAATATATGTTTTGGCGGATACTATTATACTTTGCCAGCCACCACTGGAACACCAGATTCAGGGTATTGCTATTTTGGCAATTGAATATCACCCCAGAAAAAAATTTACCCTTTGCAGGACACTATTAAACTTGGCCAGCCACAGCTGAAACCAATGATTTATTGTATTGCTATTTTGGCAATTTAATTTCACCCTGGAACAAAATATACCCTTTACGAAAAGATGAACACTTGGCCTGCAACTGCTGGAACACCAAATTCATTGTATTGCTATTTTGGCAATTAAATTTCACCCAAGAACAAAATATATGTTTTGGCGGACAATATTATACTTTGCCAGCCACAGCTGTGACACCAAATTTATGGTATTGCTATTTTGGCAATTGAATTTCACCCCAGAACAAAATATATGTTTTGGCGGAAACTATTATAGTTTGCCAGCCAGTGCTGGGACACTAGATTTACAGAATTGCTATTTTGGCAATTGAATTTCACCCCAGATCAAAATATATGTTTTGAAGGACACTATTATAGTTTGCCAGCCAGTGCTGGGACACCAGATTTAGAGGTTTTCTATTTTAGCAAGTGAATTTCACCACAGAAAAAAATATTTGTTTTGGCAGACACTATTATAGTTTGCCAGCCAGTTCTGGGACACAAGATTTATGGTATTGCTATTTTGGCAAGTGAATTTAACCCCAGAACAAAATATATGTTTTGGCGGACACTATTATAGTTTGCCAGCCAGTGCTGGGACACCAGATTTATGGTATTGCTATTTTGGCAATTGAATTTCACCCCAGAACAAAATATATGTTTTGGCGGACACTATTATAGTTTGCCAGCCAGTGCTGGGACACCTGATTTAGGGTATTGCTATTTTGGCAAGTGAATTTCACCCCAGAACAAAATATATGTTTTAGCGGACACTATTATAGTTTGCCAGCCCGTGCTTGGACACCAGACTTATGGTATTGCTATTTTGGCAATTGAATTTTACCCCAGAACAAAATATTTCCTTTAAAGGACAGATTAACACTTGGTCTGCCACAGCTGGTACACCAGATTCAGGGTATTGCTATTTTGGCAATTGATTGTCGCCCCAGTACAAGATATACCCTTTTACGAACAGATTAACACTTGGATTGCAACTGCTGGAACACCAGATTCAGGGTATTGCTATTTTGGCAATTGAATTTCACCCCAGAACAAAATATATGTTTTGGCGGACAACATTATACTTTGCCAGCCACAGTTGTGACACCAGATTTATGGTATTGCTATTTTGGCAATTGCATTTCACCCTAGAACAAAATATACCCTTTGCAGCACAATATTAAACTTGGCCAGCCACAGCTGAAACCACTGATTTATGGTATTGCTATTTTGGCAATTGAATTTAACCCCAGAACAAAAGATATATATTTTGGCGGACACTATTATACTTTGCCAGCCCCTACTGGAACACCAAATTCAGGGTATTGCTATTTTGGCAATTGAATTTTACCCCAGATCAAAATATACCCTTTAATGGACAGATTAACACTTGGCCTGCCACAGCTGGGACACCAGATTCAGGGTATTGCTATTTTGGCAAATGAGTTTGACCCCAGAACAAAATATACCCTTTTATGGACAGATTAACACTTGGCCTGCAACAGCTGGGACACCAGATTCAGGGTATTGCAATTTTGCAATTGAATTTCACCCCAGAACAAAATATATGTTTTGGCGGACAACATTATACTTTACCAGCCACAGCTGTGACACCAGATTTATGGTATTGCTATTTTCTAAATTGCATTTCACCCTAGATCAAAATATATGTTTTGGCGGACAATATTATACTTTGCCAGCCATAGCTGTGACACCAGATTTATGGTATTGCTATTTTGGCAATTGAATTTCACCCCAGAACAAAATATATGTTTTGGCGGAAACTATTATAGTTTGCCAGCCAGTGCTGGGACACTAGATTTATAGAATTGCTATTTTGGCAATTGAATTTCACCCCAGAACAAAATATATGTTTTGAAGGACACTATTATAGTTTGCCAGTCAGTGCTGTGACACCAGATTTAGGGGATTGCTAATTTGGCATGTGAATTTCACCCCAGAACAAAATGTATGTTTTGGCGGACACTATTATACTTTGCCAGCCACAGCTGTGACACCAGATTTATGGTATTGCTATTTTGGCAATTGAATTTCACCCCAGAACAAAATATATGTTTTGAAGGACACTATTATAGTTTGCCAGTCAGTGCTGTGACACCAGATTTAGGGGATTGCTAATTTGGCATGTGAATTTAACCCCAGAACAAAATGGATGTTTTGGCGGACACTAATATACTTTGCCAGCCACAGCTGTGACACCAGATTTATGGTATTGCTATTTTGGCAATTGAATTTCACCCCAGAACAAAATATATGTTTTGGCGGACACTATTATAGTTTGCCAGCCAGTGCTGTGACACCAGATTTATGGTATTGCTATTTTGTCAATTGAATTTCACCCCTGAACAAAATATTTGTTTTGGCGGACACTAATATAGTTTGCCAGCCAGTGCTGGGACACCAGATTTATGGGTGGGCTATTTTGGCAAGATAATTTCACCCCAGAACAAAAGATATATTTAGGCGGACACTATTATAGTTTGCCAGCCCGTGCTGGGACACCAGATTTATGGTATTGCTATTTTGGCAATTGAATTTCACCCCAGAACAAAATATATGTTTTGGCGGACACTATTACAGTTTGCCAGCCAGTGCTGGGACACCAGATTTAGAGGTTTGCTATTTTGGCAAGTGAATTTCACCCGAGAACAAAATATATGTTTTGGCAGACACTATTATAGTTTGCCAGCCACAGCTGTGACACCAGATTTATGGTATTGCAATTTTGGCAATTGAATTTCACCACAGAACAAAATATATGTTATTGCGGACAATATTATACTTTGCCAGCTACAGCTGTGACAGCAGATTTATTGTATTGCTATTCTGGCAATTGAATTTCACCCCAGAACAAAATATATGTTTTGGCTCACACTATTATACTTTGCCATCCACTACTGGAACACCAGATTCATGGTATTGCTATTTTGAATTTCACCCCAGAACAAAATATTTCCTTTTGCGGACAGATTAACACTTGGCCTGCAACAGCTGGGTCACCAGATTAAGGGTATTGCTATTTTGGCAATTGAATTTCACCCCAGAACAAAATATACCGTTTACAAAAAGATTAACACTTGGCGTGCTACTACTGGAACAACAGATTCAGGGTATTGCTATTTTGGCAATTGAATTTCACCCCAGAACAAAATATACCTTTTTTTTGAACACTTGCCCTGCAACAGCTGGGACAGCAGATTCAGGGAATTGCTATTTTGGCAACTTAATTTCACACCAGAACAAAATATATCTTTTGGCTGACAATATTATACTTTGCCAGCCACAGCTGTGACACCAGATTTATGGAAATGCCATTTTTGCAATTGAATTTCACCCCAGAACAAAATATATGTTTTGGCGGACAAAATTATACTTTGCCAGCCACAGCTGTGACACTAGATTTACGGTATTGCTATTTTGGCAATTGAATTTCACCCTAAAGCAAAATATATGTTTTGGCGGACAATATTATACTTTGCCAGACACAGCTGTGACACCAGATTTATGGTATTGCTATTTTTGCAATTGAATTTCACAATAGAACAAAATATATGTTTTGGCGGACAATATTATATTTTGCCAGCTACAGCTGTGACAGCAAATTTATGGAATTGCTATTTTGGCAATTGAAATTCACCCCAGAACAAAATCTATGTTTTGGCGGATACTATTATTCTTTGCCATCCACTACTGGAACACCAGATTCAAGATTTTGCTATTTTGGCAATTGAATTTCACCCTAGAACAAAATATTTCCTCTTACGGACAGATTAACACTTGGACTGCAACAGCTGGGACACCAGATTTACGGTATTGCTATTTTGGCAATTGAATTTCACCCTAGAGCCAAATATATGTTTTAGCGGACAAAATTATACTTTGCCAGCCACAGCTGTGACACCAGATTTACGGTATTGCTATTTTGGCATTTGAATTTCACCCTAGAACAAAATATTTGTTTTGGCCGACAATATTATACTTTGCCAGCCAAAGCTGTGACACCAGATTTATGGTATTGCTATTTTGGCAATTTAATTTAACCCCAGAACAAAATATATGTTTTGGCCGACACTATTATACTTTGCCAGCCACTACTGGAACACCAGATTCAAGGTATTGCTATTTTGGCAATTGAATTTCCCCCCATAAAAAAATATACCCTTTTACAGACAGATTAACACTTGGCCTGCAACACCTGGGACACCAGATTCAGGGTATTGCTATTTTGGCAATTGAATTTCACCACAGAACAAAATATATGTTTTGGTGGACAAAATTATACTTTGCCAGCCACAGCTGTGACACCAGAGTTACGGTATTGCTATTTTGGCAATTGAATTTCACACTAGAACAAAAGATATGTTCTGACGGACAATATTATACTTTGCAAGCCACGGCTGTGACACCAGATTTATGGTATTGCTATTTTGGCAATTGAATTTAACCCCAGAACAAAATATATGTTTTAGCGGACACTATTATACTTTGCCAGCCACAGCTGTGACACCAGATGTATGGTATTGCTATTTTGGCAATTTAATTTAACCCCAGAACAAAATATATGTTTTGGCCGACACTATTATACTTTGCCAGCCACTACTGGAACACCAGATTCAAGGTATTGCTATTTTGGCAATTGAATTTCCCCCCATAAAAAAAAATACCCTTTTACAGACAGATTAACACTTGGCCTGCAACAGCTGGGACAAGAGATTCAGTGTATTGCTATTTTGGCAATTGAATTTCACCCAAGGAAAAAATATATGTTTTGGTAGACAAAATTATATTTTGCCAGCCACAGCAGTGACACCAGAGTTACGGTATTGCTATGTTGGCAATTGAATTTCACACTAGAACAAAAGATATGTTTTGACGGACAATATTATACTTTGCCAGCCACGGCTGTGACACCAGATTTATGGTATTGCTATTTTGGCAATTGAATTTAACCCCAGAACAAAATATATGTTTTAGCGGACACTGTTATACTTTGCCAGACACTAATGGAACACCAGATTCAAGGTATTGCTATTTTGGCAATTGAATTTCACTACAGAACAAAATATATCCTTTTTAGGACAGATTAACACTTAGCCTGCAACTGCTGGAACACCAGATTCAGGGTATTGCAATTTTGGCAATTGAATTTTACAACAGAATAAAACATACCCTTTAAAGGACAGATTAACACTTAGCCTGCCACAGCTGGGACACCAGATTCAGGGTATTGCTATTTTGGCCAATGATTTGACCCCAGAACAAGATATACCCTTTTATGAACAGTTTAACACTTGGTCTGCAACTGCTGGAACACCAGATTCAGGGTATTGCTATTTTTGCAATTAAATTTCACCCCAGAACAAAATATATGTTTTGGCAGACAACATTATACTTTGCCAGCCACAGCTGTGACACCAGATTTATGGTATTGCTATTTTGGAAATTGCATTTCAACCTAGAACAAAAAATATGTTTTGGCAGACAATATTATACTTTGCCAGCCATAGCTGTGACACCAGATTTATGGTATTTCTATTTTGGCAATTGAATTTCACCCCAGAACAAAATTTATGTTTTGGCGGACACTATTATAGTTTGCCAGCCAGTGCTGGGACACCAGATTTATGGTATTGCTATTTTGGCAATTGAATTTCACCCCAGAATAAAATATATGTTTTGGCGGACACTATTATAGTTTGCCAGCCAGTGCTGGGACACCAGATTTAGGGGATTGCTATTTTGGCATGTTAATTTCACCCCAGAACAAAATGTATGTTTTGGCGGACACTATTATGGTTTGCCAGCTACAGCTGTGACACCAGATTTATGGTATTGCTATTTTGGCAATTGAATTTCACCCCAGAACAAAATATATGTTTTGGCGGACAATATTATTCTTTGCCAGCCACAGCTGTGACACCAGATTTATGGTATTGCTATGTTGACAATTGAATTTAACCCCAGAACAAAATATATGTTTTGGCGGACAGTAATTTACTTTGCCAGACACTACTGGATCACGAGATTCAAGGTATTGCTATTTAGGCAATTGAATTTTACCCCAGAACAAAATATTCCCTTTACGGACAGATTAACACTTGGCCTGCAGCAGCTGAGACACCAGATTCAGGGTATTGTTATTTTGGCAATTGAATTTCACCCCAGAACAAAATATATGTTTTGAAGGACACTATTATAGTTTGCCAGTCAGTGCTGTGACACCAGATTTAGGGGATTGCTAATTTGGCATGTGAATTTCACCCCAGAACAAAATATATGTTTTGGCGGACACTATTATAGTTTGCCAGCCAGTGCTGGGACACCAGATTTATGGTATTGCTATTTTGTCAATTGAATTTCACCCCTGAACAAAATATTTGTTTTGGCGGACACTAATATAGTTTGCCAGCCAGTGCTGGGACACCAGATTTATGGGTGGGCTATTTTGGCAAGATAATTTCACCCCAGAACAAAAGATATATTTTGGCGGACACTATTATAGTTTGCCAGCCAGTGCTGGGACACCAGATTTATGGTATTGCTATTTTGGCAATTGAATTTCACCCCAGAACAAAATATATGTTTTGGCGGACACTATTACAGTTTGCCAGCCAGTGCTGGGACACCAGATTTAGAGGTTTGCTATTTTGGCAAGTGAATTTCACCCGAGAACAAAATATATGTTTTGGCAGACACTATTATAGTTTGCCAGCCACAGCTGTGACACCAGATTTATGGTATTGCAATTTTGGCAATTGAATTTCACCACAGAACAAAATAAATGTTATTGCGGACAATATTATACTTTGCCAGCTACAGCTGTGACAGCAGATTTATTGTATTGCTATTCTGGCAATTGAATTTCACCCCAGAACAAAATATATGTTTTGGCTCAGACTATTATACTTTGCCATCCACTACTGGAACACCAGATTCATGGTATTGCTATTTTGAATTTCACCCCAGAACAAAATATTTCCTTTTGCGGACAGATTAACACTTGGCCTGCAACAGCTGGGTCACCAGATTAAGGGTATTGCTATTTTGGCAATTGAATTTCACCCCAGAACAAAATATACCCTTTTACGAAAAGATTAACACTTGGCGTGCTACTACTGGAACAACAGATTCAGGGTATTGTTATTTTGGCAATTGAATTTCACCCCAGAACAAAATATATGTTTTGGCGGACACTATTATACTTTGTCAGCCACTACTGGAACACCAGATTCAGGGTATTGTTATTTTGTCAATTTAATTTCACCCCAGAAAAAAAATATACCCTTTGCAGCACACTATTAAACTTGGCCAGCCATAGCTGAAACCACTGATTTATGGTATTGCAATTTTGTCAATTGAATTTCACCCCAGAACAAAATATATGTTTTGGCGGACACTATTATACTTTGCCAGCCACTACTGGAACACCAGATTCAGGGTATTGCTATTTTGGCAATTGAATTTTACCCCAGGACAAAATATACACTTTAAAGGACAGATTAACACTTGGCCTGCCACAGCTGTTATCCCAGATTCAGGGTATTGCTATTTTGGCAAATGAATTTGACCCCAGAACAACATATACCCTTTTGCGAACAGTTTAACACTTGGCCTGAAACGGCTGGAACACCAGATTCAGGGTATTGCTATTTTTGCAATTGAATTTCACCCCAGAACAAAATATATGTTTTGGCGGACAACATTATACTTTGCCAGCCACAGCTGTGACACCAGATTTATGGTATTGCTATTTTGGAAATTGCATTTCACCCTAGAACAAAATATATGTTTTGGCGGACAATATTATACTTTGCCAGCCATAGCTGTGACACCAGATTTATGGTATGTTTTGGCGGACACTATTATAGTTTGCCAGCCAGTGCTGGGACACCAGATTTATGGTATTGCTATTTTGGCAATTGAATTTAACCCCAGAACAAAATATATGTTTTGGCGGACCCTATTATAGGTTGCCAGCTAGAGCTGGGACACCAGATTTATGGCATTGCTATTTTGGCAATTGAATTTCACCCCAGAACAAAATAT
Organism: Bufotes viridis; assembly: GCA_033119425.1. Lineage (NCBI taxonomy): Eukaryota > Metazoa > Chordata > Amphibia > Anura > Bufonidae > Bufotes > Bufotes viridis. The sequence continues at coordinate 195,253,166 of CM065591.1, read as the reverse complement.
ATGTTTTGGCGGACACTATTATAGTTTGACAGCCAGTGCTGTGACACCAGATGTATATTATTGCTATTTTGGCAAGTGAATTTCACCCCAGAACAAAATATTTGTTTTTGCGGTCACTATTATAGTTTGCCAGAGAGTGCTGGGACAACAGATTTAGGGGATTGCTATTTTGGCAAGTTAATTTCACCCCAGAACAAAATATATGTTTTGGCGGACACTAATATGGTTTGCCAGCTACAGATGTGACACCAGATTTATGGTATTGCTATTTTGGCAATTGAATTTCACCCCAGAACAAAATATATGTTTTGGCGGACACTATTATAGTTTGCCAGCCATTGCTGGGGCACCAGATTTGGTGGTTTGCTATTTTGGCAAGTGAATTTCACCCCAGAACAGAATATATGTTTTGGCGGACACTATAATACTTTGCCAGCCACAGCTGTGACACCAGATTTATGGTATTGCTATTTTGGCAAGTGAATTTCACCCCAGAACAAAATATATGTTTTGGCGGACACTATAATACTTTGCCAGCCACAGCTGTGACACCAGATTTATGGTATTGCTATTTTGGCAATTGGATTTTACCTTAGAACAAAATATATGTTTTGGCGGACAATAGTATACTTTGCCAGCCACAGCTGTGACACCAGATTTATGGTATTGCTATTTTGGCAATTGAATTTCACCCCAGAACAAAATATATGTTTTGGCGGACACTATTATACTTTGCCAGCCACTACTGGAACACCAGATTCAGGGTATTGTTATTTTGGCAATTGAATATCACCCCAGAAAAAAAATTTACCCTTTGCAGGACACTATTAAACTTGGCCAGCCACAGCTGAAACCAATGATTTATTGTATTGCTATTTTGGCAATTGAATTTCACCCCAGAACAAGATATATGTTTTGGCGGACAAAATTATCCTTTGCCAGCCACAGCTGTGATACCAGATTTATGTATTGCTTTTTGGCAATTGAATTTCACCCCAGAACAAAATACATGTTTTGGCAGACAATATTATACTTTGCCAGCCACAGCTGAAACCACTGATTTATGGTATTGCTATTTTGCCAATTGAATTTCACCCCAGAACAAAATATATGTTTTGGCGGATACTATTATACTTTGCCAGCCACCACTGGAACACCAGATTCAGGGTATTGCTATTTTGGCAATTGAATATCACCCCAGAAAAAAATTTACCCTTTGCAGGACACTATTAAACTTGGCCAGCCACAGCTGAAACCAATGATTTATTGTATTGCTATTTTGGCAATTTAATTTCACCCTGGAACAAAATATACCCTTTACGAAAAGATGAACACTTGGCCTGCAACTGCTGGAACACCAAATTCATTGTATTGCTATTTTGGCAATTAAATTTCACCCAAGAACAAAATATATGTTTTGGCGGACAATATTATACTTTGCCAGCCACAGCTGTGACACCAAATTTATGGTATTGCTATTTTGGCAATTGAATTTCACCCCAGAACAAAATATATGTTTTGGCGGAAACTATTATAGTTTGCCAGCCAGTGCTGGGACACTAGATTTACAGAATTGCTATTTTGGCAATTGAATTTCACCCCAGATCAAAATATATGTTTTGAAGGACACTATTATAGTTTGCCAGCCAGTGCTGGGACACCAGATTTAGAGGTTTTCTATTTTAGCAAGTGAATTTCACCACAGAAAAAAATATTTGTTTTGGCAGACACTATTATAGTTTGCCAGCCAGTTCTGGGACACAAGATTTATGGTATTGCTATTTTGGCAAGTGAATTTAACCCCAGAACAAAATATATGTTTTGGCGGACACTATTATAGTTTGCCAGCCAGTGCTGGGACACCAGATTTATGGTATTGCTATTTTGGCAATTGAATTTCACCCCAGAACAAAATATATGTTTTGGCGGACACTATTATAGTTTGCCAGCCAGTGCTGGGACACCTGATTTAGGGTATTGCTATTTTGGCAAGTGAATTTCACCCCAGAACAAAATATATGTTTTAGCGGACACTATTATAGTTTGCCAGCCCGTGCTTGGACACCAGACTTATGGTATTGCTATTTTGGCAATTGAATTTTACCCCAGAACAAAATATATCCTTTAAAGGACAGATTAACACTTGGTCTGCCACAGCTGGTACACCAGATTCAGGGTATTGCTATTTTGGCAATTGATTGTCGCCCCAGTACAAGATATACCCTTTTACGAACAGATTAACACTTGGATTGCAACTGCTGGAACACCAGATTCAGGGTATTGCTATTTTGGCAATTGAATTTCACCCCAGAACAAAATATATGTTTTGGCGGACAACATTATACTTTGCCAGCCACAGTTGTGACACCAGATTTATGGTATTGCTATTTTGGCAATTGCATTTCACCCTAGAACAAAATATACCCTTTGCAGCACAATATTAAACTTGGCCAGCCACCGCTGAAACCACTGATTTATGGTATTGCTATTTTGGCAATTGAATTTAACACCAGAACAAAAGATATATATTTTGGCGGACACTATTATACTTTGCCAGCCCCTACTGGAACACCAAATTCAGGGTATTGCTATTTTGGCAATTGAATTTTACCCCAGATCAAAATATACCCTTTAATGGACAGATTAACACTTGGCCTGCCACAGCTGGGACACCAGATTCAGGGTATTGCTATTTTGGCAAATGAGTTTGACCCCAGAACAAAATATACCCTTTTATGGACAGATTAACACTTGGCCTGCAACAGCTGGGACACCAGATTCAGGGTATTGCAATTTTTGCAATTGAATTTCACCCCAGAACAAAATATATGTTTTGGCGGACAACATTATACTTTACCAGCCACAGCTGTGACACCAGATTTATGGTATTGCTATTTTCTAAATTGCATTTCACCCTAGATCAAAATATATGTTTTGGCGGACAATATTATACTTTGCCAGCCATAGCTGTGACACCAGATTTATGGTATTGCTATTTTGGCAATTGAATTTCACCCCAGAACAAAATATATGTTTTGGCGGAAACTATTATAGTTTGCCAGCCAGTGCTGGGACACTAGATTTATAGAATTGCTATTTTGGCAATTGAATTTCACCCCAGAACAAAATATATGTTTTGAAGGACACTATTATAGTTTGCCAGTCAGTGCTGTGACACCAGATTTAGGGGATTGCTAATTTGGCATGTGAATTTCACCCCAGAACAAAATGTATGTTTTGGCGGACACTATTATACTTTGCCAGCCACAGCTGTGACACCAGATTTATGGTATTGCTATTTTGGCAATTGAATTTCACCCCAGAACAAAATATATGTTTTGAAGGACACTATTATAGTTTGCCAGTCAGTGCTGTGACACCAGATTTAGGGGATTGCTAATTTGGCATGTGAATTTAACCCCAGAACAAAATGGATGTTTTGGCGGACACTAATATACTTTGCCAGCCACAGCTGTGACACCAGATTTATGGTATTGCTATTTTGGCAATTGAATTTCACCCCAGAACAAAATATATGTTTTGGCGGACACTATTATAGTTTGCCAGCCAGTGCTGTGACACCAGATTTATGGTATTGCTATTTTGTCAATTGAATTTCACCCCTGAACAAAATATTTGTTTTGGCGGACACTAATATAGTTTGCCAGCCAGTGCTGGGACACCAGATTTATGGGTGGGCTATTTTGGCAAGATAATTTCACCCCAGAACAAAAGATATATTTAGGCGGACACTATTATAGTTTGCCAGCCCGTGCTGGGACACCAGATTTATGGTATTGCTATTTTGGCAATTGAATTTCACCATAGAACAAAATATATGTTTTGGCGGACAATATTATCCTTTGCCAGCCAGTGCTGGGACACGAGATTTATGGTATTGCAATTTTGGCAATTGAATTTCACCCTAGAACAAAATATATGTTTTGGCGGACAATATTATACTTTGCCAGCCACAGCTGTAACACGAGATTAATGGTATTGCTATTTTGGCAATTGAATTTCACCACAGAACAAAATATATGTTATTGCGGACAATATTATACTTTGCCAGCTACAGATGTGACAGCAGATTTATTGTATTGCTATTCTGGCAATTGAATTTCACCCCAGAACAAAATATATGTTTTGGCTGACACTATTATACTTTGCCATCCACTACTGGAACACCAGATTCATGGAATTGCTATTTTGAATTTCCCCCCAGAACAAAATATTTCCTTTTGCGGACAGATTAACACTTGGCCTGCAACAGCTGGGTCAGCAGATTCAGGGTATTGCTATTTTGGCAATTGAATTTCACCCCAGAACAAAATATACCCTTTCACGAAAAGATTAACACTTGGCCTGCTACTACTGGAACAACTGATTCAGGGTATTGCTATTTTGGCAATTGAATTTCACCCCAGAACAAAATATACCTTTTTTTCGAACACTTGCCCTGCAACAGCTGGGACAGCAGATTCAGGGAATTGCCATTTTGGCAACTGAATTTCACACCAGAACAAAATATATCTTTTGGCTGACAATATTTTACTTTGCCAACCACAGCTGTGACACCAGATTTATGGAAATGCCATTTTTGCAATTGAATTTCACCCCAGAACAAAATATATGTTTTGGCGGACAAAATTATACTTTGCCAGCCACAGCTGTGACACTAGATTTACGGTATTGCTATTTTGGCAATTGAATTTCACCCTAAAGCAAAATATATGTTTTGGCGGACAATATTATACTTTGCCAGACACAGCTGTGACACCAGATTTATGGTATTGCTATTTTTGCAATTGAATTTCACAATAGAACAAAATATATGTTTTGGCGGACAATATTATATTTTGCCAGCTACAGCTGTGACAGCAAATTTATGGAATTGCTATTTTGGCAATTGAAATTCACCCCAGAACAAAATCTATGTTTTGGCGGATACTATTATTCTTTGCCATCCACTACTGGAACACCAGATTCAAGATTTTGCTATTTTGGCAATTGAATTTCACCCTAGAACAAAATATTTCCTCTTACGGACAGATTAACACTTGGACTGCAACAGCTGGGACACCAGATTTACGGTATTGCTATTTTGGCAATTGAATTTCACCCTAGAGCCAAATATATGTTTTAGCGGACAAAATTATACTTTGCCAGCCACAGCTGTGACACCAGATTTACGGTATTGCTATTTTGGCATTTGAATTTCACCCTAGAACAAAATATTTGTTTTGGCCGACAATATTATACTTTGCCAGCCAAAGCTGTGACACCAGATTTATGGTATTGCTATTTTGGCAATTTAATTTAACCCCAGAACAAAATATATGTTTTGGCCGACACTATTATACTTTGCCAGCCACTACTGGAACACCAGATTCAAGGTATTGCTATTTTGGCAATTGAATTTCCCCCATAAAAAAATATACCCTTTACAGACAGATTAACACTTGGCCTGCAACACCTGGGACACCAGATTCAGGGTATTGCTATTTTGGCAATTGAATTTCACCACAGAACAAAATATATGTTTTGGTGGACAAAATTATACTTTGCCAGCCACAGCTGTGACACCAGAGTTACGGTATTGCTATTTTGGCAATTGAATTTCACACTAGAACAAAAGATATGTTCTGACGGACAATATTATACTTTGCAAGCCACGGCTGTGACACCAGATTTATGGTATTGCTATTTTGGCAATTGAATTTAACCCCAGAACAAAATATATGTTTTAGCGGACACTATTATACTTTGCCAGCCACAGCTGTGACACCAGATGTATGGTATTGCTATTTTGGCAATTTAATTTAACCCCAGAACAAAATATATGTTTTGGCCGACACTATTATACTTTGCCAGCCACTACTGGAACACCAGATTCAAGGTATTGCTATTTTGGCAATTGAATTTCCCCCCATAAAAAAAAATACCCTTTTACAGACAGATTAACACTTGGCCTGCAACAGCTGGGACAAGAGATTCAGTGTATTGCTATTTTGGCAATTGAATTTCACCACAGAACAAAATATATGTTTTGGTGGACAAAATTATATTTTGCCAGCCTCAGCTGTGACACCAGAGTTACGGTATTGCTATGTTGGCAATTGAATTTCACACTAGAACAAAAGATATGTTTTGACGGACAATATTATACTTTGCCAGCCACGGCTGTCACACCAGATTTATGGTATTGCTATTTTGGCAATTGAATTTAACCCCAGAACAAAATATATGTTTTAGCGGACACTATTATACTTTGCCAGCCACTAATGGAACACCAGATTCAAGGTATTGCTATTTTGGCAATTGAATTTCACTCCAGAACAAAATATATCCTTTTTAGGACAGATTAACACTTAGCCTGCAACTGCTGGAACACCAGATTCAGGGTATTGCAATTTTGGCAATTTAATTTTACAACAGAATAAAACATACCCTTTAAAGGACAGATTAACACTTAGCTTGCCACAGCTGGGACACCAGATTCAGGGTATTGCTATTTTGGCAAATGATTTGACCCCAGAACAAGATATACCCTTTTATGAACAGTTTAACACTTGGTCTGCAACTGCTGGAACACCAGATTCAGGGTATTGCTATTTTTGCAATTAAATTTCACCCCAGAACAAAATATATGTTTTGGCAGACAACATTATACTTTGCCAGCCACAGCTGTGACACCAGATTTATGGTATTGCTATTTTGGAAATTGCATTTCAACCTAGAACAAAAAATATGTTTTGGCAGACAATATTATACTTTGCCAGCCATAGCTGTGACACCAGATTTATGGTATTTCTATTTTGGCAATTGAATTTCACCCCAGAACAAAATTTATGTTTTGGCGGACACTATTATAGGTTGCCAGCCAGTGCTGGGACACCAGATTTATGGTATTGCTATTTTGGCAATTGAATTTCACCCCAGAATAAAATATACGTTTTGGCGGACACTATTATAGTTTGCCAGCCAGTGCTGGGACACTAGATTTAGGGGATTGCTATTTTGGCAAGTTAATTTCACCCCAGAACAAAATGTATGTTTTGACGGACACTATTATGGTTTGCCAGCTACAGCTGTGACACCAGATTTATGGTATTGCTATTTTGGCAATTGAATTTCACCCCAGAACAAAATATATGTTTTGGCGGACAATATTATTCTTTGCCAGCCACAGCTGTGACACCAGATTTATGGTATTGCTATGTTGACAATTGAATTTAACCCCAGAACAAAATATATGTTTTGGCGGACAGTAATTTACTTTGCCAGACACTACTGGATCACGAGATTCAAGGTATTGCTATTTAGGCAATTGAATTTTACCCCAGAACAAAATATTCCCTTTTACGGACAGATTAACACTTGGCCTGCAGCAGCTGAGACACCAGATTCAGGGTATTGTTATTTTGGCAATTGAATTTCACCCCAGAACAAAATATATGTTTTGAAGGACACTATTATAGTTTGCCAGTCAGTGCTGTGACACCAGATTTAGGGGATTGCTAATTTGGCATGTGAATTTCACCCCAGAACAAAATATATGTTTTGGCGGACACTATTACAGTTTGCCAGCCAGTGCTGGGACACCAGATTTATGGTATTGCTATTTTGTCAATTGAATTTCACCCTGAACAAAATATTTGTTTTGGCGGACACTAATATAGTTTGCCAGCCAGTGCTGGGACACCAGATTTATGGGTGGGCTATTTTGGCAAGATAATTTCACCCCAGAACAAAAGATATATTTTGGCGGACACTATTATAGTTTGCCAGCCAGTGCTGGGACACCAGATTTATGGTATTGCTATTTTGGCAATTGAATTTCACCCCAGAACAAAATATATGTTTTGGCGGACACTATTACAGTTTGCCAGCCAGTGCTGGGACACCAGATTTAGAGGTTTGCTATTTTGGCAAGTGAATTTCACCCGAGAACAAAATATATGTTTTGGCAGACACTATTATAGTTTGCCAGCCACAGCTGTGACACCAGATTTATGGTATTGCAATTTTGGCAATTGAATTTCACCACAGAACAAAATAAATGTTATTGCGGACAATATTATACTTTGCCAGCTACAGCTGTGACAGCAGATTTATTGTATTGCTATTCTGGCAATTGAATTTCACCCCAGAACAAAATATATGTTTTGGCTCAGACTATTATACTTTGCCATCCACTACTGGAACACCAGATTCATGGTATTGCTATTTTGAATTTCACCCCAGATCAAAATATTTCCATATGCGGACAGATTAACACTTGGCCTGCAACAGCTGGGTCACCAGATTAAGGGTATTGCTATTTTGGCAATTGAATTTCACCCCAGAACAAAATATACCCTTTTACGAAAAGATTAACACTTGGCGTGCTACTACTGGAACAACAGATTCATGGTATTGCTATTTTGGCAATTGAATTTCACCCCAGAACAAAATATACCCTTTTACGAAAAGATTAACACATGGCGTGCTACTACTGGAACAGCAGATTCAGGGAATTGCTATTTTGGCAACTGAATTTCACACCAGAACAAATTATATGTTTTGGCTGACAATATTATACTTTGACAGCCACAGCTGTGGCACCAGATTTATGGTAATGCCATTTTGGCAATTGATTTTCACCCCAGAACAAAATATATGTTTTGGCGGACACTATTATACTTTGCCAGCCACTACTGGAACACCAGATTCAAGGTATTACTATTTTGGCAATTGAATTTAACCCAAGAACAAAATATACCCTTTTAAGGACAGATTAACACTTGGCCTGCAACAGCTGGGACACCAGATTCAGGGTATTGCTATTTTGGCAAATTAAATTCACCCCAGAACAAAATATATGTTTTGGCGGACAAAATTATACTTTGCCAGCCACAGCTGTGACACCAGATTTAGGGTATTGCTATTTTGGCAATTGAATTTCACCCCAGAACAAAATATATGTTTTGGCGGACAATATTATACTTTGCCAGCCACAGCTGTGACACCAGATTTATGGTATTGCTATTTTGGCAATTGAATTTCACCCTAGAACAAAATATATGTTTTGGCGGACAATATTATACTTTGCCAGCCACAGCTGGGACACCAGATTCAGGGTATTGCTATTTTGGCAATTGAATTTCACCCCAGAACAAAATATATGTTTTGGCGGACACTATTATACTTTGCCATGCCACTGCTGGAACACCAGATTCAAGGTATTGCTATTTTGGCAATTGAATTTCACCCCAGAACAAAATATATCCTTTACGGACAGATTAACACTTGGCCTGCAACAGCTGGGACACCAGATTCAGGGTATTGCTATTTTGGCAATTGAATTTCACCCCAGAACAAAATATATGTTTTGGCGGACACTATTATACTTTGCCAGCCACAGCTGTGACACCAGATTTATGGTATTGCTATTTTGGCAATTGAATTTCACCCCAGAACAAAATATATGTTTTTGCGGACACTATTAACACTTGGTCTGCAACAGCTGGGACACCAGATTCAGAGGTATTGCTATTTTGGCAATTGAATTTCACCCCAGAACAAAATATACCGTTTTAGCGGACACGATTAACACTTGGCCTGCAACAGCTGGAACACCAGATTCAGGGTATTGCTATTTTGGCAATTGAATTTCACCCCAGAACAAAATATACGCTTTTAGCGGACACGATTAACACTTGACCAGCAACAGCTGGGACACCAGATTCAGGGTATTGCTATTTTGGCAATTGAATTTGACCCCAGAACAAAATATATGTTTTGGCTGACACTATTATTCTTTGCCATCCACTACTGGAACACCAGATTCAAGGTATTGTTATTTAGGCAATTGAATTTCACCCCAGAACAAAATATTTCCATTTACGGACAGATTAACACTGGGCCTGCAACAGATGGGACACCAGATTCAGGTATTGCTATTTTGGCAATTGCATTTCACCCTAGAACAAAATAAATGTTTTTGCGGACAGAATTATACTTTGCCAGCCACAGCTGTGACACCAGATTTATGGTATTGCTATTTTGGCAATTACATTTCACCCTAGAACAAAATATATGTTTTGGCGGACACTATTATTCTTTGCCAGCCACAGCTGTGACACCATGATTTATGGTATTGCTATTTTGGCAATTGAATTTCACCCCAGAACAAAATATATGTTTTGGCGGACACTATTATACTTTGCCAGCCACTAGCTGGAACACCAGATTCAGTGTATTGCTATTTTGGCAATTGAATTTTACCCCAGAACAAAATATATGTTTTGGCTGACACTATTATACTTTCCTATGCACTACTGGAACACCAAATTCAAGGTATCGCTATTTTGGCAATTGAATTTAACCCCAGAACAAAATATTTCCTTTTACGGACAGATTAACATTTGGCCTGCAACAGCTGGTTCACCAGATTCAGGTTATTGCTGTTTTGACAATTGAATTTCACCCCAGAACAAAATATACGTTTTGGCGGACACTATTATACTTTGCCAGCCACAACTTGAACACCAGATTCAGGTTATTGTTATTTTGGCAATTGAATTTCACCCCAGAACAAAATATACCCTTTGCAGGACACTATTAAATTTGGCCAGCCACAGCTGAAACCACTGATTTATGGTATTGCTATTTTGGCAATTGAATTTCACCCCAGAACAAAATATCTCTTTTGACGGACACTATTCTACTTTGCCAGCCACTACTGGAACACGAGATTCAGGGTATTGCTATTTTGGCAATTGAGTTTTACCCCAGAACAAAATATACCCTTTAAAGGACAGATTAACACTTGGTCTGCCACAGCTGGGACACCAGATTTATGGTATTGCTATTTTGGCAATTGAATGTCACCCCAGAACAAGATATACCCTTTTACGAACAGATTAATACTTGGCCTGCAACTGCTGGAACACCAGATTAAGGGTATTGCTATTTTGGCAATTGAATTTCACCCCAGAACAAAATATATGTCTGGGAGGACAACATTATACTTTGCCAGCCACAGCTGTGACACCAGATTTATGGTATTGCTATTTTGGAAATTGCTTTTCACCCTAGAACAAAATATATGTTTTGGCGGACAATATTATACTTTGCCAGCCATAGCTGTGACACCAGATGTATGATATTGCTTTTTTGGCAATTGAATTTCACCCCAGAACAAAATATATGTTTTGGCGGACAATATTATACTTTGCCAGCCACAGCTGTGACACCAAATTTATGGTATTGCTATTTTGGCAATTGAATTTCATCCAAGAAAAAAATACATGTTTTGGAGGACACTATTATACTCTGCCAGCCTCTACTGGAATACCAGATTCAGGGTATTGCTATTTTGGCAATTGAGTTTTACCCCAGAACAAAATATACCATTTAAAGGACAGATTAACACTTGGTCTGCCACAGCTGGGACATCAGATTCAGGGTATTGCTATTTTGGCAATTGAATGTCACCCCAGAACAAGATATACCCTTTTACGAACAGATTAACACTTGGCCTGCAACTGCTGGAACACCAGATTCAGGGTATTGTTATTTTGGCAATTGAATTTCACCCCAGAACAAAATATATGTTTTGGCGGACACTATTATACTTTGCCAGCCACTACTGGAACACCAGATTCAAGTTATTGATATTTTGGCAATTGAATTTCACCCCAGAACAAGATATACCCTTTTACGAACAGATTAACACTTGGCCTGCAACAGCTGGGACATCAGATTCAGGGTATTGCTATTTTGGCAATTGAATTTCACCACAGAACAAAATATATGTTTTGGCGGACCATATTATACTTTGCCAGCTTCAGCTGTGACAGCAGATTTATGGTATTGCTATTTTGGCAATTGAAATTCACCCCAGAACAAAATATATGTTTTCGCTGACACTATTATACTTTGCTATGCACTACTGGAACACCAGATTCAAGGTATTGCTATTTTGGCAATTGAATTTCACCCCAGAACAAAATTTTTCCTTTTATGGACAGATTAACATTTGGACTGCAACAGCTGGGTCACCAGATTCAGGTTATTGCTGTTTTGACAATTGAATTTGACCCCAGAACAAAATATATGTTTTTGCGGACACTATTATACTTTGCCAGCCACTACTGGAACACCAGATTCAGGGTATTGTTATTTTGGCAATTGAATTTCACATCAGAACAAAATATACGCTTTGCAGGACATTATTAAATTTGGCCAGCCACAGCTGAAACCACTGATTTATGATATTGCTATTTTGGCAATTGAATTTCACCGCAGAACAAAATATCTCTTTTGGCAGACACTATTCTACTTTGCCAGCCACTACTGAAACACCAGATTAAGGGTATTGCTATTTTGGCAATTGAATTTTACCCCAGAACAAAATATACCCTTTAAAGGACAGATTAACACTTGGCCTGTCACAGCTGGGACATCAGATTCAGGGTATTGCTATTTTGGCAAATTAATTTGACTACCAGAGCAAAATATACCCTTTTACGAACAGATTAAAACTTGGCCTGCAACTGCTGGAACACCAGATTCAGGGTATTGCTATTTTGGCAATTGAATTTCACCCCAGAACAAAATATATGTCTGGGAGGACAACATTATACTTTGCCAGCCACAGCTGTGACACCAGATTTATGGTATTGCTATTTTGGCAATTGAATTTCACCCCAGAACAAACTATATGTTTTGGCGGACACTATTATACTTTGCCAGACACTACTGGAACACCAGATTCAAGGTATCGCTATTTTGGCAATTGAATTTCACCCTAGAACAAAATATATGTTTTGGCGGACAATATTATACTTTGCCAGCCACAGCTGTGACACAAGATTTATGGTATTGCTATTTTGGCAAATAAATTTCACCCCAGAACAAAATATAGCTTTTTTTTGAACAGATTAAAAATGGCCTGCAACAGCTGGGACAGCAGATTCAGAGAATTGCTATTTTGGCAACTGAATTTGACCCCAGAAAGAAATATATGTTTTGGCGGACAATATTATACTTTGCCAGCCAAATCTGTGACACCAGATTTATGGTAATGCTATTTTGGCAAATGAATTTCACCCCAGAACAAAATATATGTTTTGGCGGACACTATTATACTTTGCCAGCCACTACTGGAACACCAGATTCAGGGTATTGCTATTTTGGCAATTGAATTTCACCCCAGAACAAAATATATGTTTTGGCGGACAATATTATACTTTGCCAGCTACAGCTGTGACAGCAGATTTATGGAATTGCTATTTTGGCAATTGAAATTCACCCTTGAACAAAATATATGTTTTGGCTGACACTATTATACTTTGCCATCCAATACTGGAACTCCAGATTCAAGGTTCTGCTATTTTGGCAATTGAATTTCACCCCAGAACAAAATATTTCCTCTTACGGACAGATTAACACTTGGACTGCAACAGCTGGGACACCAGATTCAGGTATTGCTATTTTGGCAATTGAATTTCACCCCAGAACAAAATATATGTTTTGACGGACATTATGATAGTTTGCCAGCCACAGCTGTGACACTAGATTTATGGTATTGCTATTTTGGCAATTGAATTTCACCCCAGAACAAAATATATGTTTTTGCGGACACTATTATAGTTTGCCAGCCAGTGCTGGGACACCAGATTTATGGTATTGCTATTTTATCAATTGAATTTCACCCCAGAACAAAATATATGTTTTGGCGGACACTATTATAGTTTGCCAGCCCGTTCTGGGACACCAGATTTATGGTATTGCTATTTTGGCAATTGAATTTCACCCCAGAACAAAATATATGTTTTGGTGGACACTATTATAGTTTGCCAGCCAGTTCTGGGACACCAGATTCAAGGTATTGCTATTTTGGCAATTGAATTTCACTCCAGAACAAAATATTTCCTTTTACGGACAGATTAACACTTGGCCTGCAAAAGCTGGGTCACCAGATTCAGGGTATTGCTATTTTGGCAATTGAATTTCACCCCGGAACAAAATATACCCTTTTACGAAAAGATGAAGAGTTGGCCTGCAACTGCTGGAACACCAGATATAGGGTATTGCTATTTTGGCAATTGAATTTCACCCTAGAACAAAATATATGTTTTAGCAGACAATATTATACTTTGCCAGCTACAGCTGTGACACCAAATTTATGGTATTGCTATTTTGGCAATTGAATTTCACCCCAGAATAAAATATACCTTTTTTTCGAACAGATTAAAACTTGGCCTGCAACAGCTGGGACAGCAGATTCAGGGAATTGCTATTTTGGCAACTGAAATTCACCCCAGAACAAAATATATGTTTTGCGGACAATATTATACTTTGCCAGCCACATCTGTGACACCAGATTTATGGTAATGCTATTTTGGCAATTGAATTTCACCCCAGAACAAAATATATGTTTTGGCGGACACTATTATACTTTGCCAGCCACTACTGGAACACCAGATTCAAGGTATTGCTATTTTGGCAACTGAATTTCACCATAGAACAAAATATACCCTTTTACGGACATATAAACACTTGGCTTGCAACAGCTGGGACACAAGATTCAGGGTATTGCTATTTTGGCAATTTAATTTCACCCCAGAACAAAATATATGTTTTGGCGGACAAAATTATACTTTGCCAGCCACAGCTGTGACACCAGATTTACAGTATTGCTATTTTGGTAATTGAATTTCACCACAGAACAAAATATATGTGTTGGCGGACAATATTATACTTTGCCAGCTACAGCTGTGACAGCAGATTTATGGAATTGCTATTTTGGCAATTGAAATTCACCCCTGAACAAAATATATGTTTTGGCTGACACTATTATACTTTGCCATCCACTACTGGAACAGCAGATTCAAGTTTTGCTATTTTGGCAATTGAATTTCACCCCAGAACAAAGAATTTCCTCTTACGGACAGATTAACACTTGGACTGCAACAGCTGGGACACCAGATTCAGGTATTGCTATTTTGGCAATTGAATTTCACCCCAGAACAAAATATATGTTTTGACGGACATTATGATAGTTTGCCAGCCTCAGCTGTGACACTAGATTTATGGTATTGCTATTTTGGCAATTGAATTTCACCCCAGAACAAAATATATGTTTTTGCGAACACTATTATAGTTTGGCAGCCAGTGCTGGGACACCAGATTTATGGTATTGCTATTTTGGCAATTGAATTTCACCCCAGAACAAAAGATATGTTTTGGCGGACACTATTATAGTTTGCCAGCCCGTTCTGGGACACCAGATTTATGGTATTGCTATTTTGGCAATTGAATTTCACCCCAGAACAAAATATATGTTTTGGCGGACACTATTATGCTTTTCCAGCCACTACTGGAACACCAGATTCAAGGTATTGCTATTTTGGCAATTGAATTTCACCATAGAACAAAATATACCCTTTTACGGACAGATAAACACTTGGCCTGCAACAGCTGGGACACAAGATTCAGGGTATTGCTATTTTAGTAATTGAATTTCACCACAGAACAAAATATATGTTTTGGCTTACAATATTATACTTTGCCAGCTACAGCTGTGACAGAAGATTTATGGAATTGCTATTTTGGCAATTGAAATTCACCCCTGAACAAAATAAATGTTTTGGCTGACACTATTATACTTTGCCATCCACTACTGGAACACCAAAAAAATATGTTTTGAGGACAGTATGATAGTTTGCCAGCCCGTTCTGGGACACCAGATTTATGGTATTGCTATTTTGGCAATTGAATTTCACCCCAGAACAAAATATTTCCGTTTACGGACAATTTAACACTTGGCCTGCAAAAGCTGGGTCACCAGATTCAGGGTATTGCTATTTTGGCAATTGAATTTAACCCCAGAACAAAATATATGTTTTGGCGGACACTATTATACTTTGCCAGCCACTACTGGAACACCAGATTTAAGATATTGCTGTTTTGGCAATTGAATTTCACCATAGAACAAAATATACCCTTTTACAGACAGATAAACACTTGGCCTGCAACAGCTGGGACACAAGATTCAGGGTATTGCTATTTTGGCAATTGAATTTCACCCCAGAATAAAATATACCCTTTTACGGACAGATAAACACTTGGCCTGCAACAGCTGGGACACAAGATTCAGGGTATTGCTATTTTAGTAATTGAATTTCACCACAGAACAAAATATATGTTTTGGCTTACAATATTATACTTTGCCAGCTACAGCTGTGACAGAAGATTTATGGAATTGCTATTTTGGCAATTGAAATTCACCCCTGAACAAAATAAATGTTTTGGCTGACACTATTATACTTTGCCATCCACTACTGGAACACCAGATTCAAGATTTTGCTATTTTGGCAATTGAATTTCACCCCAGAACAAAATATTTCCTCTTACGGACAGATTAACACTTGGACTTCAACAGCTGGGACACCAGTTTCAGGTATTGCTATTTTGGCAATTTAATTTCCCCCCAGAAAAAAATATATGTTTTGAGGACAGTATGATAGTTTGCCAGCCCGTTCTGGGACACCAGATTTATGGTATTGCTATTTTGGCAATTGAATTTCACCCCAGAACAAAATATTTCCGTTTACGGACAATTTAACACTTGGCCTGCAAAAGCTGGGTCACCAGATTCAGGGTATTGCTATTTTGGCAATTGAATTTAACCCCAGAACAAAATATATGTTTTGGCGGACACTATTATACTTTGCCAGCCACTACTGGAACACCAGATTCAAGATATTGCTGTTTTGGCAATTGAATTTCACCATAGAACAAAATATACCCTTTTACAGACAGATAAACACTTGGCCTGCAACAGCTGGGACACAAGATTCAGGGTATTGCTATTTTGGCAATTGAATTTCACCCCAGAACAAAATATATGTTTTGGCGGAGAAAATTATACTTTGCCAGCCACAGCTGTGACACCAGATTTACGGTATTGCTATTTTGGTAATTGAATTTCACCACAGAACAAAATATATGTTTTGTCGGACAATATTATACTTTGCCAGCTACAGCTGTGACAGCAGATTTATGGAATTGCTATTTTGGCAATTGAAATTCACTCCAGAACAAAATATATGTTTTGACGGACACTATTATAGTTTGCCAGCCAGTGCTGGGACACCAGATTTATGGTATTGCTATTTTGGCAATTGAATTTCACCACAGAACAAAATATATGTTTTGGCTGACACTATTATACTTTGCCATCCACTACTGGAACACCAGATTCAAGGTTTTGCTATTTTGGCAATTTAATTTCACCCCAGAACAAAATATTTCCTCTTACAGACAGATTAACACTTGGACTGCAACAGCTGGGACACCAGATTCAGGTATTGCTATTTTGGCAATTTAATTTCACCCCAGAACAAAATATATGTTTTGACGGACAGTATGATAGTTTGCCAGCCACAGCTGTGACACTAGATTTATGGTATTGCTATTTTGGCAATTGAATTTCACACCAGAACAAAATATATGTTTTGGCGGACACTATTATAGTTTGCCAGCCCGTTCTGGGACACCAGATTTATGGTATTGCTATTTTGGCAATTGAATTTCACCCCAGAACAAAATATTTCCTTTTACGGACAATTTAACACTTGGCCTGCAAAAGCTGGGTCACCAGATTCAGGGTATTGCTATTTTGGCAATTGAAAATCACCCCAGAAGAAAATATATGTTTTGGTGGACACTATTATAGCTTGCCAGCCAGTTCTGGGACACCAGATTCAAGGTATTGCTATTTTGGCAATTGAATTTCACCCCAGAACAAAATATTTCCTTTTACGAACAATTTAACACTTGGCCTGCAAAAGCTGGGTCACCAGATTCAGGGTATTGCTATTTTGGCAATTGAAAATCACCCCAGAACAAAATATATGTTTTGGTGGACACTATTATAGTTTGCCAGCAAGTTCTGGGACACCAGATTCAAGGTATTGCTATTTTGGCAATTGAATTTCACACCAGAACAAAATATTTCCTTTTACGGACAATTTAACACTTGGCCTGCAAAAGCTGGGTCACCAGATTCAAGGTATTGCTATTTTGGAAATTGAATTTCACCCCAGAACAAAATACACCTTTTTTTTCGAACAGATTAAAACTTGGCCTGCAACAGCTGGGACAGCAGATTCAGGGAATTGCTATTTTGGCAATTGAATTTCACCCCAGAACAAAATATATGTTTTGGCGGACAAAATTATACTTTGCCAGCCACAGCTGTGACACCAGATTTATGGTAATGCTATTTTGGCAATTGAATTTCACCACAGAACAAAATATATGCTTTGGCGGACAATATTATACTTTGCCAGCAACAGCTGTGACAGCAGATTTATGGAATTGCTATTTTGGCAATTGAAATTCACCCCTGAACAAAATATATGTTTTGGCTGACACTATTATACTTTGCCATCCACTACTCGAACACCAGATTCAATGTTTTGCTATTTTGGCAATTTAAATTCAGGGTATTGCTATTTTGGCAATTGAATTTAACCCCAGAACAAAATATACCTTTTTTTCGAAAAGATTAAAAATTGGCCTGCAACAGCTGGGACAGCAGATTCAGGGAATTGCTATTTTGACAACTGAATTTCACCCCAGAAAAAAATATAAGTTTTGGCGGACAATATTATACTTTGCCAGCCACAGCTGTGACACCAGATTTATGGTAATGCTATTTTGGCAATTGAATTTAACCCCAGAACAAAATATATGTTTTGGCGGACACTATTATACTTTGCCAGCCACTACTGGAACACCAGATTCAAGATATTGCTATTTTGGCACTTGAATTTCACCACAGAACAAAATATACCCTTTTACGGACAGATTAACACTTGGCCTGCAACAGCTGGGACACCGGATTCAGGGTATTGCTATTTTGGCAATTGAATTTCACCCCAGAACAAAATATATGTTTTGGCGGACAAAATTATACTTTGCCAGCCACAGCTGTCACACCAGATTTACGGTATTGCTATTTTGGTAATTGAATTTCACCATAGAGCAAAATATATGTTTTGGCTGACACTATTATACTTTGCCATCCACTACTGGAACACCAGATTGAAGGTTTTGCTATTTTGGCAATTGAATTTCACACAAGAACAAAATATTTCCTCTTACGGACAGATTAACACTTGGACTGCAACAGCTGGGACACCAGATTCAGGTATTGCTATTTTGGCAATCGAATTTCACCCCAGATCAAAATATATGTTTTGACGGACAGTATGATAGTTTGCCAGCCACAGCTATGACACTAGATTTATGTTATTGCTATTTTGGCAATTGAATTTCACCCCAGAACAAAATATTTCCTCTTACGGACAGATTAACACTTGACTGCAACAGCTGGGACACCAGATTCAGGTATTGCTATTTTGGCAATCGAATTTCACCCCAGAACAAAATATATGTTTTGACGGACAGTATGATAGTTTGCCAGCCACAGCTATGACACTAGATTTATGGTATTGCTATTTTGGCAATTGAATTTCACCCCAGAACAAAATATATGTTTTTGCGGACACTATTATAGTTTGCCAGCCAGTGCTGGGGCACCAGATTTATGGTATTGCTATTTTGGCAATTAAATTTCACCCCAGAACAAAATTTCTGTTTTGGCGAACTCTATTATAGTTTGCCAGCCCGCTCTGAAACACCAGATTTATGGTATTGCTATTTTGGCAATTGAATTTCACCCTAGAACAAAATATATGTTTTGGTGGACACTATTATAGTTTGCCAGCCAGTGCTGGGACACCAGATTTAGGGTATTGCTATTTTGGCAAGTGAATTTCACCCAGAACAAAATATATGTTTTGGCAGACACTATTATAGTTTGCCAGCCAGTTCTGGGACACCAGATTTATGGTATTGCTATTTTGGTAAGTGAATTTCACCCCAGAACAAAATATATGTTTTGGCGGACAATATTATACTTTGCCAGCCAGTGCTGGGACACCAGATTTATGGTATTGCTATTTTGGCAATTGAATTTCACCCCAGAACAAAATATATGTTTTGGCGGACACTATTATAGTTTGCCAGCCAGTGCTGGGACACCAGATTTAAGGTATTGCTATTTTGGCAATTGAATTTCACCCCAGAACAAAATATTTGTTTTGGCGGACACTATTATACTTTGCCAGCACACTAGCTGGAACACCAGATTCAGGGTATTGCTATTTTGGCAATTGAATTTCACCCCAGAACAAAATATATGTTTTGACGGACACTATTATACGTTTGCCAGCCAGCAGCTGGGACACCAGATTTATGGTATTGCTATTTTGGCAATTGAATTTCACCACAGAACAAAATATATGTTTTGGCGGACACTATATAGTTTGCCAGCCACAGCTGGGACACCAGATTTATGGTATTGCTATTTTGGCAATTGAATTTCACCCCAGAACAAAATATATGTTTTTGCGGACACTATTATAGTTTGCCAGCCAGTGCTGGGACACCAGATTTATGGTATTGCTATTTTGGCAATTGAATTTCACCCCAGAACAAAATATATGTTTTGGCGGACACTATTATACTTTGCCAGCCACTACTGGAACACCAGATTCAGGGTATTGCTATTTTGGCAATTGAATTTTACCCCAGAACAAAATATACTCTTTAGATGGACAGTATTAACAATTTGCCTGCCACAGCTGGGACACCAGATTCAGGGTATTGCTATTTTGGCAATTGAATTTCATCCCAGAACAAAATATACCCTTTTACGAACAGATTAACACTTGGCCTGCAACTGCTGGAACACCAGATTCAGGGTATTGCTATTTTGGCAATTGAATTTCACCCCAGAACAAAATATATGTTTTGGCGGACAACTATTATACGTTTGCCAGCCACATGCTGGGACACCAGATTTATGGTATTGCTATTTTGGCAATTGAATTTCACCCTAGAACAAAATATATGTTTTGGCGGACACTATTATACTTTGCCAGCCACAGTGCTGGGACACCAGATTTATGGTATTGCTATTTTGGCAATTGAATTTCACCCCAGAACAAAATATTTGTTTTGGCGGACACTATTATACTTTGCCAGCCACTAGCTGGAACACCAGATTCAGGGTATTGCTATTTTGGCAATTGAATTTCACCCCAGAACAAAATATATGTTTTGACGGACACTATTATACTTTGCCAGCCACATGCTGTGAGCACCAGATTTATGGTATTGCTATTTTGGCAATTGAATTTAACCACAGAACAAAATATATGCTTTGACGAACAGTATTAATACTTGGCCTGCACCGTGCTGGGACACCAGATTTATGGTATTGCTATTTTGGCAATTGAATTTCACCCCAGAACAAAATATATGTTTTGGCAGACACTATTATACTTTGCCAGCCAGCTGCTGGGACGACAGATTTATGGTATTGCTATTTTGGCAATTGAATTTCACCCCAGAACAAAATATATGTTTTGGCGGACACTATTCTACTTTGCCAGCCACTACTGGAACACCAAATTCAGGCTATTGCTATTTTAGCATTTGAATTTTACCCCAGAACAAAATATACTCTTTAAATGACAGATTAACAATTGGCCTGCCACAGCTGGGACACCAGATTCAGGGTATTGCTATTTTGACAAATGAATTTGTCCCCAGAACAAAATATACCCTTTACGAACAGATTAACACTTGGCCTGCAACTGCTGGAACACCAGATTCAGGGTATTGCTATTTTGGCAATTGAATTTCACCCCAGAACAAAATATATGTTTTGGCGGACACTATTATACTTTGCCAGCCACTACTGGAACTCCAGATTCAAGGTATTGCTATTTTGGCAATTGAATTTCACCCCAGAACAAAATATACCCTTTTACGGACAGATTAACACTTGGCCTGCAACAGCTGTGACACCAGATTTATGGTATTGCTATTTTGGCAATTGAATTTCACCCTAGAACAAAATATATGTTTTGGCGGACAATATTATACTTTGCTAGCCACAGCTGGGACACTAAATTTATGGTATTGCTATTTTGGCAATTGAAATTAACCCCAGAACAAAATGTATGTTTTGGCTTACACTATTATACTTTGCCATCCACTAACTGGAACACCAGATTCAAGGTATTGCTATTTTGGCAATTGAATTTCACCCCAGAACAAAATATTTCCTTTACGGACAGATTAACACTTGGCCTGCATCAGCTGGGCCACCAGATTAAGGGTATTGCTATTTTGGCAATTGAATTTCATCCCAGAACAAAATATACCCATTTATGAACAGATTAACACTTGGCCTGCAACTGCTGGAACACCAGATTCAGGGTATTGCTATTTTGGCTATTGAATTTCACCCTAGAACAAAATATATGTTTTGGCGGACAATATTATACTTTGCCAGCCACAGCTGTGACACCAAATTTATAGTATTGCTATTTTGGCAATTGAATTTCATCCAAGAACAAAATACATGTTTTGGCGGACACTATTATACTCTGCCAGCCACTACTGGAACACCAGATTCAGGGTATTGCTATTTTGGCAATTGAATTTTACCCCAGAACAAAATATACCCTTTAAAGGACAGATTAACACTTGGTCTGCCACAGCTGGGACACCAGATTCAGGGTATTGCTATTTTGGCAATTGAATGTCATCCCAGAACAAGATATACCCTTTACGAACAGATTAACACTTGGCCTGCAACAGCTGGGACACCAGATTAAGGGTATTGCTATTTTGGCAATTGAATTTCACCCCAGAACAAAATATACCCTTTTATGAACAGAATAACACTTGGCCTGCAACTGCTTGAACACAAGATTCAGGGTATTGCTATTTTGGCAATTGAATTTCACCCTAGAACAAAATATATGCTTTGGCGGACAATATTATACTTTGCCAGCCACAGCTGTGACACCAAATTTATGGTATTGCTATTTTGGCAATTGAATTTCATCCAAGAACAAAATACATGTTTTGGCGGACACTATTATACTCTGCCAGCCACTATTGGAACACCAGATTCAGGGTATTGCTATTTTGGCAATTGAATTTCACCCCAGAACAAAATATACCCTTTAACGGACAGATTAACACTATGGTCAGCCATAGCTGGGACACCAGATTCAGGGTATTGCTATTTTGGCAATTGAATTTCACCACAGAACAAAATATATGTTTTGGCGAACACTATTATACTTTGCCAGCCACTACTGGAACACCAGATTCAAGGTATTGCTATTTTGGCAATTGAATTTCACCCCAGAACAAAATATTTGTTTTGACGGACACTATTATACGTTTGGCCAGCCAACTGCTGGAACACCAGATTCAGGGTATTGCTATTTTGGCAATTGAATTTCACCCCAGAACAAAATATATGTTTTGGCGGACACTATTATAGTTTGCCAGCCACAGCTGTGACACCAGATTTATGGTATTGCTATTTTGGCAATTGAATTTCACCCTAGAACAAAATATATCCTTTACAGACAGATTAACACTTGGCCTGCAACAGCTGGGACACAAGATTCAGGGTATTGCTATTTTGGCAATTGAATTTCACCCCAGAACAAAATATATGTTTTGGCAGACAATATTATAGTTTGCCAGCCACATGCTGTGACACCAGATTTATGGTATTGCTATTTTGGCAATTGAATTTCACCCCAGAACAAAATATATGTTTTGGCGGACACTATTATACTCTGCCAGCCACTACTGGAACACCAGATTCAGGGTATTGCTATTTTGGCAATTGAATTTTACCCCAGAACAAAATATACCCTTTAAAGGACAGATTAACACTTGGTCTGCCACAGCTGGGACACCAGATTCAGGGTATTGCTATTTTGGCAATTGAATGTCACCCCAGAACAAAATATATGCTTTGGTGGACAGCATTATACTTTGCCAGCCAACGCTGTGACACCAGATTTATGGTATTGCTATTTTGGCAATTGAATTTCACCCTAGAACAAAATATATGTTTTGGCGGACAATATTATACTTTGCCAGCCACAGCTGTGACACCAGATTTATGGTATTGCTATTTTGGCAATTGAATTTCACCCCAGAACAAAATATATGTTTTGGCGGACACTATTATACTTTGCCAGCCACTACTGGAACACAAGATTCAAGGTATTGCTATTTTGGCAATTGAATTTCACCTCAGAACAAATTATATCCTTTGACGGACAGATTAACACTTGGCCTGCAACAGCTGGGACACCAGATTCAGAGGTATTGCTATTTTGGCAATTGAATTTCACCCCAGAACAAAATATACCTTTTGCTGACAGATTAACACTTGGCCTGCAACAGCTGGGACACCAGATTCAGGGTATTGCTATTTTGGCAATTGAATTTCACCCTAGAACAAAATATATGTTTTGGCGAACACTATTATAGTTTGCCAGCCACAGTTCTGGTACACCAGATTTATGGTATTGCTATTTTGGCAATTGAATTTCACCCCAGAACAAAATATATGTTTTGGCGAACACTATTATAGTTTGCCAGCCCGTTCTGGGACACCAGATTTATGGTATTGCTATTTTGGCAATTGAATTTCACCCCAGAACAAAATATATGTTTTGTTAGACTCTATTATAGTTTGCCAACCAGTGCTGGGACACCAGATTTAGGGGTTTTCTATTTTGGCATGTGAATTTCACCCCAGGACTAAATATATGTTTTGACAGACACGATTATATTTAGTCAGCAAGTGCTGGGACACCTGATTTAGGGTATTGCTATTTTGGAA
Organism: Bufotes viridis; assembly: GCA_033119425.1. NCBI lineage: Eukaryota > Metazoa > Chordata > Amphibia > Anura > Bufonidae > Bufotes > Bufotes viridis. The sequence goes on along the minus strand of CM065591.1, from coordinate 195,228,367 downwards.
AGTGAATTTCACCCCAGAACAAAATATATGTTTTGGCGGACAACATTATACTTTGCCAGCCACAGCTGTGACACCAGATTTATGGTATTGCTATTTTGGCAATTGCATTTCACCCTAGAATAAAATATATTTTTTGGCGGACAATATTATACTTTGCCAGCCACAGCTGTGACAGCAGATTTATGGTATTGCTATTTTGGCAATTGAATTTAACCCCAGAACAAAATATATGTTTTGGCGGACACTATTATACTTTGCCAGCCACTACTGGAACACCAGATTAAAGATATTGCTATTTTGGCACTTGAATTTCACCACAGAACAAAATATACCCTTTTACGGACAGATTAACACTTGGCCTGCAACAGCTGGGACACCGGATTCAGGGTATTGCTATTTTGGCAATTGAATTTCACCCCAGAACAAAATATATGTTTTGGCGGACAAAATTATACTTTGCCAGCCACAGCTGTCACACCAGATTTACGGTATTGCTATTTTGGTAATTGAATTTCACCATAGAGCAAAATATATGTTTTGGCTGACACTATTATACTTTGCCATCCACTACTGGAACACCAGATTGAAGGTTTTGCTATTTTGCCAATTGAATTTCACACAAGAACAAAATATTTCCTCTTACGGACAGATTAACACTTGGACTGCAACAGCTGGGACACCAGATTCAGGTATTGCTATTTTGGCAATCGAATTTCACCCCAGATCATAATATATGTTTTGACGGACAGTATGATAGTTTGCCAGCCACAGCTATGACACTAGATTTATGTTATTGCTATTTTGGCAATTGAATTTCACCCCAGAACAAAATATTTCCTCTTACGGACAGATTAACACTTGGACTGCAACAGCTGGGACACCAGATTCAGGTATTGCTATTTTGGCAATCGAATTTCACCCCAGAACAAAATATATGTTTTGACGGACAGTATGATAGTTTGCCAGCCACAGCTATGACACTAGATTTATGGTATTGCTATTTTGGCAATTGAATTTCACCCCAGAACAAAATATATGTTTTTGCGGACACTATTATAGTTTGCCAGCCAGTGCTGGGGCACCAGATTTATGGTATTGCTATTTTGGCAATTAAATTTCACCCCAGAACAAAATTTCTGTTTTGGCGAACTCTATTATAGTTTGCCAGCCCGTTCTGAAACACCAGATTTATGGTATTGCTATTTTGGCAATTGAATTTCACCCCAGAACAAAATATATGTTTTGGTGGACACTATTATAGTTTGCCAGCCAGTGCTGGGACACCAGATTTAGGGGTTTGCTATTTTGGCAAGTGAATTTCCCCCCAGAACAAAATATATGTTTTGGCAGACACTATTATAGTTTGCCAGCCAGTTCTGGGACACAAGATTTATGGTATTGCTATTTTGGTAAGTGAATTTCACCCCAGAACAAAATATATGTTTTGGCGGACAATATTATAGTTTGCTAGCCAGTGCTGGGACACTAGATTTATGGTATTGCTATTTTGGCAATTGAATTTCACCCCAGAACAAAATATATGTTTTGGCAGACACTATTATAGTTTGCCAGCAAGTGCTGGGACACCTGATTTAGGGTATTGCTATTTTGGAAAGTGAATTTCACCCCAGAAAAAAATATTTGTTTTGGCGGACACTATTATACTTTGCCAGACACTAGTGGAACACCAGATTCAGGGTATTGCTATTTTGGCAATTGAATTTCACCCCAGAACAAAATATATGTTTTGGAGGACACTATTATAGTTTGCCAGCCAGTGCTGGGGCACCAGATTTATGGCATTGCTATTTTGGCAATTAAATTTAACCACAGAACAAAATATATGTTTTGGCGAACACTATTATAGTTTGCCAGCCCGTTCTGGGACACCAGATTTATGGTATTGCTATTTTGGCAATTGAATTTCACCCCAGAACAAAATATATGTTTTTGCGGACACTATTATAGTTTGCCAGCCAGTGCTGGGACGACAGATTTATGGTATTGCTATTTTGGCAATTGAATTTCACCCCAGAAAAAAATATATGTTTTGGCGGACACTATTCTACTTTGCCAGCCACTACTGGAACACCAAATTCAGGCTATTGCTATTTTATCATTTGAATTTTACCCCAGAAAAAAAATATACTCTTTAAATGACAGATTAACAATTGGCCTGCCACAGCTGGGACGCCAGATTCAGGGTATTGCTATTTTGACAAATGAATTTGTCCCCAGAACAAAATATACCCTTTTACGAACAGATTAACACTTGGCCTGCAACTGCTGGAACACCAGATTCAGGGTATTGCTATTTTGGCAATTAAATTTCACCTCAGAACAAAATATATGTTTTGGCGGACACTATTATACTTTGCCAGCCACTACTGGAACTCCAGATTCAAGGTATTGCTATTTTGGCAATTGAATTTCACCCCAGAACAAAACATACCCTTTTACGGACAGATTAACACTTGGCCTGCAACAGCTGTGACACCAGATTTATGGTATTGCTATTTTGGCAATTGAATTTCACCCTAGAAGAAAATATATGTTTTGGCGGACAATATTATACTTTGCTAGCCACAGCTGGGACAGTAGATTTATGGTATTGCTATTTTGGCAATTGAAATTAACCCCAGAACAAAATGTATGTTTTGGCTTACACTATTATACTTTGCCATCCACTAATGGAACACCAGATTCAAGGTATTGCTATTTTGGCAATTGAATTTCACCCCAGAACAAAATATTTCCTTTTACGGACAGATTAACACTTGGCCTGCATCAGCTGGGCCACCAGATTAAGGGTATTGCTATTTTGGCAATTGAATTTCATCCCAGAACAAAATATACCCATTTATGAACAGATTAACACTTGGCCTGCAACTGCTGGAACACCAGATTCAGGGTATTGCTATTTTGGCTATTGAATTTCACCCTAGAACAAAATATATGTTTTGGCGGACAATATTATACTTTGCCAGCCACAGCTGTGACACCAAATTTATAGTATTGCTATTTTGGCAATTGAATTTCATCCAAGAACAAAATACATGTTTTGGCGGACACTATTATACTCTGCCAGCCACTACTGGAACACCAGATTCAGGGTATTGCTATTTTGGCAATTGAATTTTACCCCAGAACAAAATATACCCTTTAAAGGACAGATTAACACTTGGTCTGCCACAGCTGGGACACCAGATTCAGGGTATTGCTATTTTGGCAATTGATTGTCATCCCAGAACAAGATATACCCTTTTACGAACAGATTAACACTTGGCCTGCAACAGCTGGGACACCAGATTAAGGGTATTGCTATTTTTGCAATTGAATTTCACCCCAGAACAAAATATACCCTTTTATGAACAGATTAACACTTGGCCTGCAACTGCTTGAACACAAGATTCAGGGTATTGCTATTTTGGCAATTAAATTTCACCCTAGAACAAAATATATGCTTTGGCGGACAATATTATACTTTGCCAGCCACAGCTGTGACACCAAATTTATGGTATTGCTATTTTGGCAATTGAATTTCATCCAAGAAAAAATACATGTTTTGGTGGACACTATTATACTCTGCCAGCCACTATTGGAACACCAGATTCAGGGTATTGCTATTTTGGCAATTGCATTTTACCCCAGAACAAAATATACCCTTTAAAGGACAGATTAACACATGGTCTGCCATAGCTGGGACATCAGATTCAGGGTATTGCTATTTTGGCAATTGAAATTCACCACAGAACAATATGTATGTTTTGGCTTACACTATTATACTTTGCCATCCACTACTGGAACACCAGATTCAAGGTATTGCTATTTTGGCAATTGGATTTAACCCCAGAACAAAATATTTCCTATTACGGACAGATTAACACTTGGCCTGCAACTGCTGGAACACCAGATTCAGGGTATTGCTATTTTGGCTATTGAATTTAACCCTAGAACAAAATATATGTTTTGGCGGACAATATTATACTTTGCCAGCCACAGCTGTGACACCAAATTTATAGTATTGCTATTTTGGCAATTGAATTTCACCATAGAACAAAATATACCCTTTTACAGACAGATAAACACTTGGCCTGCAACAGCTGGGACACAAGATTCAGGGTATTGCTATTTTGGAAATTGCATTTCCCATAGAACAAAATATATGTTTTGGCGGACAATATTATACTTTGCCAGCCACAGCTGTGACACCAAATTTATAGTATTGCTATTTTGGCAATTGAATTTCATCCAAGAACAAAATACATGTTTTGGCGGACACTATTATACTCTGCCAGCCACTACTGGAACACCAGATTCAGGGTATTGCTATTTTGGCAATTGAATTTTAGCCCAGAACAAAATATACCCTTTAAAGGACAGATTAACACTTGTTCTGCCACAGCTGGGACACCAGATTCAGGGTATTGCTATTTTGGCAATTGAATGTCATCCCAGAACAAGATATACCCTTTTACGAACAGATTAACACTTGGCCTGCAACCGCTTGAACACCAGATTCAGGGAATTGTTATATTGGCAATTTAATTTCACCCCAGAACAAAATATATGTTTTGGCGGACAACATTATACTTTGCCAGCCACAGCTGTGACACCAGATTTATGGTATTGCTATTTTGGCAATTGCATTTCACCCTAGAATAAAATATATGTTTTGGCGGACAATATTATACTTTGCCAGCCACAGCTGTGACAGCAGATTTATGGTATTGCTATTTTGGCAATTGAATTTAACCCCAGAACAAAATATATGTTTTGGCGGACACTATTATACTTTGCCAGCCACTACTAGAACACCAGATTCAAGGTATTGCTATTTTGGCAACAGAATTTCACCCCAGAACTAAATATATGTTTTTGCTGACAAAATTTTACTTTGCCAACCACAGCTTTGACACCAGATTTACGGTATTGCTATTTTGGCAATTGAATTTAACCCCAGAACAAAATATTTCCTTTTACGGACAGATTAACACTTGGCCTGCAACTGCTAGAACAATAGATTCAGGGTATTGCTATTTTGGCTATTGAATTTCACCCTAGAACAAAATATATGTTTTGGCGGACAATATTATACTTTGCCAGCCACAGCTGTGACACCAAATTTATGGTATTGCTATTTTGGCAATTGAATTTTATCCAATAACAAAATACATGTTTTGGTTGACACTATTATACTCTGCCAGCCACTACTGGAACACCAGATTGAGGGTATTGCTATTTTGGCAATTGAATTTTTCCACAGAACAAAATATACCCTTTAAAGGACAGATTAACACTTGGTCTGCCACAGCTGGGACACCAGATTCAGGGTATTGCTATTTTGGCAATTGAATTTCACCCCAGAACAAAATATATGTTTTGGCGGACAATATTATACTTTTCCAGCCACAGCTGTGACACCAGATTTATGGTATTGCAATTTTGGCAATTGAATTTAACCCCAGAACAAAATATATGTTTTGGCGGACACTATTATACTTTGCCAGCCACTACTGGAACACCAGATTCAAGGTATTGCTATTTTGGCAATTGAATTTCACCCCAGAACAAATATACCCTGTTACAGACAGATTAACACTTGGCCTGCAACAGCTGTGACACCAGATTTATGGTATTGCTATTTTGGCAATTGAATTTCACCCTAGAACAAAATATATGTTTTGGCTTACACTATTATACTTTGCCATCCACAGCTGGGACACCAGATTCAAGGTATTGCTATTTTGGCAATTGAATTTAACCCCAGAACAAAATATTTCCTTTTACGGACAAATTAACACTTGGCCTGCAACAGCTGGGCCACCAGATTAAGGGTATTGCTATTTTGGCAATTGAATTTCTTCCCAGAACAAAATATACACTTTTATTAACAGAATAACACTTGGCCTGCAACTGCTGGAACACCAGATTCAGGGTATTGCTATTTTGGCTATTGAATGTCACCTTAGAACCAAATATATGTTTTGGCGGACAATATTATACTTTGCCAGCCAAAGCTGTGACACCAAATTTATGGTATTGCTATTTTGGCAATTGAATTTCATCCAAGAACAAAATACATGTTTTGGCGGACACTATTATACTCTGCCAGCCACTACTGGAACACCAGATTCAGGGTATTGCTATTTTGGCAATTGAATTTTACCCCAGAACAAAATATACCCTTTAAAGGACAGATTAACACTTGGTCTGCCACAGCTGGGACACCAGATTCAGGGTATTGCTATTTTGGCAATTGAATGTCACCCCAGAAAAAGATATACCCTTTTACAAACAGATTAACACTTGGCCTGCAACTGCTGGAACACCAGATTCAGGGTATTGTTATTTTGGCAATTGAATTTCACCCCAGAACAAAATATATATTTTGGTGGACACTATTTTTACTTTGCCAGCAACTGCTGGGACTTGATATTCAGTGTATTACTATTTTTGAATTGAATTTAACCCCAGAAAATAATACACCCTTTTACGGACAGATTTAAACTAGGCCGGCAACTGCTGGAACACCAGATTTAGGGTATTGCTATTTTGGCAATTGCATTTCCCCCTAGAACAAAATATATGTTTTGGCGAACACTATTATAGTTTGCCAGCCCGTTCTGGGACACCAGATTTATGGTATTGCTATTTTGGCAATTGAATTTCACCCCAGAACAAAATATATGTTTAGGCGAACACTATTATAGTTTGCCAGCCCGTTCTGGGACACCAGATTTAAGGTATTGCTATTTTGGCAATTGAATTTCACCCCAGAACACAATATATGTTTTGTTGAACACTATTATAGTTTGCCAGCCAGTGCTGGGACACCAGATTTAGGGGTTTTGCTATTTTGGCATGTGAATTTCACCCCAGAACAAAATATATGTTTTGGCAGACACTATTATAGTTAGCCAGCCAGTTCTGGGACACACGATTTATGGTATTGCTATTTTGTCAAGTGAATTTCACCCCAGAACAAAATATATGTTTTGGCGGAAACTATTATAGTTTTCCAGCAGGTGCTGGGACACCAGATTTATGGTATTGCTATATTGGCAATTGAATTTCACCCCAGAACAAAATATATGTTTTGGCGGACACTATTATACTCTGCCAGCCACTACTGGAACACCAGATTCAGGGTATTGCTATTTTGGCAATTGAATTTTACCCCAGAACAAAATAAACCCTTTAAAGGACAGAATAACACTTGGTCTGCCACAGCTGGGACACCAGATTCAGGGAATTGTTATTTTGGCAATTGAATTTCACCCCAGAACAAAATATATGTTTTGGCGGACAACATTATACTTTGTCAGCCAAAGCTGTGACTCCAGATTTATGGTATTGCTATTTTGGCAATTGCATTTCACCCTAGAATAAAATATATGTTTTGGCGGACAATATTATACTTTTCCAGCCACAGCTGTGACACCAGATGTATGGTATTGCTATTTTGGCAATTGAATTTAACCCCAGAACAAAATATATGTTTTGGCGGACACTATTATACTTTGCAAGCCACTACTGGAACACAAGATTCAAGGTATTGATATTTTGGCAATTGAATTTCACCTCAGAACAAATTATACCCTTTTACTAACAGATTAACACTTGGCCTGCAACAGCTGGGACACCAGATTCAGGGTATTGCTATTTTGGCAACAGAATTTCACCCCAGAAAAAAATATATGTTTTGGCTGACAAAATTTTACTTTGCCAGCAACAGCTTTGACACCAGATTTACGGTATTGCTATTTTGGCAATTGAATTTCACCCTAGAACAAAATATATGTTTTGGCGAACACTATTATAGTTTGCCAGCCCGTTCTGGTACACCAGATTTATGGTATTGCTATTTTGGCAATTGAATTTCACCCCAGAACAAAATATATGTTTTGGCGAACACTATTATAGTTTGCCAGCCCGTTCTGGGACACCAGATTTATGGTATTGCTATTTTGGCAATTGAATTTCACCCCAGAACAAAATATATGTTTTGTTAGACTCTATTATAGTTTGCCAACCAGTGCTGGGACACCAGATTTAGGGGTTTTCTATTTTGGCATGTGAATTTCACCCCAGGACTAAATATATGTTTTGACAGACACGATTATATTTAGTCAGCCAGTTCTGGGACACACGATTTATGGTATTGCTATTTTGTCAAGTGAATTTCACCCCAGAACAAAATATATGTTTTGGCGGAAACTATTATAGTTTTCCAGCCAGTGCTGGGACACCAGATTCATGGTATTGCTATATTGGCAATTGAATTTCACCCCAGAACAAAATATATGTTTTGGCGGACACTATTATAGTTTGCAAGCCAGTGCTGGGACACCTGATTTAGGGTATTGCTATTTTGGCAATTGCATTTCACCCTAGAATAAAATATTTGTTTTGGCGGACAATATTATACTTTTACAGCCACAGCTGTGACATCAGATTTATGGTATTGCTATTTTGGCAATTGAATTTAACCCCAGAACAAAATATATGTTTTGGCGGACACTATTATACTTTGCCAGCCACTACTGGAACACAAGATCCAAGGTATTGATATTTTGGCAATTGAATTTCACCCCAGAACAAATTATACCCTTTTACGGACAGATTAACACTTGGCCTGCAACAGCTGGGACACCAGATTCAGGGTATTGCTATTTTGGCAACAGAATTTGACCCCAGAACAAAATATATGTTTTGGCTGACAAAATTTTACTTTGCTAGCCACAGCTTTGACACCAGATTTACGGTATTGCTATTTTGGCAATTGAATTTACCCTAGAACAAAATATATGTTTTGGCGAACACTATTATAGTTTGCCAGCCCGTTCTGGGACACCAGATTTATGGTATTGCTATTTTGGCAATTGAATTTAACCCCAGAACAAAATATATGTTTTGGCGGACACTATTATACTTTGCCAGGCACAGCTGTAACACCAAATTTATGTTATTGCTATTTTGGCAATTGAATTTCACCCCAGAACAAAATACATGTTTTGGTGGACAATATCATTCTTTGCCAGCCACAGCTGTGACACCAAATTTATGGTTTTGCTATTTTGGCAATTGAATTTCACCCAGAACAAAATTCATGTTTTGGTGGACACCATGATAATTTGCCAGCTACTACTGGAACACCAGATTCAGGGTATTGCTATTTTGGCAATTGAAATTCACCCCTGAACAAAATATATGTTTTGGCTGACACTATTATACTTTGCCATCCACTACTGGAACACCAGATTCAAGGTTTTGCTATTTTGGCAATTGAATTTCACCCAGAACAAAATATTTCCTCTTACGGACAGATTAACACTTGGACTGCAACAGCTGGGACACCAGATTCAGGTATTGCTATTTTGGCAATTGAATTTCACCCCAGAACAAAATATATGTTTTGACGGACAGTATGAGAGTTTGCCAGCCAAAGCTGTGACATTAGATTTATGGTATTGCTATTTTGGCAATTGAATTTCACCCCAGAACAAAATATATGTTTTTGCGGACACTATTATAGTTTGCCAGCCAGTGATGGGACACCAGATTTATGGTATTGCTATTTTGGCAAATGAATTTCACCCCAGAACAAAATATATGTTTTGGCTGACACTATTATAGTTTGTCAGCCCGTTCTGGGACACCAGATTTATGGTATTGCTATTTTGGCAATTGAATTTCACCCCAGAACAAAATATATGTTTTGGTGGACACTATTATAGTTTGCCAGCCATTGCTGGGACACCAGATTCAAGGTATTGCTATTTTGGCAATTGAATTTCACCCCAGAACAAAATATTTCCTTTTACGGACAGATTAACTCTTGGCCTGCAACAGCTGGGTCACCAGATTCGGGTATTGCTATTTTGGCAATTTAATTTCACCCCGGAACAAAATATACCCTTTTACGAAAAGATGAACACTTGGCCTGCAACTGATGGAACACCAGATATAGGGTATTGATATTTTGGCAATTGAATTTCACCCTAGAACAAAATATATGTTTTGGCGGACAATATTATACTTTGCCAGCCACAGCTGTGACACCAAATTTATGGTATTGCTATTTTGGCAATTGAATTTCACCCCAGAACAAAATACATGTTTTGGTGGACACGATGATACTTTACAAGCTACTACTGGAACACCAGATTCAGGGAATTGCTATTTTGGCAACTGAATTTTACCCCAGAACAAAATATACCTTTAATTCGAACAGATTAAAACTTGGCTTGCAACAGCTGGGACAGCAGATTCAGGGAATTGCTATTTTGGCAACTGAATTTCACCCTAGAACAAAATATATGTTTTGGCGGACAATATTATACTTTGTCAGCCACAGCTTTGACACCAGATTTATGGTAATGCTATTTTGGCAATTGAATTTCACCCCAGAACAAAATATATGTTTTGGCGGACACTATTTTACTTTGCCAGCCACTACTGGAAAACCAGATTCAAGGTATTGCTATTTTGGCAATTGAATTTCACCATCGAACAAAACATACCCTTTTACATACAGATAAACACTTGGCCTGCAACAGCTGGGACACCAGATTCAGGGTATTGCTATTTTGGCAATTGAATTTCACCCCAGAACAAAATATATGTTTTGGCGGACAAAATTATACTTTTCCAGCCACAGCTTTGACACCAGATTTACGGTATTACTATTTTGGCAATTGAATTTCACACTAGAGCAAAATATATGTTTTGGGGGACAATATTATACTTTGCCAGCCACAGCTGTGACACTAGATTTATGGTATTACTATTTTGGCAATTGAATTTCACCACAGAACAAAATATATGTTTTGGCTGACAATATTATACTTTGACAGCTACAGCTGTGACAGCAGATTTATGGAATTTCTATTTTGGCAATTGAAATTCACCCCTGAACAAAATATATGTTTTGGCTGACACTATTATACTTTTCCATCCACTACTGGAACACCAGATTCAAGGTTTTGCTATTTTGGCAATTGAATTTTACCTCAGAACAAAATATTTCCTCTTACGGTCAGATTAACACTTGGCCTGCAACAGCTGGGACACCAGATTCAGGTATTGCTATTTTGGCAATTGAATTTCACCCCAGAACAAAATATATGTTTTTGCGGACACTATTGTAGTTTGCCAGCCAGTGCTGGGGCACCAGATTTATGGTATTGCTATTTCGGCAATTGAATTTAACCCCAGAACAAAATATATATTTTTGCGGACACTATTATAGTTTGCCAGCCCGTGCTGGGACACCAGATTAATGGTATTGCTATTTGGGCAATTGAATTTCACCCCAGAACAAAATATATGTTTTTGCGGACACTATTATAGTTTGCCAGCCAGTGCTGGGGCACCAGATTTATGGTATTGCTATTTTGGCAATTGAATTTCACCCCAGAGCAAAATATATGTTTTGGCGATCACTATTATAGTTTGCCAGCCCGTTCTGGGACACCAGATTTATGGTATTGCTTTTTTGGCAATTGAATTTCACCCCAGAACAAAATATATGTTTTGCTGGACACTATTATAGTTTGCCAGCCAGTGCTGGGACACCAGATTTAGAGGTTTTCTATTTTGGCAAGTGAATTTCACCCCCGAAAAAAATATTTGTTTTGGCAGACACTATTATAGTTTGCCAGCCAGTTCTGGGACACAAGATTTATGGTATTGCTATTTTGGCAAGTGAATTTCACCCCAGAACAAAATATATGTTTTGGCGGACACTATTATAGTTTGCCAGCCAGTGCTGGGACACCTGATTTAGGGTATTGCTATTTTGGCAAGTGAATTTCACCCCATAACAAAATTTTTTTTTTTTATCGGACACTATTATAGTTTGCCAGCCTTTGCTTGGACAGCAGACTTATGGTATTGCTATTTTGGCAATTGAATTTTACCCCAGAACAAAATATATCCTTTAAAGGACAGATTAACACTTGGTCTGCCACAGCTGGGACACCAGATTCAGGGTATTGCTATTTTGGCAATTGAATGTCGCCCCAGAACAAGATATACCCTTTTACGAACAGATTAACACTTGGCCTGCAACTGCTGGAACACCAGATTCAGGGTATTGCTATTTTGGCAATTGAATTTCACTCCAGAACAAAATATATGTTTTGGCGGACAACATTATACTTTGCCAGCCACAGCTGTGACACCAGATTTATGGTATTGCTATTTTGGCAATTGCATTTCACCCTAGAACAAAATATACCCTTTGCAGCACACTATTAAACTTGGCCAGCCACAGCTGAAACCACTGATTTATGGTATTGCTATTTTGGCAATTGAATTTAACCCCAGAACAAAATATATATTTTTGCGGACACTATTATACTTTGCCAGCCACTACTGGAACACCAAATTCAGGGTATTGCTATTTTGGCAATTGAATTTTACCCCAGAACAAAATATACCCTTTAAAGGACAGATTAACACTTGGCGTGCCACAGCTGGGACACCAGATTCAGGGTATTGCTATTTTGGCAAATGAGTTTGACCCCAGAACAAAATATACCCTTTTATGGACAGATTAACACTTGGCCTGCAACAGCTGGGACACCAGATTCAGGGTATTGCAATTTTTGCAATTGAATTTCACCCCAGAACAAAATATATGTTTTGGCGGACAACATTATACTTTACCAGCCACAGCTGTGACACCAGATTTATGGTATTGCTATTTTCTAAATTGCATTTCACCCTAGATCAAAATATATGTTTTGGCGGACAATATTATACTTTGCCAGCCATAGCTGTGACACCAGATTCAAGGAATTGCTATTTTGGCAATTGAATTTCACCCCAGAACAAAATATATGTTTTGGCGGACACTATTATAGTTTGCCAGCCAGTGCTGGGACACTAGATTTATAGAATTGCTATTTTGGCAATTGAATTTCACCCCAGAACAAAATATATGTTTTGAAGGACACTATTATAGTTTGCCAGTCAGTGCTGTGACACCAGATTTAGGGGATTGCTAATTTGTCATGTGAATTTCACCCCAGAACAAAATGTATGTTTTGGCGGACACTATTATACTTTGCCAGCCACAGCTGTGACACCAGATTTATGGTATTGCTATTTTGGCAATTGAATTTCACCCCAGAACAAAATATATGTTTTGGCGGACACTATTATAGTTTGCCAGCCAGTGCTGGGACACCAGATTTATGGTATTGCTATTTTGTCAATTGAATTTCACCCCTAGAACAAAATATTTGTTTTGGCGGACACTAATATAGTTTGCCAGCCAGTGCTGGGACATCAGATTTATGGGTGGGCTATTTTGGCAAGATAATTTCACCCCAGAACAAAAGATATATTTTGGCGGACACTATTATAGTTTGCCAGCCCGTGCTGGGACACCAGATTTATGGTATTGCTATTTTGGCAATTGAATTTCACCCCAGAACAAAATATATGTTTTGGCGGACACTATTACAGTTTGCCAGCCAGTGCTGGGACACCAGATTTAGAGGTATTGCTATTTTGGCAAGTGAATTTCACCCGAGAACAAAATATATGTTTTGGCAGACACTATTATAGTTTGCCAGCCACAGCTGTGACCCCAGATTTATGGTATTGCAATTTTGGCAATTGAATTTCACCACAGAACAAAATATATGTTATTGCGGACAATATTATACTTTGCCAGCTACAGCTGTGACAGCAGATTTATTGTATTGCTATTCTGGCAATTGAATTTCACCCCAGAACAAAATATATGTTTTGGCTCACACTATTATACTTTGCCATCCACTACTGGAACACCAGATTCATGGTATTGCTATTTTGAATTTCACCCCAGAACAAAATATTTCCTTTTGCGGACAGATTAACACTTGGCCTGCTACTACTGGAACAACTGATTCAGGGTATTGCTATTTTGGCAATTGAATTTTACCCCAGAACAAAATATACCTTTTTTTCGAACACTTGCCCTGCAACAGCTGGGACAGCAGATTCAGGGAATTGCTATTTTGGCAACTGAATTTCACACCAGAACAAAATATATGTTTTGGCTGACAATATTATACTTTGCCAGCCACAGCTGTGACACCAGATTTATGGTAATGCCATTTTGGCAATTGAATTTCACCCCAGAACAAAATATATGTTTTGGCGGACACTATTATACTTTGCTAGCCACTACTGGAACACCAGATTCAAGGTATTACTATTTTGGCAATTGAATTTTACCCAAGAACAAAATATACCCTTTTAAGGACAGATAAACACTTGGCCTGCAACAGCTGGGACACCAGATTCAGGGTATTGCTATTTTGGCAAATTAAATTCACCCCAGAACAAAATATATGTTTTGGCGGACACTATTATACTTTGCTAGCCACTACTGGAACACCAGATTCAAGGTATTACTATTTTGGCAATTGAATTTTACCCAAGAACAAAATATACCCTTTTAAGGACAGATTAACACTTAGCCTGCCACAGCTGGGTCACCAGATTCAGGGTATTGCTATTTTGGCAAATGATTTGACCCCAGAACAAGATATACCCTTTTATGAACAGTTTAACACTTGGTCTGCAACTGCTGGAACACCAGATTCAGGGTATTGCTATTTTTGCAATTGAATTTCACCCCAGAACAAAATATATGTTTTGGCGGACAACATTATACTTTGCCAGCCACAGCTGTGACACCAGATATATGGTATTGCTATTTTGGAAATTGCATTTCACCCTTGAACAAAATATATGTTTTGGCGGACAATATTATACTTTGCCAGCCATAGCTGTGACACCAGATTTATGGTATTTCTATTTTGGCAATTGAATTTCACCCCAGAACAAAATAAATGTTTTGGCGGACACTATTATAGTTTGCCAGCCAGTGCTGGGACACCAGATTTATGGTATTGCTATTTTGGCAATTGAATTTAACCCCAGAACAAAATATATGTTTTGGCGGACACTATTATAGGTTGCCAGCTAGAGCTGGGACACCAGATTTATGGCATTGCTACTTTGGCAATTGAATTTCACCCCAGAACAAAATAAATGTTTTGGCGGACACTATTATAGTTTGCCAGCCAGTGCTGGGACACCAGATTTATGGTATTGCTATTTTGGTAATTGAATTTAACCCCAGAACAAAATATATGTTTTGGCGGACACTATTATAGGTTGCCAGCTAGAGCTGGGACACCAGATTTATGGCATTGCTATTTTGGCAATTTAATTTCACCCCAGAACAAAATATATGTTTTGGCGGACACTATTATAGTTTGACAGCCAGTGCTGTGACACCAGATGTATATTATTGCTATTTTGGCAAGTGAATTTCAAACCAGAACAAAATATTTGTTTTTGCGGTCACTATTATAGTTTGCCAGAGAGTGCTCGGACACCAGATTTAGGGGATTGCTATTTTGGCAAGTTAATTTCACCCCAGAACAAAATGTATGTATTGGCGGACACTAATATGGTTTGCCAGCTACAGCTGTGACACCAGATTTATGGGATTGCTATTTTGGCAATTGAATTTCACCCCAGAACAAAATATATGTTTTGGCGAACAATATTATAGTTTGCCAGCCAGTGCTGGGACACCAGATTTAGGGGTTTGCTATTTTGGCAAGTGAATTTCACCCCAGAACAAAATATATGTTTTGGCGGACACTATAATACTTTGCCAGCCACAGCTGTGACCCCAGATTTATGGTATTGCTATTTTGGCAATTTAATTTGTCCCAAAACAAAATATATGTTTTGATGGACACTATTATAGTTTGCCAGCCACAGCTGTGACACCAGATTTATGGTATTGCTATTTTGGCAATTGGATTTCACCTTAGAACAAAATATATGTTTTGGCGGACAATAGTATACTTTGCCAGCCACAGCTGTGACACCAGATTTATGGTATTGCTATTTTGGCAATTGAATTTCACCCCAGAACAAAATATATGTTTTGGCGGACACTATTATACTTTGCCAGCCACTACTGGAACACCAGATTCAGTGTATTGTTATTTTGGCAATTGAATATCACCCCAGAAATTTTTTTTACCCTTTGCAGGACACTACTAAACTTGGCCAGCCACAGCTGAAACCAATGATTTATTGTATTGCTATTTTGCCAATTGAATTTCAACCCAGAACAAGATATATGTTTTGGCGGACAAAATTATCCTTTGCCAGCCACAGCTGTGATACCAGATTTATGTATTGCTTTTTTGGCAATTGAATTTCACACCAGAACAAAATACATGTTTTGGCAGACAATATTATACTTTGCCAGCCACAGCTGAAACCACTGATTTATGGTATTGCTATTTTGCCAATTGAATTTCACCCCAGAACAAAATATATGTTTTGGCGGATACTATTATACTTTGCCAGCCACCACTGGAACACCAGATTCAGGGTATTGCTATTTTGGCAATTGAATATCACCCCAGAAAAAAAATTTGCCCTTTGCAGGACACTATTAAACTTGGCCAGCCACAGCTGAAACCAATGATTTATTGTATTGCTATTTTGGCAATTTAATTTCACCCCAGAACAAGATATATGTTTTGGTGGACAAAATTATCCTTTGCCAGCCACAGCTGTGATACCAGATTTATGTATTGCTTTTTTGGCAATTGAATTTCACCCCAGAACAAAATACATGTTTTGGCAGACAATATTATACTTTGCCAGCCACAGCTGAAACCACTGATTTATGGTATTGCTATTTTGCCAATTGAATTTCACCCCAGAACAAAATATATGTTTTGGCGGAAACTATTATAGTTTGCCAGCCAGTGCTGGGACACTAGATTTACAGAATTGCTATTTTGGCAATTGAATTTCACCCCAGAACAAAATAAATGTTTTGGCGGACACTATTATAGTTTGCCAGCCATAGCTGTGACACCAGATTTATGGTATTTCTATTTTGGCAATTGAATTTCATCCCAGAACAAAATAAATGTTTTGGCGGACACTATTATAGTTTGCCAGCCAGTGCTGGGACACCAGATTCAGGGTATTGTTATTTTGTCAATTTAATTTCACCCCAGAAAAAAATATACCCTTTGCAGCACACTATTAAACTTGGCCAGCCATAGCTGAAACCACTGATTTATGGTATTGCAATTTTGTCAATTAAATTTCACCCCAGAACAAAATATATGTTTTGGCGGACACTATTATACTTTGCCAGCCACTACTGGAACACCAGATTCAGGGTATTGCTATTTTGGCAATTGAATTTTACCCCAGGACAAAATATACCCTTTAAAGGACAGATTAACACTTGGCCTGCCACAGCTGGGACACCAGATTCAGGGTATTGCTATTTTGGCAAATGAATTTGACCCCAGAACAACATATACCCTTTTACGAACAGTTTAACACTTGGCCTGAAACGACTGGAACACCCCAGAACAAAATATATGTTTTGGCGGACACTATTATAGGTTGCCAGCTAGAGCTGGGACACCAGATTTATGGCATTGCTATTTTGGCAATTGAATTTCACACTAGAACAAAAGATATGTTCTGACGGACAATATTATACTTTGCAAGCCACGGCTGTGACACCAGATTTATGGTATTGCTATTTTGGCAATTGAATTTAACCCCAGAACAAAATATATGTTTTAGCGGACACTATTATACTTTGCCAGCCACAGCTGTGACACCAGATGTATGGTATTGCTATTTTGGCAATTTAATTTAACCCCAGAACAAAATATATGTTTTGGCCGACACTATTATACTTTGCCAGCCACTACTGGAACACCAGATACAAGGTATTGCTATTTTGGCAAATGAATTTCCCCCCATAAAAAAATATACCCTTTTACAGACAGATTAACACTTGGCCTGCAACAGCTGGGACACCAGATTCAGGGTATTGCTATTTTGGCAATTGAATTTCACCACAGAACAAAATATATGTTTTGGTGGACAAAATTATATTTTGCCAACCATAGCTGTGACACCAGAGTTACGGTATTGCTATTTTGGCAATTGAATTTCACACTAGAACAAAAGATATGTTTTGGCGGACAATATTATACTTTGCCAGCCACGGCTGTGACATCAGATTTATGGTATTGCTATTTTGGCAATTGAATTTAACCCCAGAACAAAATATGTTTTAGCGGACACTATTATACTTTGCCAGCCACTAATGGAACACCAGATTCAAGGTATTGCTATTTTGGCAATTGAATTTCACTCCAGAACAAAATATATCCTTTTAGGACAGATTAACACTTAGCCTGCAACTGCTGGAACACCAGATTCAGGGTATTGCTATTTTGGCAATTGAATTTTACCCCAGAACAAAATATACCCTTTAAAGGACAGATTAACACTTGGCCTGCCACAGCTGGGACACCAGATTCAGGGTTTTGCTATTTTGGCAAATGAATTTGACCCCAGAACAAGATATTTCCTTTTACGAACAGTTTAACACTTGGTCTGCAGCTGCTGGAACACCAGATTCAGGGTATTGCTATTTTTGCAATTGAATTTCACCCCAGAACAAAATATATGTTTTGGCGGACAACATTATACTTTGCCAGCCACAGCTGTGACACCAGATTTATGGTATTGCTATTTTGGCAATTGCATTTCACCCTAGAACAAAAAATATGTTTTGGCGGACAATATTATACTTTGCCAGCCATAGCTGTGACACCAGATTTATGGTATTTCTATTTTGGCAATTGAATTTCACCCCAGAACAAAATATATGTTTTGGCGGACACTATTATAGGTTGCCAGCCAGTGCTGGGACACCAGATTTATGGTATTGCTATTTTGGCAATTGAATTTCACCCCAGAATAAAATATATGTTTTGGCGGACACTATTATAGTTTGCCAGCCAGTGCTGTGACACCAGATTTATGTTATTGCTATTTTGGCAAGTGAATTTCACCCATTACAAAATATTTGTTTTTGCGGTCACTATTATAGTTTGCCAGCCAGTGCTGGGACACTAGATTTAGGTGATTGCTATTTTGGCAAGTTAATTTCACCCCAGAACAAAATGTATGTTTTGGCGGACACTATTATGGTTTGCCAGCTACAGCTGTGACACCAGATTTATGGTATTGCTATTTTGGCAATTGAATTTCACCCCAGAACAAAATATATGTTTTGGCGGACAATATTATTCTTTGCCAGCCACAGCTGTGACACCAGATTTATGGTATTGCTATGTTGGCAATTGAATTTAATCCCAGAACAAAATATATGTTTTGGCGGACACTAATTTACTTTGCCAGACACTACTGGATCACGAGATTCAAGGTATTGCTATTTAGGCAATTGAATTTTACCCCAGAACAAAATATTCCCTTTTACGGACAGATTAACACTTGGCCTGCAGCAGCTGAGACACCAGATTTATGGTATTGCTATGTTGGCAATTGAATTTCACCCCAGAACAAAATATATGTTTTGACGGACACTATTATACTTTGCCAGCCACTACTGGAACACCACATTCAGGGTATTGTTATTTTGTCAATTTAATTTCACTACAGAAAAAAATATACCCTTTGCAGCACACTATTAAACTTGGCCAGCCACAGCTGAAACCACTGATTTATGGTATTGCTAATTTGTCAATTGAATTTCACCCCAGAACAAAATATATGTTTTGGCAGACACTATTATACTTTGCCAGCCACTACTGGAACACCAGATTCAGGGTATTGCTATTTTGGCAATTGAATTTTACCCCAGGACAAAATATACCCTTTAAAGGACAGATTAACACTTGGCCTGCCACAGCTGGGACACCAGATTCAGGGTATTGCTATTTTGGCAAATGAATTTGACCCCAGAACAACATATACCCTTTTACGAACAGTTTAACACATGGCCTGAAACGGCTGGAACACCAGATTCAGGGTATTGCTATTTTTGCAATTGAATTTCACCCCAGAACAAAATATATGTTTTGGCGGACAACATTATACTTTGCCAGCCACAGCTGTGACACCAGATTTATGGTATTGCTATTTTGGAAATTGCATTTCACCCTAGAACAAAATATATGTTTTGGCGGACAATATTATACGTTGCCAGCCATAGCTGTGACACCAGATTTATGGTATTTCCATTTTGGCAATTGAATTTCATCCCAGAACAAAATAAATGTTTTGGCGGACACTATTATAGTTTGCCAGCCAGTGCTGGGACACCAGATTCAGGGTATTGTTATTTTGTCAATTTAATTTCACCCCAGAAAAAATATACCCTTTGCAGCACACTATTAAACTTGGCCAGCCATAGCTGAAACCACTGATTTATGGTATTGCAATTTTGTCAATTGAATTTCACCCCAGAACAAAATATATGTTTTGGCGGACACTATTATACTTTGCCAGCCACTACTGGAACACCAGATTCAGGGTATTGCTATTTTGGCAATTGAATTTTACCCCAGGACAAAATATACCCTTTAAAGGACAGATTAACACTTGGCCTGCCACAGCTGGGACACCAGATTCAGGGTATTGCTATTTTGGCAAATGAATTTGACCCCAGAACAACATATACCCTTTTACGAACAGTTTAACACTTGGCCTGAAACGGCTGGAACACCCCAGAACAAAATATATGTTTTGGCGGACACTATTATAGGTTGCCAGCTAGAGCTGGGACACCAGATTTATGGCATTGCTATTTTGGCAATTGAATTTCACCC
This sequence comes from Bufotes viridis, assembly GCA_033119425.1. Taxonomy (NCBI): domain Eukaryota; kingdom Metazoa; phylum Chordata; class Amphibia; order Anura; family Bufonidae; genus Bufotes; species Bufotes viridis. The sequence continues at coordinate 195,207,650 of CM065591.1, read as the reverse complement.
CAGAACAAAATATATGTTTTGGCGGACACTATTATAGTTTGACAGCCAGTGCTGTGACACCAGATGTATATTATTGCTATTTTGGCAAGTGAATTTCACCCCAGAACAAAATATTTGTTTTTGCGGTCACTATTATAGTTTGCCAGAGAGTGCTGGGACAACAGATTTAGGGGATTGCTATTTTGGCAAGTTAATTTCACCCCAGAACAAAATGTATGTTTTGGCAGACACTAATATGGTTTGCCAGCTACAGCTGTGACACCAGATTTATGGTATTGCTATTTTGGCAATTGAATTTCACCCCAGAACAAAATATATGTTTTGGCGGACACTATTATAGTTTGCCAGCCAGTGCTGGGACACCAGATTTAGTGGTTTGCTATTTTGGCAAGTGAATTTCACCCCAGAACAAAATATATGTTTTGGCGGACACTATAATACTTTGCCAGCCACAGCTGTGACACCAGATTTATGGTATTGCTATTTTGGCAATTTAATTTATCCCAAAACAAAATATATGTTTTGATGGACACTATTATAGTTTGCCAGCCACAGCTGTGACACCAGATTTATGGTATTGCTATTTTGGCAATTGGATTTTACCTTAGAACAAAATATATGTTTTGGCGGACACTATTATACTTTGCCTGCCACTACTGGAACACCAGATTCAGGGTATTATTATTTTGGCAATTGAATATCACCCCAGAAAAAAATTTACCCTTTGCAGGACACTATTAAACTTGGCCAGCCACAGCTGAAACCAATGATTTATTGTATTGCTATTTTGGCAATTGAATTTCACCCCAGAACAAAATACATGTTTTGGCAGACAATATTATACTTTGCCAGCCACAGTTGAAATCACTGATTTATGGTATTGCTATTTTGGCAATTGAATTTCACCCCAGAACAAAATATATGTTTTGGCGGATACTATTATACTTTGCCAGCCACCACTGGAACACCAGATTCAGGGTATCGCTATTTTGGCAATTGAATATCATCCCAGAAAAAAAATTTACCCTTTGCAGGACACTATTAAACTTGGCCAGCCACAGCTGAAACCAATTATTTATTATATTGCTATGTTGGCAATTGAATTTCACCCCAGAACAAGATATATGTTTTGGCGGACTAAATTATCCTTTGCCAGCCAAAGCTGTGATACCAGATTTATGTATTGCTTTTTTGGCAATTGAATTTCACCCCAGAACAAAATACATGTTTTGGCAGACAATATTATACTTTGCCAGCCACAGCTGAAACCACTGATTTATGGTATTGCTATTTTGCCAATTGAATTTCACCCCAGAACAAAATATATTTTTTGGCGGATACTATTATACTTTGCCAGCCACCACTGGAACACCAGATTCAGGGTATTGCTATTTTGGCAATTGAATTTCACCACAGAACAAAATTTACCCTTTAAAGGACAGATTAACACTTGGCCTGCCACAGCTGGGACACCAGATTCAAGGAATTGCTATTTTGGCAATTGAATTTCACCCCAGAACAAAATATTTCCTTTTACAGACAGATTAACACTTGGCCTGCAACAGTTGGGTCACCAGATTAAGGGTATTGCTATTTTGGCAATTGAATTTCACCCCAGAACAAAATATATATTTTGGCGGCCAATATTATACTTTGCCAGCCACAGCTGTGACACCAGATTTATGGTATTGCTATTTTGGCAATTGTAATTCACCCCAGAACAAAATATATGTTTTGGCGGACAATATTATACTTTGCCAGCCACGGCTGTGACACCAGATTTATGGTTTTGCTATTTTGGCAATAGAATTCAACCCCAGAACAAAATATATGTTTTGGCGGACACTATTATACTTTGCCAGCCACTACTGGAACACTAGATTCATGGTATTGCTATTTTGGCAATTGAATTTCACCCCAGACCAAAATATATCCTTTTAAGGACACTTAGCATGCAACTGCTGGACACCAGATTCAGGGTATTGCTATTTTGGCAATTAAATTTCACCCCAGAACAAAATATATGTTTTGGCGGACACTATTATTCTTTGCCAGCCACTACTGGAACACCAGAATCAGGGTATTGTTATTTTTGCAATTGAATTTCACCCCAGAACAAAATATACCCTTTAAATGACAGATTAACACTTGGCCTGCCACAGCTGGGACACCAGATTCAGGGTATTGCTATTTTGGCAAATGAATTTGACCCCAGAAAAACATATACCCTTTTACGAACAGTTTAACACTTGGCCTGAAAATGCTGGAACACCAGATTCAGGGTATTGCTATTTTTGCAATTGAATTTCACCCCAGAACAAAAAATATGTTTTGGCGGACAACATTATACTTTGCCAGCCACAATTTTGACACCAGATGTATGGTATTGCTATTTTGGAAATTGCATTTCACCCTAGAACAAAATATATGTTTTGGCGGACAATATTATGCTTTGCCAGCCATAGCTGTGACACCAGATTTATGGTATTGCTATTTTGGCAATTGAATTTCACCCCAGAACAAAATATATGTTTTGGCGGACAATATTATTCTTTGCCAGCCACAGCTGTGACACCAGATTTATGGTATTGCTATTTTGGCAATTGAATTTTACCCCAGAACAAAATATACCCTTTTACGGACAGATTAACACTTGGCCTGCAGCAGCTGGGACACCAGATTCAGGGTATTGCTATTTTGGCAATTGAATTTCACCCCAGAACAAAATATATGTTTTGGCGGACAAAATTATACTTTGCATGCCACAGCTGTGATAACAGATTTACCGTATTGCTATTTTGGCACTTCATTTTTACCCTAGAACAAAAAATATGTTTTGGAGGCCAATATTATACTTTGCCAGCCACAGCTGTGACACCAGATTTATGGTATTGCTATTTTGGCAATTGAATTTCACCCCAGAACAAAATATATGTTTTGGCGGACAATATTATTCTTTGCCAGCCACAGCTATGACACCAGATTTATGGTATTGCTATGTTGGCAATTGAATTTAACCCCAGAGCAAAATATATGTTTTGGCGGACACTAATTTACTTTGCCAGACACTACTGGATCAGGAGATTCAAGGTATTGCTATTTAGGCAATTGAATTTTACCCCAGAACAAAATATTCCCTTTTACGGACAGATTAACACTTGGCCTGCAGCAGCTGAGACACCAGATTCAGGGTATTGCTATTTTGGCAATTGAATTTCACCCCAGAACAAAATATATGTTTTGACGGACACTATTATACTTTGCCAGCCACTACTGGAACACCACATTCAGGGTATTGTTATTTTGTCAATTTAATTTCACTACAGAAAAAAATATACCCTTTGCAGCACACTATTAAACTTGGCCAGCCATAGCTGAAACCACTGATTTATGGTATTGCTATTTTGTCAATTGAATTTCACCCCAGAACAAAATATATGTTTTGGCGGACACTATTATACTTTGCCAGCCACTACTGGAACACCAGATTCAGGGTATTGCTATTTTGGCAATTGAAATTTACCCCAGGACAAAATATACCCTTTAAAGGACAGATTAACACTTGGCATGCCACAGCTGGGACACCAGATTCAGGGTATTGCTATTTTGGCAAATGAATTTGACCCCAGAACAACATATACCCTTTTACGAACAGTTTAACACTTGGCCTGAAACGGCTGGAACACCAGATTCAGGGTATTGCAATTTTTGCAATTAAATTTCACCCCAGAACAAAATATATGTTTTGGCGGACAACATTATACTTTGCCAGCCACAGCTGTGACACCAGATTTATGGTATTGCTATTTTGGAAATTGCATTTCACCCTAGAACAAAATATATGTTTTGGCGGACAATATTATACGTTGCCAGCCATAGCTGTGACACCAGATTTAGGGTATTTCCATTTTGGCAATTGAATTTCATCCCAGAACAAAATAAATGTTTTGGCGGACACTATTATAGTTTGCCAGCCAGTGCTGGGACACCAGATTCAGGGTATTGTTATTTTGTCAATTTAATTTCACCCCAGAAAAAATATACCCTTTGCAGCACACTATTAAACTTGGCCAGCCATAGCTGAAACCACTGATTTATGGTATTGCAATTTTGTCAATTGAATTTCACCCCAGAACAAAATATATGTTTTGGCGGACACTATTATACTTTGCCAGCCACTACTGGAACACCAGATTCAGGGTATTGCTATTTTGGCAATTGAATTTTACCCCAGGACAAAATATACCCTTTAAAGGACAGATTAACACTTGGCCTGCCACAGCTGGGACACCAGATTCAGGGTATTGCTATTTTGGCAAATGAATTTGACCCCAGAACAACATATACCCTTTTACGAACAGTTTAACACTTGGCCTGAAACGGCTGGAACACCCCAGAACAAAATATATGTTTTGGCGGACACTATTATAGGTTGCCAGCTAGAGCTGGGACACCAGATTTATGGCATTGCTATTTTGGCAATTTAATTTCACCCCAGAACAAAATATATGTTTTGGCGGACACTATTATAGTTTGACAGCCAGTGCTGTGACACCAGATGTATATTATTGCTATTTTGGCAAGTGAATTTCACCCCAGATCAAAATATTTGTTTTTGCGGTCACTATTATAGTTTGCCAGAGAGTGCTGGGACAACAGATTAAGGGGATTGCTATTTTGGCAAGTTAATTTCACGCCAGAACAAAATGTATGTTTTGGCGGACACTAATATGGTTTGCCAGCTACAGCTGTGACACCAGATTTATGGTATTGCTATTTTGGCAATTGAATTTCACCCCAGAACAAAATATATGTTTTGGCGGACACTATTATAGTTTGCCAGCCAGTTCTGGGACACCAGATTTAGTGGTTTGCTATTTTGGCAAGTGAATTTCACCCCAGAACAAAATATATGTTTTGGCGGACACTATAATACTTTGCCAGCCACAGCTGTGACACCAGATTTATGGTATTGCTATTTTGGCAATTTAATTCATCCCAAAACAAAATATATGTTTTGATGGACACTATTATAGTTTGCCAGCCACAGCTGTGACACCAGATTTATGGTATTGCTATTTTGGCAATTGGATTTTACCTTAGAACAAAATATATGTTTTGGCGGACACTATTATACTTTGCCTGCCACTACTGGAACACCAGATTCAGGGTATTATTATTTTGGCAATTGAATATCACCCCAGAAAAAATATTTACCCTTTGCAGGACACTATTAAACTTGGCCAGCCACAGCTGAAACCAATGATTTATTGTATTGCTATTTTGGCAATTGAATTTCACCCCAGAACAAAATACATGTTTTGGCAGACAATATTATACTTTGCCAGCCACAGTTGAAATCACTGATTTATGGTATTGCTATTTTGGCAATTGAATTTCACCCCAGAACAAAATATATGTTTTGGCGGATACTATTATACTTTGCCAGCCACCACTGGAACACCAGATTCAGGGTATCGCTATTTTGGCAATTGAATATCATCCCAGAAAAAAAATTTACCCTTTGCAGGACACTATTAAACTTGGCCAGCCACAGCTGAAACCAATGATTTATTGTATTGCAATTTTGGCAATTGAATTTCACCCCAGAACAAGAAAAATGTTTTGGCGGACAAAATTATCTTTTGCCGGCCACAGCAGTGATTCCAGATTTATGTATTGCTTTTTTGGCAATTGAATTTCACCCCAGAACAAAATATATATGTTTTGGCGGACAATATTATACTTTGCCAGCCACAGCTGAAACCACTGATTTATGGTATTGCTATTTTGCCAATTGAATTTCACCCCAGAACAAAATATATTTTTTGGCGGATACTATTATACTTTGCCAACCACCACTGGAACACCAGATTCAGGGTATTGCTATTTTGGCAATTGAATTTCACCACAGAACAAAATTTACCCTTTAAAGGACAGATTAACACTTGGCCTGCCACAGTTTAGACACCAGATTCAAGGAATTGCTATTTTGGCAATTGAATTTCACCCCAGAACAAAATATTTCCTTTTACAGACACATTAACACTTGGCCTGCAACAGTTGGGACACCAGATTAAGGGTATTGCTATTTTGGCATGTTAATTTCACCCCAGAACAAAATATATGTTTTGGCGGACACTATTATACTTTGCAAGCCATAGCTGTGACACCAGATTTATGGTATTGCTATTTTGGCAATTGTAATTCACCCCAGAACAAAATATATGTTTTGGCGGACAATATTATACTTTGCCAGCCACGGCTGTGACACCAGATTTATGGTATTGCTATTTTGGCAATATAATTCAACCCCAGAACAAAATATATGTTTTGGTGGACACTATTATACTTTGCCAGCCACTACTGGAACACTAGATTCATGGTATTGCTATTTTGGCAATTTAATTTCACCCCAGACCAAAATATATCCTTTTAAGGACACTTAGCCTGCAACTGCTGGACACCAGATTCAGGGTATTGCTATCTTGGCAATTGAATTTCACCCCAGAACAAAATATATGTTTCGGCGGACACTATTATACTTTGCCAGCCACTACTGGAACACCAGAATCAGGGTATTGTTATTTTTGCAATTGAATTTCACCCCAGAACAAAATATACCCTTTAAAGGACAGATTAACACTTGGCCTGCCACAGCTGGGACACCAGATTCAGGGTATTGCTATTTTGGCAAATTAATTTGACCCCAGAACAACATATACCCTTTTACAAACAGTTTATCACTTGGCCTGAAACTGCTGGAACACCAGATTCAGGGTATTGCTATTTTTGCAATTGAATTTCACCCCAGAACAAAATATATATTTTGGCGGACAACATTATACTTTGCCAGCCACAATTTTGACACCAGATGTATGGTATTGCTATTTTGGAAATTGCATTTCACCCTAGTACAAAATATATGTTTTGGCGGACAATATTATGCTTTGCCAGCCATAGCTGTGACACCAGATTTATGGTATTGCTATTTTGGCAATTGAATTTCACCCCAGAACAAAATATATGTTTTGGCGGACAATATTATTCTTTGCCAGCCACAGCTGTGACACCAGATTTATGGTATTGCTATTTTTGCAAATGAATTTCACCCCAGAACAAAATATATGTTTTGGCAGACGCTAATATACTTTGCCAGGCACAACTGCATCACCAGATTCAAGGTATTGCTATTTAGGCAATTGAATTTTACCCCAGAACAAAATATACCCTTTTACGGTCAGATTAACACTTGGCCTGCAGCAGCTGGGACACCAGATTCAGGGTATTGCTATTTTGGCAATTGATTTAGACCCCAGAACAAAATATATGTTTTGGCGGACACTTTTATACTTTACCAGCCACTACTGGAACACCAGATTCAGGGTATTGTTATTTTGTCAATTGAATTTCACCCCAGAACAAAATATATGTTTTGGCGGACAAAATTATCCTTTGCCAGCCACAGCTGTGATACCAGATTTATGGTATTGCTTTTTTGGCAATTGAATTTCACCCCAGAACAAAATATATGTTTTGGCGGAAAATATTATACTTTGCCAGCCACAGCTGTGACACCAGATTTATGGTATTGCTATTTTGGCAATTGAATTTCACCCCAGAACAAAATATATGTTTTGGCAGACACTATTATACTTTGCCAGCCACTACTGGAACACTAGATTCAGGTTATTGCTATTTTGGCAATTGAATTTCACCCCAGAACAAAATATATGTTTTGGTGGACACTATTATACTTTGACAGCCACTACTGGATCACCAGATTCAAGGTATTGCTATTTTGGCAATTGAATTTCACCCCAGAACAAAATATTTCCTCTTACGGACAGATTAACACTTGGACTGCAACAGCTGGGACACCAGATTCAGGTATTGCTATTTTGGCAATTAAATTTCAACCCAGAACAAAATATATGTTTTGGCGGACAAAATTATACTTTGCCAGCCACAGGTGTGACACCAGATTTAAGGTATTGCTATTTTGGCAATTGAATTTCACCCTAGAACAAAATATATGTTTTGGCGGACAATATTATACTTTGCCAGCCACTACTGGAACACCAGATTGAAGGTATTGCTATTTTGGCAATTGAATTTCCACTTAGAAAAAAATATACCCTTTTACAGACAGATTAACACTTGGCCTGGAACAGCTGGGACACCAGATTCAGGGTATTGCTATTTTGGCAATTGAATTTCACCACAGAACAAAATATATGTTTTGGTGGACAAAATTATACTTTGCCAGCCACAGCTGTGACACCAGAGTTACGGTATTGCTATTTTGGCAATTGAATTTCACACTAGAACAAAAGATATGTTTTGGTGGACAATATTATACTTTGCCAACCACGGCCGTGACATCAGATTTATGGTATTGCTATTTTGGCAATTGAATTTAACCCCAGAACAAAATATATGTTTTATCGGACACTGTTATACTTTGCCATCCACTACTGGAACTCCAGATTCAAGGTATTGCTATTTTGGTAATTGAATTTCACTCCAGAACAAAATATATCCTTTTAAGGACAGATTAACACTTAGCCTGCAACTGCTGGAACACCAGATTCAGGGTATTGCTATTTTGGCAATTGAATTTTACCCCAGAACAAAATATATCCTTTTAAGGACAGATTAACACTTGGCCTGCCACAGCTGGGACACCAGATTCAGGGTATTGCTATTTTGGCAAATGAATTTGACCCCAGAACAAGATATATGTTTTGGCGGACAACATTATACTTTGCCAGCCACAGCTGTGACACCAGATTTATGGTATTGCTATTTTGGAAATTGCATTTCACCCTAGAACAAAAAAAATGTTTTGGCGGACAAAATTATACTTTGCCAGCCACAGGTGTGACACCAGATTTATGGCATTTCTATTTTGGCAATTGAATTTCACCCCAGAACAAAATATATGTTTTGGCGGACACTATTATAGGTTGCCAGCCAGTGCTGTGACACCAGATTTATGGTATTGCTATTTTGGCAATTGAATTTCACCCCAGAACAAAATATATGTTTTGACGGACACTATTATACTTTGCCAGCCACTACTGGAACACCACATTCAGGGTATTGTTATTTTGTCAATTTAATTTCACTACAGAAAAAAATATACCCTTTGCAGCACACTATTAAACTTGGCCAGCCATAGCTGAAACCACTGATTTATGGTATTGCTATTTTGTCAATTGAATTTCACCCCAGAACAAAATATATGTTTTGGCAGACACTATTATAGTTTGCCAGCCAGTGCTGTGACACCAGATGTATATTATTGCTATTTTGGCAATTGAATTTTACCCCAGGACAAAATATACCCTTTGCAGCACACTATTAAACTTGGCCAGCCACAGCTGAAACCACTGATTTATGGTATTGCTATTTTGGCAAATGAATTTGACCCCAGAACAACATATACCCTTTTACGAACAGTTTAACACTTGGCCTGAAACTGGCTGGAACACCAGATTCAGGGTATTGCTATTTTTGCAATTGAATTTCACCCCAGAACAAAATATATGTTTTGGCGGACAACATTATACTTTGCCAGCCACAATTTTGACACCAGATGTATGGTATTGCTATTTTGGAAATTGCATTTCACCCTAGAACAAAATATATGTTTTGGCGGACAATATTATGCTTTGCCAGCCATAGCTGTGACACCAGATTTATGGTATTGCTATTTTGGCAATTGAATTTAACCCCAGAACAAAATATATGTTTTGGCGGACACTAATATACTTTGCCAGCCATAGCTGTGACACCAGATTTATGGTATTGCTATTTTGGCAATTGAATTTAACCCCAGAACAAAATATATGTTTTGGCGGACAGTAATATACTTTGCCAGCCACAACTGGATCACCAGATTCAAGGTATTGCTATTTAGGCAATTGAATTTTACCCCAGAACAAAATATACCCTTTTACGGTCAGATTAACACTTGGCCTGCAGCAGCTGGGACACCAGATTCAGGGTATTGTTATTTTGGCAATTGAATATCACCCCAGAACAAAATATACCCTTTGCAGGACACTATTAAACTTGGCCAGCCACAGCTGAAACCACTGATTTATCGTATTGCTATTTTGGCAATTGAATTTCACCCCAGAACAAGATATATGTTTTGGCGGACAAAATTATCCTTTGCCAGCCACAGCTGTGATACCAGATTTATTGTATTGCTTTTTTGGCAATTGAATTTCACCCCAGAACAAAATATATGTTTTGGCGGACAAAATTATACTTTGCCAGCCACAGCTGTGACACCAGATTTACATTATTGCTATTTTGGCAAGTGAATTTCACCCTAGAACAAAATATATGTTTTGGCGGACAATATTATACTTTGCCAGCCACTACTGGAACACCAGATTCAAGGTATTGCTATTTTGGCAATTGAATTTCACCCCAGAACAAAATATATGTTTTGTTGGACACTATTATACTTTGACAGACACTACTGGAACACCAAATTCAAGATTTTGCTATTTTGGCAATTGAATTTCCCCTTAGAAAAAAATATACCCGTTTACAGACAGATTAACACTTGGCCTGCAACAGCTGGGACACCAGATTCAGGGTATTGCTATTTTGGCAATTGAATTTCACCCCAGAACAAAATATTTCCTTTTACGGACAGATTAACACTTGGCCTGCAACAGCTGGGTCACCAGATTCAGGGTATTGCTATTTTGGCAATTGAATTTCACTCCGAAACAAAATATACCCGTTTACGAAAAGATGAACACTTGGCCTGCAACTGCTGGAACACCAGATTCAGGGTATTGCTATTTTGGCAATTGAATTTCACCATAGAACAAAATACATGTTTTGGTGGACACCATGATACTTTGCCAGCTACTACTGGAACACCAGATTCAGGGTATTGCTATTTTGGCAATTGAATTTCACCCCACAACAAAATATACCTTTTTTTTCGAACAGATTAAAAATGGCCTGCAACATCTAGGACAGCAGATTCAGAGAATTGCTATTTTGGCAACTGAATTTCACCCCAGAACAAAATATATGTTTTGGCGGACAATATTATACTTTGCCAGCCACATCTGTGACACCAGAATTATGGAATTGCTATTTTGGCAATTGAAATTCACCCCTGAACAAAATATATGTTTTGGCTGACACTATTATACTTTGCCATCCAATACTGGAACACCAGATTCAAGGTTTTGCTATTTTGGCAATTGAATTTCACCCCAGAACAAAATATTTCCTCTTACGGACAGATTAACACTTGGACTGCAACAGCTGGGACACCAGATTCAGGTATTGCTATTTTGGCAATTGAATTTCACCCCAGAACAAAATATATGTTTTGGCGGACACTATTATACTTTGCCAGCCACTACTGGAACATCAGATTCAGGGTATTGCTATTTTGGCAATTGAATTTCACCCCAGAACAAAATATACCCTTTGCAGGACACTATTAAACTTGGCCAGCCACAGCTGAAACCACTGATTTATGGTATTGCTATTTTGGCAATTTAATTTAACCCCAGAACAAAATATATGTTTTTGCGGAAACTATTATACTTTGACAGCCACGACTGGAACACCAGATTCAGGGTATTTCTATTTTGGCAATTTAATTTTACCCCAGAACAAAATATACCCTTTAAAGGACACATTAACACTTGGTCTGCCACAGCTGGGACACCAGATTCAGGGAATTGCTATTTTGGCAATTGAATGTCACTCCAGAACAAGATATACCCTTTTACGAACAGATTAACACTTGGCCTGCAACTGCTGGAACACCAGATTCAGGGTATTGCTATTTGGCAATTGAATTTCACCCCACAACAAAATATATGTTTTGGCGGACACTATTATACTTTGCCAGCCACAATTGTGACACCAGTTTAATGGTTTTGCTATTTTTTCAATTGAATTTCACCCCAGAACAAAATATATGTTTTGGCGGACAATATTATACTTTGCCAGCCACAGCTGTGACACTAGATTTTTGGTATTGCTATTCTTGCAATTGAATTTCACCCCAGAACAAAATATTTCCTTTTACGGACAGATAAACACTTGGCCTGCAACAGCTGGGACACCAGATTCAGGGTATTGCTATTTTGGCAATTGAATTTCACCCCAGAACAAAATATACCCTTTTACGAACAGATTAACACTTGGCCTTCAACTGCTGGAACACCAGATTCAGGGTATTGCTATTTTGGCAATTGAATTTCACCCCACAACAAAATATATGTTTTGGCGGACAACATTATATTTTGCCAGCCACAGCTGTGACACCAGATTTATGGTATTTTTATTTTGGCAATTGAATTTAAGCCCAGAACAAAATATATGTTTTGACGGACACTATAATACCTTGCCAGCCACTAATGGAACACCAGATTCATGGTATTGCTTTTTTGGCAATTGAATTTCACCTCAGAACAAAATATACCCTTTTACGGACAGATTAACACTTGGACTGCAACAGCTGGGACACCAGATTCAGGCTATTGCTATTTTGGCAATTGAATTTCACCCCCGAACAAAATATATGTTTTGGCGGACAAAATTATACTTTTCCAGCCACAGCTGTGACACCAGATTTATAGTATTCCTATTTTGGCAATTGAATTTCACCACAGAAGGAAATATATGTTTTGGCGGACAATATTATACTTTGCTAGCTACAGCTATGATAGCAGATTTATGGTATTGCTATTTTGACAATTGAAATTCCCACCAGAACTAAATATATGTTTTGGCTGACACTATTATACTTTGCCATCCACTACTGGAACACTAGATTCAAGGTATTGCTATTTTGGCAATTGAATTTCACCCCAGAACAAAATATTTCCTTTTACGGACAGATTAACACTTGGCCTGCAACAGCTGGGACACCAGATTCAGGGTATTGCTATTTTGGCAATTAAATTTCACCCCAGAACAAAATATTCCCTTTTAAGCACAGATTAACACTTGGCCTGCAACTGCTGGAACACCAGATTCAGGGTATTGCTATATTGGCAATTGAATTTCACCCTAGAACAAAATATATGTTTTGGCGGACAATATTATACTTTGCCAGTGACTGCTGGAACACCAGGTTCAGGGTATTGCTATTTTGGCAATTGAATTTCACCACAGAACAAAATATACATTTTTTTCGGGCAAATTAACACTTGGCCTGCAACAGCTGGGACAGCAGATTCAGGGTATTGATATTGTGGCAACTGAATTTCACCCCAGAACAAAATATATGTTTTGGCGGACAACATTATACTTTGCCAGCCACAGCTGTGTCACCAGATTTATGGTATTGCTATTTTGGAAATTGCATTTCCCCTAGAACAAAATATATGTTTTGGCGGACAACAATATACTTTGCCAGCCACAGCTGTGACACCATATTTATGGTATTGCTATTTTGGCAATTGAATTTCACCCCTGAACAAAATATATGTTTTGGCGGACACTATTATACTTTGCCAGCCACTACTGGAACACCAGATTCAGGGTATTGTTATTTTGGCAATTGAATTTTACCCCAGAACAAAATATACACTTTAAAGGACAGATTAACACTTGGCCTGCCACAGCCGGGACATCAGATTCAGGGTATTGCTATTTTGGCAAATTAATTTGACCCCAGAACAAGATATACCCTTTTACGAACAGATTAACACTTGGTCTGCAACTGCTGGAACACCAGATTCAGGGTATTGCTATTTTGGCAATTGAATTTCACCCCAGAACAAAAATTATGTCTGGGAGGACAACATTATACTTTGCCAGCCACAGCTGTGACACCAGAATTATGGTATTGCTATTATGGAAATTGCTTTTAACCCTAGAACAAAATATATGTTTTGGCAGACAATATTATACTTTGCCAGCCATGGCTGTGACACCAGATTTATGATATTGCTTTTTTGGCGATTATATTTTGTCTCTGAGTGAAATTCATGTTTTGGCGGACAATATTATACTTTGCCAGCCACAGCTGTGACACCAAATTTATGGTATTGCTATTTTGGCAATTGAATTTCATCCAAGAAAAAATATACTTGTTTTGGTGGACACTATTATACTCTGCCAGCCTCTACTGGAACACCAGATTCAGGGTATTGCTATTTTGGCAATTGAGTTTTATCCCAGAACAAAATATACCCTTTAAAGGACAGATTAACACTTGGTCTGCCACAGCTGGGACACCAGATTCAGGGTATTGCTATTTTGGCAATTGAATGTCACCCCAGAACAAGATATACCTTTTTACGAACAGATTAACACTTGGCCTGCAACTGCTGGAACACCAGATTCAGGGTATTGTTATTTTGGCAACTGAATTTCACCCCAGAACAAAATATATGTTTTGGCGGACAACATTATACTTTGCCAGCCACAGCTGTGACACCAGATTTATGGTATTGCTATTTTGGAAATTGCATTTCCCCTAGAACAAAATATATGTTTTGGCGGACAACATTATACTTTGCCAGCCACAGCTGTGACACCATATTTATGGTATTGCTATTTTGGCAATTGAATTTCACCCCTGAACAAAATATACCCTTTTGCGGACAGATTAACACTTGGCCTGCAACAGCTGTGACACAAGATTTATGGTATTGCTATTTTGGCAATTGAATTTCACCCTAGAACAAAATATATGTTTTGGCGGACAATATTATACTTTGCCAGCCACAGCTGTGACACCAGATTTATGGTATTGCTATTTTGGCAATTGAATTTCACCCCAGAACAAAATATACCCTTTTACGAACAAATTAACACTTGGCCTGCAACTGCTGGAACACCAGATTCAGGGTATTGCTATTTTGGCAATTGAATTTCACCCTAGATCAAAATATATGTTTTGGCGGACAATATTATACTTTGCCAGCCACAGCTGTGACACCAGATTTATGGTATTAAAATTTTGGCAATTGAATTTCACCCTAGAACAAAATAAATGTTTTGTCGGACAATATTATACTTTGCCAGCCACAGCTGTGACACCAGATTTATGGTATTGCTATTTTGGCAATTGCAGTTTACCCTAGAACAAAATATATGTTTTGGCGGACAATATTATACTTTGCCAGCCACAGCTGTGACACCAGATTTATGGTATTGCTATTTTGGCAATTGAATTTCACCCTAGAACAAAATATATGTTTTGGCTGACACTATTATACTTTCCTATGCACTACAGGAACACCAAATTCAAGGTATCGCTATTTTGCCAATTGAATTTCACCCCAGAACAAAATATTTCCTTTAACGGACAGATTAACATTTGGCCTGCAACAGCTGGTTCACCGGATACAAGTTATTGCTGTTTTGACAATTGAATTTCACCCCAGAACAAAATATATGTTTTGGCGGACACTATTATACTTTGCCAGCCACTACTGGAACACCAGATTCAGGGTATTGTTATTTTGGCAATTGAATTTCACCCCAGAACAAAATATACCCTTTGCAGGACACTATTAAATTTGGCCAGCCACAGCTGAAACCACTGATTTATGATATTGCTATTTTGGCAATTGAATTTCACCCCAGAACAAAATATACGTTTTGGCGGACACTATTATACTTTGCCAGCAACTGCTTGAACACCAGATTCAGGGTATTGCTATTTTGGCAATTGAATTTCACCCCAGAACAAAATACATGTGTTGGTGGACACTATTATACTTTGCCAGTGACTGCTGGATCATCAGATTCAGGGTATTGCTATTTTGGCAATTGAATTTCACCCCAGAACAAAATATACATTTTTTTCGGACAGATTAACACTTGGCCTGCAACAGCTGGGACAGCAGATTCAGGGTATTGCTATTTTGGCAACTGAATTTCACCCCAGAACAAAATATATGTTTTGGCGGACAACATTATACTTTGCCAGCCACAGCTGTGACACCAGATTAATGGTATTGCTATTTTGGAAATTGCATTTCCCATAGAACAAAATATATATTTTGGCGGACAATATTATACTTTGTCAGCCGCAGCTATGACACTAGATTTATGGTATTGCTCTTTTGGCAATTGAATTTCACCCTAGAACAAAATATATGTTTTGGCTGACACTATTATACTTTCCTATGCACTACAGGAACACCAAATTCAAGGTATCGCTATTTTGGCAATTGAATTTCACCCCAGAACAAAATATTTCCTTTAACGGACAGATTAACATTTGGCCTGCAACAGCTGGTTCACCGGATTCAAGTTATTGCTGTTTTGACAATTGAATTTCACCCCAGAACAAAATATATGTTTTGGCGGACACTATTATACTTTGCCAGCCACTACTGGAACACCAGATTCAGGGTATTGTTATTTTGGCAATTGAATTTCACCCCAGAACAAAATATACCCTTTGCAGGACACTATTAAACTTGGCCATCCACAGCTGAAACCACTGATTTATGATATTGCTATTTTGGCAATTGAATTTCACCCCAGAACAAAATATACGTTTTGGCGGACACTATTATACTTTGCCTGCCACTACTGGAACACCAAATTCAGGGTATTGTTATTTTGGCAATTGAATTTTACCCCAGAACAAAATATACCCTTTAAAGGACAGATTAACACTTGGCCTGCCACAGCCGGGACATCAGATTCAGGGTATTGCTATTTTGGCAAATTAATTTGACCCCAGAACAAGATATACCCTTTTACGAACAGATTAACACTTGGTCTGCAACTGCTGGAACACCAGATTCAGGGTATTGCTATTTTGGCAATTGAATTTCACCCCAGAACAAAAATTATGTCTGGGAGGACAACATTATACTTTGCCAGCCACAGCTGTGACACCAGAATTATGGTATTGCTATTATGGAAATTGCTTTTAACCCTAGAACAAAATATATGTTTTGGCAGACAATATTATACTTTGCCAGCCATGGCTGTGACACCAGATTTATGATATTGCTTTTTTGGCGATTATATTTTGTTCTGGGGTGAAATTCATGTTTTGGCGGACAATATTATACTTTGCCAGCCACAGCTGTGACACCAAATTTATGGTATTGCTATTTTGGCAATTGAATTTCATCCAAGAAAAAATATACTTGTTTTGGTGGACACTAATATACTCTGCCAGCCTCTACTGGAACACCAGATTCAGGTTATTGCTATTTTGGCAATTGAGTTTTATCCCAGAACAAAATATACCCTTTAAAGGACAGATTAACACTTGGTCTGCCACAGCTGGGACACCAGATTCAGGGTATTGCTATTTTGGCAATTGAATGTCACCCCAGAACAAGATATACCTTTTTACGAACAGATTAACACTTGGCCTGCAACTGCTGGAACACCAGATTCAGGGTATTGTTATTTTGGCAACTGAATTTCACCCCAGAACAAAATATATGTTTTGGCGGACAACATTATACTTTGCCAGCCACAGCTGTGACACCAGATTTATGGTATTGCTATTTTGGAAATTGCATTTCCCCTAGAACAAAATATATGTTTTGGCGGACAACATTATACTTTGCCAGCCACAGCTGTGACACCATATTTATGGTATTGCTATTTTGGCAATTGAATTTCACCCCTGAACAAAATATACCCTTTTGCGGACAGATTAACACTTGGCCTGCAACAGCTGTGACACAAGATTTATGGTATTGCTATTTTGGCAATTGAATTTCACCCCAGAACAAAATATACCCTTTTACGAACAAATTAACACTTGGCCTGCAACTGCTGGAACACCAGATTCAGGGTATTGCTATTTTGGCAATTGAATTTCACCCTAGATCAAAATATATGTTTTGGCGGACAATATTATACTTTGCCAGCCACAGCTGTGACACCAGATTTATGGTATTAAAATTTTGGCAATTGAATTTCACCCTAGAACAAAATAAATGTTTTGTCGGACAATATTATACTTTGCCAGCCACAGCTGTGACACCAGATTTATGGTATTGCTATTTTGGCAATTGAGTTTAACCCCAGAACAAAATGTATGTTTTGGCGGACAATATTATACTTTGCCAGCCACAGCTGTGACACCAAATTTATGGTATTGCTATTTTGGCAATTGAATTTCACCCCAGAACAAAATACATGTGTTGGTGGACACTATTATACTTTGCCAGTGACTGCTGGATCATCAGATTCAGGGTATTGCTATTTTGGCAATTGAATTTCACCCCAGAACAAAATATACATTTTTTTCGGACAGATTAACACTTGGCCTGCAACAGCTGGGACAGCAGATTCAGGGTATTGCTATTTTGGCAACTGAATTTCACCCCAGAACAAAATATATGTTTTGGCGGACAACATTATACTTTGCCAGCCACAGCTGTGACACCAGATTAATGGTATTGCTATTTTGGAAATTGCATTTCCCATAGAACAAAATATATGTTTTGGCGGACAATATTATACTTTGTCAGCCACAGCTATGACACTAGATTTATGGTATTGCTATTTTGGCAATTGAATTTCACCCCAGAACAAAATATATGTTTTAGCGGACACTATTATACTTTGCCAGCCACTACTGGAACACCAGATTCAAGGTATTGCTATTTTGGCAATTGAATTTCACCCCTGATCAAAATATACCCTTGTACGGACAGATTAACACTTGGCCAGCAACAGCTGTGACACCAGATTTATGGTATCGCTATTTTGGCAATTGAATTTTACCCTAGAACAAAATATATGTTTTGGCGGACAATATTATACTTTGCCAGCCACAGCTGTGATACAAGATTTATGGTATTGCTATTTTGGCAAATAAATTTCACCCTAGAACAAAATATATGTATTGGCGGACTATATTATACTTTGCCAGCCACAGCTGTGACAACAGATTTAAGGTATTGCTATTTAGGCAATTGAATTTCACCCCAGAACAAAATATATGTTTTGGCGGACAATATTGTACTTTGCCAGCAACAGCTGTGACACCAGATTCAAGGTATTGCTAGTTTGGCAATTGAATTTCACCCCAGAACAAAATATTTCCTTTTACGGACAGATTAACACTTGGTCTGCAACCAGCTAGGACACCAGATTAAGGGTATTGCTATTTTGGCAATTGAATTTCACCGCATAACAAAATATACCCTTTTACGAACAGATTAACGCTTGGCTCGTAACTGCTGATACACCAGATTAAGGGTATTGCTATTTTGGAAATTGATTTTCACCCAAGAACAAAATATATGTTTTGGCGGACAATATTATACTTTGCCAGACACAGCTGTGACACCAAATTTATGGTATTTCTATTTTGGCAATTGAATTTCACCGAAGAACAAAATACATGTTTTGGTGGACACTATTATACTCTGCGAGCCACTACTGGAACACTAGATTCAGGGTATTGCTATTTTGGCAATTGAATTTTACCCCAGAACAAAATATACCCTTTAAAGGACAGATTAACACTTGGTCTGCAACAGCTGGGACACCAGATTCAGGGTATTGCTATTTTGGCAATTGAATGTCACCACAGAACAAGATATACCCTTTTACGAACAGATTAACACTTGGCCTGCAACTGCTGGAACACCAGATTCAGGTATTGCTATTTTGGCAATTGAATTTCACCCCAGAACAAAATATATGTTTTGACGGACATTATGATATTTTGCCAGCTACAGCTGTGACACTAGATTTATGGTATTGCTATTTTGGCAATTGAATTTAACCCCAGATCAAAATATATGTTTTGGCGGACACTATTATACTTTGCCAGCCACTATTGGAACACCAGATTCACGGTATTGGAATTTTGGCAATTGAATTTCACTCCAGAACAAAATATACCCTTTTACGGACAAATTAACACTTGGCCTGCAACAGCTGGGACACCAGATTCAGGGTATTGCTATTTTGGCAACAGAATTTCACCCCAGAAAAAAATATATGTTTTGGTTGACAAAATTTTACTTTGCCAGCCACAGCTTTGACACCAGATTTACGGTATTGCTATTTTGGCAATTGAATTTCACCCTAGAACAAAATATATGTTTTGGCGGACAATATTATACTTTGCCAGCCACAGCTGTAACACCAGATTTATGTTATTGCTATTTTGGCAATTGAATTTCACAACAGAACAAAATATATGTTATTGCGGACAATATTATACTTTGACAGCTACAGCTGTGACAGCAGATTTATAGAACTGCTAGTTTGGCAATTGAAATTCACCCCAGAACAAAATATTTCCTTTTACGGACAGATTAACACTTGGCCTGCAACAGCTGGGTCACCAGATTCAGGGTATTGCTATTTTGGCAATTGAATTTCACCCCGGAACAAAATATACCCTTTTACGAAAAGATGAACACTTGGCCAGCTACTACTGGAACACCAGATTCAGGGTATTGCTATTTTGGCAATTGAATTTCACCCCACAACAAAATATACCTTTTTTTTCGAACAGATTAAAAATGGCCTGCAACAGCTGGGACAGCTGATTCAGAGAATTGCTATTTTGGCAACTGAATTTCACCCCAGAACAAAATATATGTTTTGGCGGACAATATTATACTTTGCCAGCCACATCTGTGACACCAGATTTATGGTAATTCTATTTTGACAATTGAATTTCACCCCAGAACAAAATATATGTTTTGGCGGACAAAATTTTACTTTGCCAGCCACAGCTGTGACACCAGATTTACAGTATTGCTATTTTGGTAATTGAATTTCACCACAGAACAAAATATATGTTTTGGCTGACACTATTATACTTTGCCATCCAATACTGGAACACCAGATTCAAGGTTTTGCTATTTTGGCAATTGAATTTCACCCCAGAACAAAATATTTCCTCTTACGGACAGATTAACACTTGGACTGCAACAGCTGGGACACCAGATTCAGGTATTGCTATTTTGGCAATTGAATTTCACCCCAGAACAAAATATATGTTTTGACGGACATTATGATAGTTTGCCAGCCACAGCTGTGACACTAGATTTATGGTATTGCTATTTTGGCAATTGAATTTCACCCCAGAACAAAATATATGTTTTTGCGAACACTATTATAGTTTGCCAGCCAGTGCTGGGACACCAGATTTATGGTATTGCTATTTTATCAATTGAATTTCACCCCAGAACAAAATATATGTTTTGGTGGACACTATTATAGTTTGCCAGCCAGTTCTGGGACACCAGATTCAAGGTATTGCTATTTTGGCAATTGAATTTCACTCCAGAACAAAATATTTCCTTTTACGGACAGATTAACACTTGGCCTGCAAAAGCTGGGTCACCAGATTCAGGGTATTGCTATTTTGGCAATTGAATTTCACCCCGGAACAAAATATACCCTTTTACGAAAAGATGAAGACTTGGCCTGCAACTGCTGGAACACCAGATATAGGGTATTGCTATTTTGGCAATTGAATTTCACCCTAGAACAAAATATATGTTTTAGCAGACAATATTATACTTTGCCAGCTACAGCTGTGACACCAAATTTATGGTATTGCTATTTTGGCAATTGAATTTCACCACAGAACAAAATACATATTTTGGTGGACACTATTATACTCTGCGAGCCACTACTGGAACACTAGATTCAGGGTATTGCTATTTTGGCAATTGAATTTTACCCCAGAACAAAATATACCCTTTAAAGGACAGATTAACACTTGGTCTGCAACAGCTGGGACACCAGATTCAGGGTATTGCTATTTTGGCAATTGAATGTCACCACAGAACAAGATATACCCTTTTACGAACAGATTAACACTTGGCCTGCAACTGCTGGAACACCAGATTCAGGGTATTGCTATTTTGGCAATTGAAATTCATCCCAGAACAAAATATATGTTTTGGTGGACAACATTATACTTTTCCAGCTACAGATGTGACACCAGATTTATGGTATTGCTATTTTGGCAATTGAATTTAACCCCAGAACAAAATATATGTTTTGGCGGACACTATTATACTTTGCCAGCCACTATTGGAACACCAGATTCACGGTATTGGAATTTTGGCAATTGAATTTCACCATAGAACAAAATATACCCTTTTACGGACAGATAAACACTTGGCCTGCAACAGCTGGGACACCAGATTCAGGTATTGCTATTTTGGCAATTGAATTTCACCCCAGAACAAAATATATGTGTTGGCGGACAATATTATACTTTGCCAGCTACAGCTGTGACAGCAGATTTATGGAATTGCTATTTTGGCAATTGAAATTCACCCCTGAACAAAATATATGTTTTGGCTGACACTATTATACTTTGCCATCCACTACTGGAACACCAGATTTAAGTTTTGCTATTTTGGCAATTGAATTTCACCCCAGAAAAAAATATTTCCTCTTACGGACAGATTAACACTTGGACTGCAACAGCTGGGACACCAGATTCAGGTATTGCTATTTTGGCAATTGAATTTCACCCCAGAACAAAATATATGTTTCGACGGACATTATGATAGTTTGCCAGCCACAGCTGTGACACTAGATTTATGGTATTGCTATTTTGGCAATTGAATTTCACCCCAGAACAAAATATATGTTTTTGCGGACACTATTATAGTTTGCCAGCCAGTGCTGGGACACCAGATTTATGGTATTGCTATTTTATCAATTGAATTTCACCCCAGAACAAAATATATGTTTTGGCGGACACTATTATAGTTTGCCAGCCCGTTCTGGGACACCAGATTTATGGTATTGCTATTTTATCAATTGAATTTCACCCCAGAACAAAATATATGTTTTGGTGGACACAATTATAGTTTGCCAGCCAGTTCTGGGACACCAGATTCAAGGTATTGCTATTTTGGCAATTGAATTTTACCATAGAACAAAATATACCCTTTTACTGACAGATAAACTCTTGGCCTGCAACAGCTGGGACACAAGATTCAGGGTATTGCTATTTTGGCAATTGAATTTCACCCCAGAACAAAATATATGTTTTGGCGGACAAAATTATACTTTGCCAGCCACAGCTGTGACACCAGATTTACGGTATTGCTATATTGGTAATTGAATTTCACCACAGAACAAAATATATGTTTTGGCGGACAATATTATACTTTGTCAACTACAGCTGTGACAGCAGATTTATGTAATTGCTATTTTGGCAATTGAAATTCACCCCTGAACAAAATATATGTTTTGGCTGACACTATTACACTTTGCCATCCACTACTGGAACACCAGATTCAAGGTTTTGCTATTTTGGCAATTGAATTTCACCCCAGAACAAAATATTTCCTCGTTACGGACAGATTAACACCTGCACTGCAACAGCTGGGACACCAGATTCAGGTATTGCTATTTTGGCAATTTAATTTCACCCCAGAACAAAATATATGTTTTGACGGACAGTATGATAGTTTGCCAGCCACAGCTGTGACACTAGATTTATGGTATTGCTATTTTGGCAATTGAATTTCACCCCAGAACAAAATATATGTTTTTGCGGACACTATTATAGTTTGCCAGCCAGTGCTGAGACACCAGTTTTATGGTATTGCTATTTTTTCAATTGAATTTCACCCCAGAACAAAATATATGTTTTGGTGGACACTTTTATAGTTTGCCAGCCAGTTCTGGGACACCAGATTAAAGGTATTGCTATTTTGGCAATTTAATTTCACTCCAGAACAAAATATTTCCATTTATGGACAGATTAACACTTGACCTGCAAAAGCTGGGTCACCAGATTCAGGGTATTGCTATTTTGGCAATTGAATTTCACCCCAGAACAAAATATATGTTTTGGCGGACAAAATTATACTTTGCCAGCCACAGCTGTGACACCAGATTTACGGTATTGCTATTTTTGTAATTGAATTTAACCACAGAACAAAATATATGTTTTTGCGGACAATATTATACTTTGCCAGCTACAGCTGTGACAGCAGATTTATGGAATTGCTATTTTGGCAATTGAAATTCACCCCTGAACAAAATATATGTTTTGGCTGACACTATTATACTTTGCCATCAACTACTGGAACACCAGATTCAAGGTTTTGCTATTTTGGCAATTGAATTTCACCCCAGAACAAAATATTTCCTCTTACGGACAGAATAACACTTGGACTGCAACAGCTGGGACACCAGATTCAGGTATTGCTATTTTGGCAATTTAATTTCACCCCAGAACAAAATATATGTTTTGGCGGACACTATTATACTTTGCCAGCCACTACTGGAACACCAGATTCAAGGTATTGCTATTTTGGCAATTGAATTTCACCATAGAACAAAATATACCCTTTTACGGACAGATAAACACTTGGCCTGCAACAGCTGGGACACAAGATTCAGGGTATTGCTATTTTGGCAATTGAATTTCACCCCAGAACAAAATATATGTTTTGGCGGACAAAATTATACTTTGCCAGCCACAGCTGTGACACCAGATTTACGGTATTGCTATTTTGGTAATTGAATTTCACCACAGAACAAAATATATGTTTTGGCGGACAATATTATACTTTGCCAGCCACAGCTGTGACACCAGATTTACGGTATTGCTATTTTGGTAATTGAATTTCACCACAGAACAAAATATATGTTTTGGCTGACACTATTATACTTTGCCATCCACTACTTGAACACCAGATTCAAGGTTTTGCTATTTTGGCAATTGAATTTCACCCCAGAACAAAATATTTCCTCTTACAGACAGATTAACACTTGGACTGCAACAGCTGGGACACCAGATTCAGGTCTTGCTATTTTGGCAATTTAATTTCACCCCAGAACAAAATATATGTTTTGACAGACACTATTATAGTTTGCCAGCCAGTGCTGGGACACCAGATTTATGGTATTGCTATTTTTGCAATTGAATTTCACCACAGAACAAAATATATGTTTTGGCGGACACTATTATACTTTGCCAGCCAGTGCTGGGACACCAGATTTATGGTATTGCTATTTAGGCAATTGAATTTCACCCCAGAACAAAATATATGTTTTGGCGGACACTATTATAGTTTGCCAGGGAGTGCTGGGACACCAGATTTATGGTATTGCTATTTTGGCAATTGAATTTCAACCCAGAACAAAATATATGTTTTGGCGGACAAAATTATACTTTGCCAGCCACAGCTGTGACACCAGATTTACGGTATTGCTATTTTGGTAATTGAATTTCACCACAGAACAAAATATATGTTTTGGCGGACAATATTATACTTTGCCAGCTACAGCTGTGACAGCAGATTTATGGAATTGCTATTTTGGCAATTGAAATTCATCCCTGAACAAAATATATGTTTTGGCTGACACTATTATACTTTGCCATCCACTACTGGAACACCAGATTCAAGGTTTTGCTATTTTGGCAATTGAATTTCACCCCAGAACAAAATATTTCCTCTTACCGACAGATTAACATTTGGACTGCAACAGCTGGGACACCAGATTCAGGTATTGCTATTTTGGCAATTTAATTTCACCACAGAACAAAATATATGTTTCGACGGACACTATGATAGTTTGCCAGCCACAGCTGTGACACTAGATTTATGGTATTGCTATTTTGGCAATTGAATTTCACCCCAGAACAAAATATATGTTTTTGCGGACACTATTATAGTTTGCCAGCCAGTGCTGGGACACCAGATTTATGGTATTGCTATTTTATCAATTGAATTTCACCCCAGAACAAAATATATGTTTTGGTGGACACAATTATAGTTTGCCAGCCAGTTCTGGGACACCAGATTCAAGGTATTGCTATTTTGGCAATTGAATTTCACCATAGAACAAAATATACCCTTTACTGACAGATAAACTCTTGGCCTGCAACAGCTGGGACACAAGATTCAGGGTATTGCTATTTTGGCAATTGAATTTCACCCCAGAACAAAATATATGTTTTGGCGGACAAAATTATACTTTGCCAGCCACAGCTGTGACACCAGATTTATGGTATTGCTATATTGGTAATTGAATTTCACCACAGAACAAAATATATGTTTTAGCGGACAATATTATACTTTGTCAGCTACAGCTGTGACAGCAGATTTATGTAATTGCTATTTTGGCAATTGAAATTCACCCCAGAACAAAATATATGTTTTGGCTGACACTATTATACTTTGCCATCCACTACTGGAACACCAGATTCAGGGTTTTGCTATTTTGGCAATTGAATTTCACCCCAGAACAAAATATTTCCTGTTACGGACAGATTAACACTTGGCACTGCAACAGCTGGGACACCAGATTCAGGTATTGCTATTTTGGCAATTGAATTTCACCCCAGAACAAAATATATGTTTTGACGGACAGTATGATAGTTTGCCAGCCACAGCTGTGACACTAGATTTATGGTATTGCTATTTTGGCAATTGAATTTCACCCCAGAACAAAATATATGTTTTGACGGACACTATTATAGTTTGCCAGCCAGTAGCTGAGACACCAGATTTATGGTATTGCTATTTTTGGCAATTGAATTTCACCCCAGAACAAAATATATGTTTTGGTGGACACTATTATAGCTTTGCCAGCCAGTTCTGGGACACCAGATTAAAGGTATTGCTATTTTGGCAATTGAATTTCACTCCAGAACAAAATATATCCATTTACGGACAGATTAACACTTGGCCTGCAACAGCTGGGACACCAGATTCAGGGTATTGCTATTTTGGCAATTGAATTTCACCCCAGAACAAAATATATGTTTTAGCGGACACAATTATACTTTGCCAGCCACAGCTGTGACACCAGATTTATGGTATTGCTATTTTGGCAATTGAATTTCACCCCAGAACAAAATATATGTTTTGACGGACAATATTATACTTTGCCAGCTACAGCTGTGACACCAGATTTATGGTATTGCTATTTTGGCAATTGAATTTCACCCCAGAACAAAATATATGTTTTGGCTGACACTATTATACTTTGCCATCAACTAGCTGGAACACCAGATTCAAGGTATTGCTATTTTGGCAATTGAATTTCACCCCAGAACAAAATATATCCTTTACGGACAGATATAACACTTGGCCTGCAACAGCTGGGACACCAGATTCAGGTATTGCTATTTTGGCAATTGAATTTCACCCCAGAACAAATATATGTTTTGGCGGACACTATGATACTTTGCCAGCCACAGCTGTGACACTAGATTTATGGTATTGCTATTTTGGCAATTGAATTTCACCCCAGAACAAAATATATGTTTTGCGGACACTATTATAGCTTGGCCAGCCAGCAGCTGGGACACCAGATTTATGGTATTGCTATTTTGGCAATTGAATTTCACCCCAGAACAAAATATATGTTTTGGCGGACACTATTATAGCTTTGCCAGCCACATGCTGGGACACCAGATTTATGGTATTGCTATTTTGGCAATTGAATTTCACCCCAGAACAAAATATATGTCTTTTACGGACAGTATTCACACTTGGCCTGCAACAGCTGGGACACCAGATTCAGGGTATTGCTATTTTGGCAATTGAATTTCACCCCAGAACAAAATATACCCTTTGACGGACAGATGAAGACTTGGCCTGCAACAGCTGGAACACCAGATTTAGGGTATTGCTATTTTGGCAATTGAATTTCACCCCAGAACAAAATATATGTTTTGGCGGACACTATGATACTTTGCCAGCTACTAGCTGGAACACCATGATTCAGGGTATTGCTATTTTGGCAATTGAATTTCACCCCAGAACAAAATATACCTTTTTTGTCGAACAGATTAAAACTTGGCCTGCAACAGCTGGGACACGCAGATTCAGGGTATTGCTATTTTGGCAATTGAATTTCACCCCAGAACAAAATATATGTTTTGCGGACACTATTATACTTTGCCAGCCACAGCTGAGACACCAGATTTATGGTATTGCTATTTTGGCAATTGAATTTCACCCCAGAATAAAATATATGTTTTGGCGGACACTATTATACTTTGCCAGCCACTAGCTGGAACACCAGATTCAAGGTATTGCTATTTTGGCAATTGAATTTCACCCTAGAACAAAATATACGCTTTTGACGGACAGTATGAACACTTGGCCTGCAACAGCTGGGACACCAGATTCAGGGTATTGCTATTTTGGCAATTGAATTTCACCCCAGAACAAAATATATGTTTTGGCGGACACTATTATACTTTGCCAGCCACAGCTGGGACACCAGATTTATGGTATTGCTATTTTGGCAATTGAATTTCACCCCAGAACAAAATATATGTTTTGGCGGACACTATTATACTTTGCCATGCCACTAGCTGGAACACCAGATTCATGGTATTGCTATTTTGGCAATTGAATTTCACCCCAGGAACAAAATATATGTTTTAGCGGACACTATTAATACTTGGCCTGCAACAGCTGGGACACCAGATTCAGGGTATTGCTATTTTGGCAATTGAATTTCACCCCAGAACAAAATATATGTTTTGGCGGACACTATGATACTTTGCCAGCCACAGCTGTGACACCAGATTTATGGTATTGCTATTTTGGCAATTGAATTTCACCCCAGAACAAAATATATGTTTTGGCGGACACTATTATACTTTGCCAGCCACTAGCTGGAACACCAGATTCAGGGTATTGCTATTTTGGCAATTGAATTTCACCCCAGAACAAAATATATGTTTTGACGGACACTATGAATACTTGGCCTGCAACAGCTGGGACACCAGATTCAGGGTATTGCTATTTTGGCAATTGAATTTCACCCCAGAACAAAATATATGTTTTGGCGGACACTATTAATACTTGGCCAGCCACAGCTGGGACACCAGATTTATGGTATTGCTATTTTGGCAATTGAATTTCACCCCAGAACAAAATATATGTTTTGGCGGACACTATTATACTTTGCCAGCCACAGCTGGAACACCAGATTCATGGTATTGCTATTTTGGCAATTGAATTTCACCCCAGAACAAAATATATGTTTTTGCAGACACTATTAATCTTGGCCTGCAACAGCTGGGACACCAGATTCAGGGTATTGCTATTTTGGCAATTGAATTTCACCCCAGAACAAAATATATGTTTTGACGGACACTATGTATACTTGGCCAGCCACAGCTGGGACACCAGATTTATGGTATTGCTATTTTGGCAATTGAATTTCACCCCAGAACAAAATATATGTTTTGGCGGACACTATTATACTTTGCCAGCCAGCAGCTGGGACACCAGATTTATGGTATTGCTATTTTGGCAATTGAATTTCACCCCAGAACAAAATATATATGTTTTGGCGGACACTATTAATACTTGGCCAGCAACAGCTGGGACACCAGATTTAGGGTATTGCTATTTTGGCAATTGAATTTCACCCCAGAACAAAATATATGTTTTGACGGACACATTATACTTTGCCAGCCACAGCTGTGACACCAGATTTATGGTATTGCTATTTTGGCAATTGAATTTCACCTCAGAACAAAATATATGTTTTGGCGGACACTATTATACTTTGCCAGCCACAGCTGGGACACCAGATTTATGGAATTGCTATTTTGGCAATTGAATTTCACCCCAGAACAAAATATATGTTTTGGCTGGACACTATTATACTTTGCCATGCCACTAGCTGGAACACCAGATTCAGGGTATTGCTATTTTGGCAATTGAATTTCACCCCAGAACAAAATATATCCTTTTACGGACAGATATAACATCTTGGCCTGCAACAGCTGGGACACCAGATTCAGGGTATTGCTATTTTGGCAATTGTAATTTCACCCCAGAACAAAATATATGTTTTGACGGACAGCTATGATACTTTGCCAGCCACAGCTGAGACACTAGATTTATGGTATTGCTATTTTGGCAATTGAATTTCACCCCAGAGCAAAATATATGTTTTGACGGACACTATTATAGTTTGCCAGCCACAGCTGTGACACCAGATTTATGGTATTGCTATTTTGGTAATTGAATTTCACCACAGAACAAAATATATGTTTTGGCGGACACTATTATGCTTCTGCAGCAGCTGAAATCACTAGATTCAGGTATTGCTATTTTGGCAATTGAATTTCACCCCAGTGAATGGCAAAATATATAGTTTTAGCGAACACTATATATTTTGTCCAGGAACAGCTGGGACACCAGATTTATGGTATTGCTATTTTGGCAATTGAATTTCACCCCAGAACAAAATATATGTTTTGGCGGACACTATAATACTTTGCCTAGCCACAGCTGGGACACCAGATTTATGGTATTGCTATTTTGGCAATTGAATTTCACCCCAGAACAAAATATATGTTTTGGCTGACACTATGATATCTTGGCCTGCAACAGCTGGGACACCAGATTCAGGGTATTGCTATTTTGGCAATTGAATTTCACCCCAGAACAAAATATATGTTTTGGCGGACACTATTAATACTTGGCCTGCAACAGCTGGGACACCAGATTCATGGTATTGCTATTTTGGCAATTGAATTCTCACCCCAGAACAAAATATATGTTTTGACGGACACTATGATATCTTGGCCAGCCACAGCTGGGACCACTAGATTTATGGTATTGCTATTTTGGCAATTGAATTTCACCCCAGAACAAAATATATGTTTTGGCGGACACTATGAATCTTGGCCTGCAACAGCTGGGACACCAGATTCAGGGTATTGCTATTTTGGCAATTGAATTTCACCCCAGAACAAAATATATGTTTTGGCGGACACTATTATATCTTGGCCAGCAACAGCTGGAACACCAGATTCAGGGTATTGCTATTTTGGCAATTGAATTTCACCCCAGAACAAAATATATGTTTTGGCGGACACTATGAATACTTGGCCTGCAACAGCTGGGACACTAGATTCAGGGTATTGCTATTTTGGCAATTGAATTTCACCCCAGAACAAAATATATGTTTTGGCGGACACTATTATATCTTTGCCAGCCACAGCTGGAACACCAGATTTATGGTATTGCTATTTTGGCAATTGAATTTCACCCCAGAACAAAATATATGTTTTGGCGGACACTATGATACTTTGCCTGCAACAGCTGAAACACCAGATTCATGGTATTGCTATTTTGGCAATTGAATTTCACCCCAGAACAAAATATATGTTTTGGCGGACACTATGAATCTTGGCCTGCAACAGCTGGGACACCAGATTCAGGGTATTGCTATTTTGGCAATTGAATTTCACCCCAGAACAAAATATATGTTTTGGCGGACACTATGAATCTTGGCCTGCAACAGCTGGGACACCAGATTCATGGTATTGCTATTTTGGCAATTGAATTTCACCCCAGAACAAAATATATGTTTTGGCGGACACTATTATATCTTTGCCAGCCACAGCTGGAACACCAGATTCAGGGTATTGCTATTTTGGCAATTGAATTTCACCCCAGAACAAAATATATGTTTTGGCGGACACTATGAATACTTGGCCTGCAACAGCTGGGACACCAGATTCAGGGTATTGCTATTTTGGCAATTGAATTTCACCCCAGAACAAAATATATGTTTTGCGGACACTATTATACTTTGCCAGCCACAGCTGGGACACCAGATTTATGGTATTGCTATTTTGGCAATTGAATTTCACCCCAGAACAAAATATATGTTTTGGCGGACACTATTATACTTTGCCAGCCACAGCTGGGACACCAGATTTATGGTATTGCTATTTTGGCAATTGAATTTCACCCCAGAACAAAATATATGTTTTGGCGGACACTATTATATCTTGGCCTGCCACAGCTGGAACACCAGATTCAGGGTATTGCTATTTTGGCAATTGAATTTCACCCCAGAACAAAATATATGTTTTGGCGGACACTATTAATACTTGGCCTGCAACAGCTGGGACACCAGATTCAGGGTATTGCTATTTTGGCAATTGAATTTCACCCCAGAACAAAATATATGTTTTGACGGACACTATGATATCTTGGCCAGCCACAGCTGGGACACTAGATTTATGGTATTGCTATTTTGGCAATTGAATTTCACCCCAGAACAAAATATATGTTTTGACGGACACTATTATACTTTGCCAGCCACAGCTGGAACACCAGATTTATGGTATTGCTATTTTGGCAATTGAATTTCACCCCAGAACAAAATATATGTTTTGGCGGACACTATTAATACTTGGCCTGCAACAGCTGGGACACCAGATTTATGGTATTGCTATTTTGGCAATTGAATTTCACCCCAGAACAAAATATATGTTTTGGCGGACACTATTATATCTTTGCCAGCCACAGCTGGGACACCAGATTCAGGGTATTGCTATTTTGGCAATTGAATTTCACCCCAGAACAAAATATATGTTTTAGCGGACACTATGAATCTTGGCCTGCAACAGCTGGGACACCAGATTCAGGGTATTGCTATTTTGGCAATTGAATTTCACCCCAGAACAAAATATATGTTTTGGCGGACACTATTATACTTTGCCAGCCACAGCTGGGACACCAGATTTATGGTATTGCTATTTTGGCAATTGAATTTCACCCCAGAACAAAATATATGTTTTGGCGGACACTATTAATACTTGGCCAGCTACAGCTGGGACACCAGATTTATGGTATTGCTATTTTGGCAATTGAATTTCACCCCAGAACAAAATATATGTTTTGGCGGACACTATTATACTTTGCCAGCCACAGCTGGAACACCAGATTCAGGGTATTGCTATTTTGGCAATTGAATTTCACCCCAGAACAAAATATATGCTTTTACGGACAGTATTAACACTTGGCCTGCAACAGCTGGGACACCAGATTCAGGTATTGCTATTTTGGCAATTGAATTTCACCCCAGAACAAAATATATGTTTTGGCGGACACTATGATATCTTTGCCAGCCACAGCTGAGACACCAGATTTATGGTATTGCTATTTTGGCAATTGAATTTCACCCCAGAACAAAATATATGTTTTGGCGGACACTATTAATACTTTGCCAGCCACAGCTGGGACACCAGATTTAGGGTATTGCTATTTTGGCAATTGAATTTCACCCCAGAACAAAATATATGTTTTGGCGGACACTATTAATACTTTGCCAGCCACAGCTGGGACACCAGATTTATGGTATTGCTATTTTGGCAATTGAATTTCACCCCAGAACAAAATATATGTTTTGGCGGACACTATTATACTTTGCCAGCCACAGCTGGAACACCAGATTTATGGTATTGCTATTTTGGCAATTGAATTTCACCCCAGAACAAAATATATGTTTTTACGGACAGTATTAACACTTGGCCTGCAACAGCTGGGACACCAGATTCAGGTATTGCTATTTTGGCAATTGAATTTCACCCCAGAACAAAATATATGTTTTGGCGGACACTATGATACTTTGCCAGCCACAGCTGTGAACACCAGATTTATGGTATTGCTATTTTGGCAATTGAATTTCACCCCAGAACAAAATATATGTTTTTGCGGACACTATTATATCTTGGCCAGCCAACAGCTGGGACACCAGATTCAGGGTATTGCTATTTTGGCAATTGAATTTCACCCCAGAACAAA
Source organism: Bufotes viridis (assembly GCA_033119425.1). Taxonomy (NCBI): domain Eukaryota; kingdom Metazoa; phylum Chordata; class Amphibia; order Anura; family Bufonidae; genus Bufotes; species Bufotes viridis. The sequence continues at coordinate 195,174,117 of CM065591.1, read as the reverse complement.
ATATATGTTTTGGCGGACACTATATAATCTTGGCCTGCAACAGCTGGGACACCAGATTCAGGGTATTGCTATTTTGGCAATTGAATTTCACCCCAGAACAAAATATATGTTTTGGCGGACACTATTATAGTCTTGGCCAGCAACAGCTGGGACACCAGATTCAGGGTATTGCTATTTTGGCAATTGAATTTCACCCCAGAACAAAATATATGTTTTGACGGACACTATTAATACTTTGCCAGCCAACAGCTGGGACACCAGATTTATGGTATTGCTATTTTGGCAATTGAATTTCACCCCAGAACAAAATATATGTTTTGGCGGACACTATTATATCTTGGCCAGCAACAGCTGGGACACCAGATTCAGGGTATTGCTATTTTGGCAATTGAATTTCACCCCAGAACAAAATATATGTTTTGGCGGACACTATTAATACTTGGCCTGCCACAGCTGGGACACCAGATTCATGGTATTGCTATTTTGGCAATTGAATTTCACCCCAGAACAAAATATATGTTTTGGCGGACACTATTAATACTTTGCCAGCCACAGCTGGGAACACCAGATTCATGGTATTGCTATTTTGGCAATTGAATTTCACCCCAGAACAAAATATATGTTTTAGCGGACACTATTATATCTTTGCCAGCAACAGCTGGGACACCAGATTTAGGGTATTGCTATTTTGGCAATTGAATTTCACCCCAGAACAAAATATATGTTTTGGCGGACACTATTATATCTTGGCCAGCCAGCAGCTGGGACACCAGATTTATGGTATTGCTATTTTGGCAATTGAATTTCACCCCAGAACAAAATATATGTTTTGGCGGACACTATGATATCTTGGCCTGCAACAGCTGGGACACCAGATTCAGGGTATTGCTATTTTGGCAATTGAATTTCACCCCAGAACAAAATATATGTTTTGGCGGACACTATTAAATCTTGGCCTGCAACAGCTGGGACACCAGATTCAGGGTATTGCTATTTTGGCAATTGAATTTCACCCCAGAACAAAATATATGTTTTGACGGACACTATTAATACTTGGCCTGCAACAGCTGGGACACCAGATTTAGGGTATTGCTATTTTGGCAATTGAATTTCACCCCAGAACAAAATATATGTTTTGACGGACACTATGAATCTTGGCCTGCAACAGCTGGGACACCAGATTCAGGGTATTGCTATTTTGGCAATTGAATTTCACCCCAGAACAAAATATATGTTTTGGCGGACACTATTATACTTTGCCAGCAACAGCTGAAACCACCAGATTCATGGTATTGCTATTTTGGCAATTGAATTTCACCCCAGAACAAAATATATGTTTTGACGGACACTATGAATACTTGGCCTGCAACAGCTGGGACACCAGATTCAGGTATTGCTATTTTGGCAATTGAATTTCACCCCAGAACAAAATATATGTTTTGACGGACACTATGATATCTTTGCCAGCCACAGCTGGGACACTAGATTTATGGTATTGCTATTTTGGCAATTGAATTTCACCCCAGAACAAAATATATGTTTTGGTGGACACTATTAATACTTTGCCAGCCACAGCTGGGACACCAGATTTATGGTATTGCTATTTTGGCAATTGAATTTCACCCCAGAACAAAATATATGTTTTTAGCGGACACTATGAATACTTTGCCTGCAACAGCTGGGACACCAGATTCATGGTATTGCTATTTTGGCAATTGAATTTCACCCCAGAACAAAATATATGTTTTGGCGGACACTATTATACTTTGCCAGCCACAGCTGGAAACCACTGATTTATGGTATTGCTATTTTGGCAATTGAATTTCACCCCAGAACAAAATATATGTTTTGGTGGACACTATGATACTTGGCCTGCAACAGCTGGAACACCAGATTCAGGGTATTGCTATTTTGGCAATTGAATTTCACCCCAGAACAAAATATATGTTTTTGCGGACACTATGAATACTTGGCCTGCAACAGCTGGGACACCAGATTCAGGGTATTGCTATTTTGGCAATTGAATTTCACCCCAGAACAAAATATATGTTTTGGCGGACACTATTATACTTTGCCAGCCACAGCTGAGACACCAGATTTATGGTATTGCTATTTTGGCAATTGAATTTCACCCCAGAACAAAATATATGTTTTGGCGGACACTATTATACTTTGCCAGCCACTAGCTGGAACACCAGATTCAGGGTATTGCTATTTTGGCAATTGAATTTCACCCCAGAACAAAATATACCTTTTACGGACACGATTAACACTTGGCCTGCAACAGCTGGGACACCAGATTCAGGGTATTGCTATTTTGGCAATTGAATTTCACCCCAGAACAAAATATATGTTTTGGCGGACACTATTATACTTTGCCAGCCACAGCTGTGACACCAGATTTATGGTATTGCTATTTTGGCAATTGAATTTCACCCCAGAACAAAATATATGTTTTGACGGACACTATGAATCTTTGCCAGCAACAGCTGGGACACCAGATTCAGGGTATTGCTATTTTGGCAATTGAATTTCACCCCAGAACAAAATATATGTTTTGGCGGACACTATTATACTTTGCCAGCCACTAGCTGGAACACCAGATTCATGGTATTGCTATTTTGGCAATTGAATTTCACCCCAGAACAAAATATATGTTTTGACGGACACGATTAACACTTGGCCTGCAACAGCTGGGACACCAGATTCAGGGTATTGCTATTTTGGCAATTGAATTTCACCCCAGAACAAAATATATGTTTTGACGGACACTATTATACTTTGCCAGCCACAGCTGTGACACCAGATTTATGGTATTGCTATTTTGGCAATTGAATTTCACCCCAGAACAAAATATATGTTTTGGCGGACACTATGTATACTTTGCCAGCCACAGCTGAGACACCAGATTCAGGGTATTGCTATTTTGGCAATTGAATTTCACCCCAGAACAAAATATATGTTTTGTCGGACACTATTAATACTTGGCCAGCAACAGCTGGGACACCAGATTCAAGGTATTGCTATTTTGGCAATTGAATTTCACCCCAGAACAAAATATATGCCTTTTACGGACAGTATTAATACTTGGCCTGCAACAGCTGGGACACCAGATTCAGGGTATTGCTATTTTGGCAATTGAATTTCACCCCAGAACAAAATATATGTTTTGGCGGACACTATTATACTTTGCCAGCCACAGCTGTGACACCAGATTTAGGGTATTGCTATTTTGGCAATTGAATTTCACCCCAGAACAAAATATATGTTTTGGCGGACACTATTATACTTTGCCAGCCACTACTGGGACACCAGATTCAGGGTATTGCTATTTTGGCAATTGAATTTCACCCCAGAACAAAATATATGCTTTTACGGACACGATTAATACTTGGCCTGCAACAGCTGGGACACCAGATTCAGGGTATTGCTATTTTGGCAATTGAATTTCACCCCAGAACAAAATATATGTTTTGGCAGACACTATTATAGTTTGCCAGCCACAGCTGGGACACCAGATTTATGGTATTGCTATTTTGGCAATTGAATTTCACCCCAGAACAAAATATATGTTTTGGCGGACACTATTATACTTTGCCAGCCACTGCTGGGACACCAGATTTAGGGTATTGCTATTTTGGCAATTGAATTTCACCCCAGAACAAAATATATGTTTTGGCGGACACTATTATAGCTTTGCCAGCAACAGCTGGGACACCAGATTTATGGTATTGCTATTTTGGCAATTGAATTTCACCCCAGAACAAAATATATGTTTTGGCGGACACTATTATACTTTGCCAGCCACAGCTGGGACACCAGATTTAGGGTATTGCTATTTTGGCAATTGAATTTCACCACAGAACAAAATATATGTTTTGGCAGACACTATTATACTTGGCCAGCTACAGCTGAGACAACAGATTTATGGTATTGCTATTTTGGCAATTGAATTTCATCCCAGAACAAAATATATGTTTTGCTGGACACTATTATACTTTGCCAGCCACTACTGGAACACCAGATTCAAGGTATTGCTATTTTAGCAATTGAATTTCACCCCAGAACAAAATATATCCTCTTACGGACAGATTAACACTTGGCCTGCAACAGCTGGGACACCAGATTCAGGGTATTGCTATTTTGGCAATTGAATTTCACCCCAGAACAAAATATATGTTTTGACGGACACTATTATACTTTGCCAGCCACAGCTGAGACACTAGATTTATGGTATTGCTATTTTGGCAATTGAATTTCACCCCAGAACAAAATATATGTTTTTGATGAACACTATTATAGTTTGCCAGCAACAGCTGGGACACCAGATTCATGGTATTGCTATTTTGGTAATTGAATTTCACCCCAGAACAAAATATATGTTTTGGCGGACACTATTATACTTTGCCAGCCACAGCTGGGACACCAGATTCATGGTATTGCTATTTTGGCAATTAAATTTCACCCCAGAACAAAATATATGTTTTAACGGACACTATTATAGTTTGCTAGCCTGCAATACTGGGACACCAGATTTATGGATATTGCTATTTTGGCAATTGAAATTCCCCCAGAACAAAATATATGTTTTGGCTGACACTATTATACTTTGCCAGCCACTAGCTGGAACACCAGATTCAAGGTATTGCTATTTTGGCAATTGAATTTCACCCCAGAACAAAATATATGTTCTTAGCGGACACTATTAATACTTGGCCTGCAACAGCTGGGACACCAGATTCAGGTATTGCTATTTTGGCAATTGAATTTCACCCCAGAACAAAATATATGTTTTGACGGACATTATGATAGCTTGGCCAGCCACAGCTGGGACACCAGATTTATGGTATTGCTATTTTGGCAATTGAATTTCACCCCAGAACAAAATATATGTTTTTGCGAACACTATTATACTTTGCCAGCCACAGCTGGGACACCAGATTTATGGTATTGCTATTTTGGCAATTGAATTATTCCCAGAACAAAATATATGTTTTGGTGGACACTATTATACTTTGCCAGCCACTACTGGAACACCAGATTCAAGGTATTGCTATTTTGGCAATTGAATTTCACCCCAGAACAAAATATACCCTTTTACGGACAGATAAACACTTGGCCTGCAACAGCTGGGACACCAGATTCAGGGTATTGCTATTTTGGCAATTGAATTTCACCCCAGAACAAAATATATGTTTTGGCGGACACAATTATACTTTTGCCAGCCACAGCTGTGACACCAGATTTACGGTATTGCTATTTTGGCAATTGAATTTCACCACAGAACAAAATATATGTTTTGGTGGACACTATGATACTTTGCCAGCCACTAGCTGGAACACCAGATTCAGGGTATTGCTATTTTGGCAATTGAATTTCACCCCAGAACAAAATATACCTTTTTTGTCGAGACACGATTAAAACTTGGCCTGCAACAGCTGGGACAGCAGATTCAGGGTATTGCTATTTTGGCAATTGAATTTCACCCCAGAACAAAATATATGTTTTGCGGACAATATTATACTTTGCCAGCCACAGCTGTGACACCAGATTTATGGTAATGCTATTTTGGCAATTGAATTTCACCCCAGAACAAAATATATGTTTTGGCGGACACTATTATACTTTGCCAGCCACTACTGGAACACCAGATTCAAGGTATTGCTATTTTGGCAATTGAATTTCACCATAGAACAAAATATACCCTTTTACGGACAGATAAACACTTGGCCTGCAACAGCTGGGACACACAGATTCAGGGTATTGCTATTTTGGCAATTTAATTTCACCCCAGAACAAAATATATGTTTTGGCGGACAATATTATACTTTGCCAGCCACAGCTGTGACACCAGATTTACAGTATTGCTATTTTGGCAATTGAATTTCACCACAGAACAAAATATATGTTGTTGCGGACAATATTAATACTTTGCCAGCTACAGCTGTGACAGCAGATTCATGGAATTGCTATTTTGGCAATTGAAATTCACCCCTGAACAAAATATATGTTTTGGCTGACACTATTATACTTTGCCATCCACTACTGGAACAGCAGATTCAAGTTTTGCTATTTTGGCAATTGAATTTCACCCCAGAAAAAAATATTTCCTCTTACGGACAGATTAACACTTGGACTGCAACAGCTGGGACACCAGATTCAGGTATTGCTATTTTGGCAATTGAATTTCACCCCAGAACAAAATATATGTTTTGACGGACACTATTATAGTTTGCCAGCCACAGCTGTGACACTAGATTTATGGTATTGCTATTTTGGCAATTGAATTTCACCTCAGAACAAAATATATGTTTTTGCGGACACTATTATAGTTTGACAGCCAGTGCTGGGACACCAGATTTATGGTATTTCTATTTTATCAATTGAATTTCACCCCAGAACAAAATATATGTTTTGGCGGACACTATTATAGTTTGCCAGCCCGTTCTGGGGCACCAGATTTATGGTATTGCTATTTTGGCAATTGAATTTCACCCCAGAACAAAATATATGTTTTGGTGGACACAATTATAGTTTGCCAGCCAGTTCTGGGACACCAGATTCAAGGTATTGCTATTTTGGCAATTGAATTTCACCATAGAACAAAAATATACCCTTTACTGACAGATAAACTCTTGGCCTGCAACAGCTGGGACACAAGATTCAGGGTATTGCTATTTTGGCAATTGAATTTCACCCCAGAACAAAATATATGTTTTGGCGGACAAAATTATACTTTGCCAGCCACAGCTGTGACACCAGATTTACGGTATTGCTATTTTGGTAATTGAATTTCACCACAGAACAAAATATATGTTTTGGCGGACAATATTATACTTTGCCAGCTACAGCTGTGACAGCAGATTTATGGAATTGCTATTTTGGCAATTGAAATTCATCCCTGAACAAAATATATGTTTTGGCTGACACTATTATACTTTGCCATCCACTACTGGAACACCAGATTCAAGGTTTTGCTATTTTGGCAATTGAATTTCACCCCAGAACAAAATATTTCCTCTTACGGACAGATTAACATTTGGACTGCAACAGCTGGGACACCAGATTCAGGTATTGCTATTTTGGCAATTTAATTTCACCCCAGAACAAAATATATGTTTTGACGGACAGTATGATAGTTTGCCAGCCACAGCTGTGACACTAGATTTATGGTATTGCTATTTTGGCAATTGAATTTCACCCCAGAACAAAATATATGTTTTTGATGAACACTATTATAGTTTGCCAGCCATGGCTGTGACACCAGATTTACGGTATTGCTATTTTGGTAATTGAATTTCACCACAGAACAAAATATATGTTTTGGCGGACAATATTATACTTTGCCAGCTACAGCTGTGACAGCAGATTTATGGAATTGCTATTTTGGCAATTGAAATTCATCCCTGAACAAAATATATGTTTTGGCTGACACTATTATACTTTGCCATCCACTACTGGAACACCAGATTCAAGGTTTTGCTATTTTGGCAATTGAATTTCACCCCAGAACAAAATATTTCCTCTTACGGACAGATTAACACTTGGACTGCAACAGCTGGGAAACCAGATTCAGGTATTGCTATTTTGGCAATTGAATTTCACCCCAGAACAAAATATATGTTTTGACGGACATTATGATAGTTTGCCAGCCTCAGCTGTGACACTAGATTTATGGTATTGCTATTTTGGCAATTGAATTTCACCACAGAACAAAATATATGTTTTTGCGAACACTATTATAGTTTGCCAGCCAGTGCTGGGACACCAGATTTATGGTATTGCTATTTTGGCAAGTGAATTTAACCCCAGAACAAAATAGATGTTTTGGCGGACAATATTATAGTATGCCAGCCAGTGCTGGGACACCAGATTTATGGTATTGCTATTTTGGCAATTGAATTTCACCCCAGAATAAAATATATGTTTTGGCGGACACTATTATAGTTTGCCAGCCAGTGCTGTGACACCAGATTTATGTTATTGCTATTTTGGCAAGTGAATTTCACCCCAGAACAAAATATATGTTTTGGCGGACAATATTATAGTATGCCAGCCAGTGCTGGGACACCAGATTTATGGTATTGCTATTTTATCAATTGAATTTAACCCCAGAACAAAATATATGTTTTGGCGGACACTATTATAGTTTGCCAGCCACTACTGGAACACCAGATTGAAGGTTTTGCTATTTTGGCAATTGAATTTCACACAAGAACAAAATATTTCCTCTTACGGACAGATTAACACTTGGACTGCAACAGCTGGGACACCAGAATCAGGTATTGCTATTTTGGCAATCGAATTTCACCCCTGAACAAAATATATGTTTTGACGGACAGTATGATAGTTTGCCAGCCACAGCTATGAAACTAGATTTATGGTATTGCTATTTTTGCAATTGAATTTCACCCCAGAACAAAATATATGTTTTTGCGGACACTATTATAGTTTGCCAGCCAGTGCTGGGGCACCAGATTTATGGTATTGCTATTTTGGCAATTGAATTTCACCCCAGAACAAAATATATGTTTTGGCGAACACTATTATAGTTTGCCAGCCCGTTCTGGGACACCAGATTTATAGTATTGCCATTTTGGCAATTGAATTTCACCCCAGAACAAAATATATGTTTTGGTGGACACTATTATAGTTTGCCAGCCAGTGCTGGGACACCAGATTTAGGGGTTTGATATTTTGGCTAGTGAATTTCCCCCCAGAACAAAATATATGTTTTGGCAGACACTATTATAGTTTGCCAGCCAGTTCTGGGACACAAGATTTATGGTATTGCTATTTTGGCAAGTGAATTTCACCTCAGAACAAAATATATGTTTTGGCGGACAATATTATAGTTTGCCAGCCAGTGCTGGGACACCAGATTTATGGTATTGCTATTTTGGCAATTGAATTTCACCCCAGAACAAAATATATGTTTTGGCGGACACTATTATAGTTTGCCAGCCAGTGCTGGGACACCTGATTTAGGGTATTGCTATTTTGGCAAGTGAATTTCACCCCAGAACAAAATATATGTTTTGGCGGACACTATTATACTTTGCCATCCACTACTGGAACACCAGATTCAAGGTTTTGCTATTTTGGCAATTGAATTTCACCCCAGAACAAAATATTTCCTCTTACGGACAGATTAACACTTGGTTTGCAAAAGCTGGGGCACCAGATTCAGGTATTGCTATTTTGGCAATTTAATTTCACCCCAGAACAAAATATATGTTTTGACTGACAGTATGATAGTTTGCCAGCGACAGCTGTGACACTAGATTGATGGTATTTCTATTTTGGCAATTGAATTTCACCCCAGAACAAAATATATGTTTTTGCGGACACTATTATAGTTTGCCAGCCAGTGCTGGGACACCAGATTTATGGTATTGCTATTTTGGCAATTTAATTTCACCCCAGAACAAAATATATGTTTTGGCGGACACTATTATAGTTTGCCAGCCCGTTCTGGGACACCAGATTTATGGTATTGCTATTTTGGCAATTGAATTTCACACCAGAACAAAATATATGTTTTGGTGGACACTATTATAGTTTGCCAGCCAGTTCTGGGAATCCAGATTCAAGGCATTGCTTTTTTGGCAAGTGAATTTCACTCCAGAACAAAATATTTCCTTTTATGGACAGATTAACACTTGGCCTGCAAAAGCTAGGTCACCAGATTCAGGGTATTGCTATTTTGGCAATTGAATTTCACCCCGGAACAAAATATACACATTTACCAAAAGATGAAGACTTGGCCTGCAACTGCTGGAACACCAGATTCAAGGTATTGCTATTTTGGCAATTGAATTTCACTCCAAGAACAAAATATATGTTTTGGCGGCCAATATTATACTTTGCCAGCTACAGCTGTGACACCAAATTTATGGTATTGCTATTTTGGCAATTGAATTTCACAACACAAGAAACTATATGTTTTGGTGGACACCATGTTACTTGGCCAGCTACTACTGGAACACCAGATTCAGGGTATTGCTATTTTGGCAATTGAATTTCACCCCAGAACAAAATATACCTTTTTTTTTCGAACAGATTAAAACTTGGCCTGCAACAGCTGGGACAGCAGATTCAGGGAATTGCTATTTTGGCAACTGAATTTCACCCCAGAACAAAATAAATGTTTTGGCGGACACTATTATACTTTGCCAGCCACTACTGGAACACCAGATTCAAGGTATTGCTATTTTGGCAATTGAATTTCACCATAGAACAAAATATACCCTTTCACGGACAGATAAACACTTGGCCTGCAACAGCTGGGACACAAGATTCAGGGTATTGCTATTTTGGCAATTGAATTTCTCCCCAGAACAAAATATATGTTTTGGCGGATAATATTATACTTTGCCAGCTACAGCTGTGACAACAAATTTATGGTATTGCTATTTTGGCAATTGAATTTCACCCCAGAACAAAATACATGTTTTGGTGGACACCATGATACTTTGCCAGCTACTACTGAGACACCAGATTCAGGGTATTGCTATTTAGGCAATTGAATTTAACCCCAGAACAAAATATACCTTTTTTTCGAAAAGATCAAAAATTGGCCTGCAACAGCTGGGACAGCAGATTCAGGGAATTGCTATTTTGGCAATTGAATTTCACCCCAGAACAAAATATACCCTTTTTCGGACAGATTTAAACTAAGCCTGCAACTGCTGGAACACCAGATTCAGGGTATTGCTATTTTGGCAATTGAATTTCACCCCAGAACAAAATATATGTTTTGGTGGACACTATTATAGTTTGCCAGCCAGTGCTGGGACACCAGATTTAGGGGTTTGCTATTTTGGCAAGTGAATTTCTCCCCAGAACAAAATATATGTTTTGGCAGACACTATTATAGTTTGCCAGCCAGTTCTGGGACACAAGATTTATGGTATTGCTATTTTGGTAAGTGAATTTCACCCCAGAACAAAATATATGGTTTGGCGGACAATATTATAGTTTGCCAGCCAGTGCTGGGACACCAGATTTATGGTATTGCTATTTTGGTAAGTGAATTTCACCCCAGAACAAAATATATGTTTTGGCAGACACTATTATAGTTTGCCAGCCAGTGCTGGGACACCAGATTTATGGTATTGCTATTTTGGCAATTGAATTTCACCCCAGAACAAAATATATGTTTTGGCAGACACTATTATAGTTTGCCAGCCAGTGCTGGGACACCAGATTTAGGGGTTTGCTATTTTGGCAAGTGAATTTCCCCCAGAACAAAATATATGTTTTGGCAGACACTATTATAGTTTGCCAGCCAGTTCTGGGACACCAGATTCAAGGTATTGCTATTTTGGCAAGTGAATTTAACCCCAGAACAAAATATATGTTTTGGCGGACACTATTATACTTTGCCAGACACTAGTGGAACACCAGATTCAGGGTATTGTTATTTTGGCAAATGAATTTCACCACAGAACAAAATATACCCTTTGCAGGACACTATTAAACTTGGCCAGCCACAGCTGAAACCACTGATTTATGGTATTGCTATTTTGGCAATTGAATTTCACCCCAGAACAAAATATATGTTTTGGCGGACACTATTCTACTTTGCCAGCCACTACTGGAACCAAATTCAGGCTATTGCTATTTTATCATTTGAATTTTACCCCAGAAAAAAATATACTCTTTAAATGACAGATTAACACTTGGCCTGCCACAGCTGGGACGCCAGATTCAGGGTATTGCTATTTTGGCAATTGAATTTGACCCCAGAACAAAATATACCCTTTTACGAACAGATTAACACTTGGCCTGCAACTGCTGGAACACCAGATTCAGGGTATTGCTATTTTGGCAATTGAATTTCACCTCAGAACAAAATATATGTTTTGGCGGACACTATTATACTTTGCCAGTCACTAGAGGAACACCAGATTCAGGGTATTGTTATTTTGGCAAATGAATTTCACCACAGAACAAAATATACCCTTTGCAGGACACTATTAAACTAGTTTGCCAGCCAGTTCTGGGACAACAAATTCAAAGTATTGCTATTTTGGCAATTGAATTTCACCCCAGAACAAAATATATGTTTTGGCGGACACTATTCTACTTTGCCAGCCACTACTGGAACACCAAATTCAGGCTATTGCTATTTTATCATTTGAATTTTACCCCAGAAAAAAATATACTCTTTAAATGACAGATTAACACTTGGCCTGCCACAGCTGGGACGCCAGATTCAGGGTATTGCTATTTTGACAAATGAATTTGACCCCAGAACAAAATATATGTTTTGGCGGACACTATTATACTTTGCCAGCCACTACTGGAACACCAGATTCAAGGTATTGCTATTTTGGCAATTGAATTTCACCCCAGAACAAAACATACCCTTTTACGGACAGATTAACACTTGGCCTGCAACAGCTGTGACACCAGATTCAGGGTATTGCTATTTTGGCAATTGAATTTCACCCCAGAACAAAATATACCTTTTTTTTCGAACAGATTAAAACTTGGCCTGCAACAGCTGGGACAGCAGATTCAGGGAATTGCTATTTTGGCAACTGAATTTCACCCCAGAACAAAATATATGTTTTGCAGACAATATTATACTTTGCCAGCCACATCTGTGACACCAGATTTATGGTAATGCTATTTTGGCAATTGAATTTAACCCCAGAACAAAATATATGTTTTGGCGGACACTATTATACTTTGTCAGCCACTACTGGAACACCAGATTCAAGGTATTGCTATTTTGGCAATTGAATTTCACCATAGAACAAAATATACCCTTTTACGGACAGATAAACACTTGGCCTGCAACAGCTGGGACACAAGATTCAGGGTATTGCTATTTTGGCAATTGAATTTCTCCCCAGAACAAAATATATGTTTTGGCGGATAATATTATACTTTGCCAGCTACAGCTGTGACAACAAATTTATGGTATTGCTATTTTGGCAATTGAATTTCACCCCAGAACAAAATACATGTTTTGGTGGACACCATGATACTTTGCCAGCTACTACTGAGACACCAGATTCAGGGTATTGCTATTTAGGCAATTGAATTTAACCCCAGAACAAAATATACCTTTTTTTCGAAAAGATTAAAAATTGGCCTGCAACAGCTGGGACAGCAGATTCAGGGAATTGCTATTTTGGCAATTGAATTTCACCCCAGAACAAAATATACCCTTTTTCGGACAGATTTAAACTAAGCCTGCAACTGCTGGAACACCAGATTCAGGGTATTGCTATTTTGGCAAGTGAATTTCCCCCCAGAACAAAATATATGTTTTGGCAGACACTATTATAGTTTGCCAGCCAGTTCTGGGACACAAGATTTATGGTATTGCTATTTTGGTAAGTGAATTTCACCCCAGAACAAAATATATGGTTTGGCGGACAATATTATAGTTTGCCAGCCAGTGCTGGGACACCAGATTTATGGTATTGCTATTTTGGTAAGTGAATTTCACCCCAGAACAAAATATATGTTTTGGCAGACACTATTATAGTTTGCCAGCCAGTGCTGGGACACCAGATTTATGGTATTGCTATTTTGGCAATTGAATTTCACCCCAGAACAAAATATATGTTTTGGCAGACACTATTATAGTTTGCCAGCCAGTGCTGGGACACCAGATTTAGGGGTTTGCTATTTTGGCAAGTGAATTTCCCCCAGAACAAAATATATGTTTTGGCAGACACTATTATAGTTTGCCAGCCAGTTCTGGGACACCAGATTCAAGGTATTGCTATTTTGGCAAGTGAATTTAACCCCAGAACAAAATATATGTTTTGGCGGACACTATTATACTTTGCCAGACACTAGTGGAACACCAGATTCAGGGTATTGTTATTTTGGCAAATGAATTTCACCACAGAACAAAATATACCCTTTGCAGGACACTATTAAACTTGGCCAGCCACAGCTGAAACCACTGATTTATGGTATTGCTATTTTGGCAATTGAATTTCACCCCAGAACAAAATATATGTTTTGGCGGACACTATTCTACTTTGCCAGCCACTACTGGAACCAAATTCAGGCTATTGCTATTTTATCATTTGAATTTTACCCCAGAAAAAAATATACTCTTTAAACGACAGATTAACACTTGGCCTGCCACAGCTGGGACGCCAGATTCAGGGTATTGCTATTTTGGCAATTGAATTTGACCCCAGAACAAAATATACCCTTTACGAACAGATTAACACTTGGCCTGCAACTGCTGGAACACCAGATTCAGGGTATTGCTATTTTGGCAAGTGAATTTCACCCCAGAACAAAATATATGTTTTGGCGGACACTATTATACTTTGCCAGTCACTAGTGGAACACCAGATTCAGGGTATTGTTATTTTGGCAAATGAATTTCACCACAGAACAAAATATACCCTTTGCAGGACACTATTAAACTAGTTTGCCAGCCAGTTCTGGGACAACAAATTCAAAGTATTGCTATTTTGGCAATTGAATTTCACCCCAGAACAAAATATATGTTTTGGCGGACACTATTCTACTTTGCCAGCCACTACTGGAACACCAAATTCAGGCTATTGCTATTTTATCATTTGAATTTTACCCCAGAAAAAATATACTCTTTAAATGACAGATTAACACTTGGCCTGCCACAGCTGGGATGCCAGATTCAGGGTATTGCTATTTTGACAAATGAATTTGACCCCAGAACAAAATATACCCTTTACGAACAGATTAACACTTGGCCTGCAACTGCTGGAACACCAGATTCAGGGTATTGCTTTTTGGCAATTAAATTTCACCCCAGAACAAAATATATGTTTTGGCGGACACTATTATACTTTGCCAGCCACTACTGGAACACCAGATTCAAGGTATTGCTATTTTGGCAATTGAATTTCACCCCAGAACAAAACATACCCTTTTACGGACAGATTAACACTTGGCCTGCAACAGCTGTGACACCAGATTCAGGGTATTGCTATTTTGGCAATTGAATTTCACCCCAGAACAAAATATACCTTTTTTTCGAACAGATTAAAACTTGGCCTGCAACAGCTGGGACAGCAGATTCAGGAATTGCTATTTTGGCAACTGAATTTCACCCCAGAACAAAATATATGTTTTGCAGACAATATTATACTTTGCCAGCCACATCTGTGACACCAGATTTATGGTAATGCTATTTTGGCAATTGAATTTAACCCCAGAACAAAATATATGTTTTGGCGGACACTATTATACTTTGTCAGCCACTACTGGAACACCAGATTCAAGGTATTGCTATTTTGGCAATTGAATTTCACCATAGAACAAAATATACCCTTTTACGGACAGATAAACACTTGGCCTGCAACAGCTGGGACACAAGATTCAGGGTATTGCTATTTTGGCAATTGAATTTCTCCCCAGAACAAAATATATGTTTTGGCGGATAATATTATACTTTGCCAGCTACAGCTGTGACAACAAATTTATGGTATTGCTATTTTGGCAATTGAATTTCACCCCAGAACAAAATACATGTTTTGGTGGACACCATGATACTTTGCCAGCTACTACTGAGACACCAGATTCAGGGTATTGCTATTTAGGCAATTGAATTTAACCCCAGAACAAAATATACCTTTTTTTCGAAAAGATTAAAAATTGGCCTGCAACAGCTGGGACAGCAGATTCAGGGAATTGCTATTTTGGCAATTGAATTTCACCCCAGAACAAAATATACCCTTTTTCGGACAGATTTAAACTAAGCCTGCAACTGCTGGAACACCAGATTCAGGGTATTGCTATTTTGGCAATTGAATTTCACCCCAGAACAAAATATATGTTTTGGTGGACACTATTATAGTTTGCCAGCCAGTGCTGGGACACCAGATTTAGGGGTTTGCTATTTTGGCAAGTGAATTTCCCCCCAGAACAAAATATATGTTTTGGCAGACACTATTATAGTTTGCCAGCCAGTTCTGGGACACAAGATTTATGGTATTGCTATTTAGGTAAGTGAATTTCACCCCAGAACAAAATATATGGTTTGGCGGACAATATTATAGTTTGCCAGCCAGTGCTGGGACACCAGATTTATGGTATTGCTATTTTGGTAAGTGAATTTCACCCCAGAACAAAATATATGTTTTGGCAGACACTATTATAGTTTGCCAGCCAGTGCTGGGACACCAGATTTATGGTATTGCTATTTTGGCAATTGAATTTCACCCCAGAACAAAATATATGTTTTGGCAGACACTATTATAGTTTGCCAGCCAGTGCTGGGACACCAGATTTAGGGGTTTGCTATTTTGGCAAGTGAATTTCCCCCAGAACAAAATATATGTTTTGGCAGACACTATTATAGTTTGCCAGCCAGTTCTGGGACACCAGATTCAAGGTATTGCTATTTTGGCAAGTGAATTTAACCCCAGAACAAAATATATGTTTTGGCGGACACTATTATACTTTGCCAGACACTAGTGGAACACCAGATTCAGGGTATTGTTATTTTGGCAAATGAATTTCACCACAGAACAAAATATACCCTTTGCAGGACACTATTAAACTTGGCCAGCCACAGCTGAAACCACTGATTTATGGTATTGCTATTTTGGCAATTGAATTTCACCCCAGAACAAAATATATGTTTTGGCGGACACTATTCTACTTTGCCAGCCACTACTGGAACCAAATTCAGGCTATTGCTATTTTATCATTTGAATTTTACCCCAGAAAAAAATATACTCTTTAAACGACAGATTAACACTTGGCCTGCCACAGCTGGGACGCCAGATTCAGGGTATTGCTATTTTGGCAATTGAATTTGACCCCAGAACAAAATATACCCTTTACGAACAGATTAACACTTGGCCTGCAACTGCTGGAACACCAGATTCAGGGTATTGCTATTTTGGCAAGTGAATTTCACCCCAGAACAAAATATATGTTTTGGCGGACACTATTATACTTTGCCAGTCACTAGTGGAACACCAGATTCAGGGTATTGTTATTTTGGCAAATGAATTTCACCACAGAACAAAATATACCCTTTGCAGGACACTATTAAACTAGTTTGCCAGCCAGTTCTGGGACAACAAATTCAAAGTATTGCTATTTTGGCAATTGAATTTCACCCCAGAACAAAATATATGTTTTGGCGGACACTATTCTACTTTGCCAGCCACTACTGGAACACCAAATTCAGGCTATTGCTATTTTATCATTTGAATTTTACCCCAGAAAAAATATACTCTTTAAATGACAGATTAACACTTGGCCTGCCACAGCTGGGATGCCAGATTCAGGGTATTGCTATTTTGACAAATGAATTTGACCCCAGAACAAAATATACCCTTTACGAACAGATTAACACTTGGCCTGCAACTGCTGGAACACCAGATTCAGGGTATTGCTTTTTGGCAATTAAATTTCACCCCAGAACAAAATATATGTTTTGGCGGACACTATTATACTTTGCCAGCCACTACTGGAACACCAGATTCAAGGTATTGCTATTTTGGCAATTGAATTTCACCCCAGAACAAAACATACCCTTTTACGGACAGATTAACACTTGGCCTGCAACAGCTGTGACACCAGATTCAGGGTATTGCTATTTTGGCAATTGAATTTCACCCCAGAACAAAATATACCTTTTTTTCGAACAGATTAAAACTTGGCCTGCAACAGCTGGGACAGCAGATTCAGGGAATTGCTATTTTGGCAACTGAATTTCACCCCAGAACAAAATATATGTTTTGCAGACAATATTATACTTTGCCAGCCACATCTGTGACACCAGATTTATGGTAATGCTATTTTGGCAATTGAATTTAACCCCAGAACAAAATATATGTTTTGGCGGACACTATTATACTTTGTCAGCCACTACTGGAACACCAGATTCAAGGTATTGCTATTTTGGCAATTGAATTTCACCATAGAACAAAATATACCCTTTTACGGACAGATAAACACTTGGCCTGCAACAGCTGGGACACAAGATTCAGGGTATTGCTATTTTGGCAATTGAATTTCTCCCCAGAACAAAATATATGTTTTGGCGGATAATATTATACTTTGCCAGCTACAGCTGTGACAACAAATTTATGGTATTGCTATTTTGGCAATTGAATTTCACCCCAGAACAAAATACATGTTTTGGTGGACACCATGATACTTTGCCAGCTACTACTGAGACACCAGATTCAGGGTATTGCTATTTAGGCAATTGAATTTAACCCCAGAACAAAATATACCTTTTTTTCGAAAAGATTAAAAATTGGCCTGCAACAGCTGGGACAGCAGATTCAGGGAATTGCTATTTTGGCAATTGAATTTCACCCCAGAACAAAATATACCCTTTTTCGGACAGATTTAAACTAAGCCTGCAACTGCTGGAACACCAGATTCAGGGTATTGCTATTTTGGCAATTGAATTTCACCCCAGAACAAAATATATGTTTTGGTGGACACTATTATAGTTTGCCAGCCAGTGCTGGGACACCAGATTTAGGGGTTTGCTATTTTGGCAAGTGAATTTCCCCCTGAACAAAATATATGTTTTGGCAGACACTATTATAGTTTGCCAGCCAGTTCTGGGACACAAGATTTATGGTATTGCTATTTAGGTAAGTGAATTTCACCCCAGAACAAAATATATGGTTTGGCGGACAATATTATAGTTTGCCAGCCAGTGCTGGGACACCAGATTTATGGTATTGCTATTTTGGTAAGTGAATTTCACCCCAGAACAAAATATATGTTTTGGCAGACACTATTATAGTTTGCCAGCCAGTGCTGGGACACCAGATTTATGGTATTGCTATTTTGGCAATTGAATTTCACCCCAGAACAAAATATATGTTTTGGCAGACACTATTATAGTTTGCCAGCCAGTGCTGGGACACCAGATTTAGGGGTTTGCTATTTTGGCAAGTGAATTTCCCCCAGAACAAAATATATGTTTTGGCAGACACTATTATAGTTTGCCAGCCAGTTCTGGGACACCAGATTCAAGGTATTGCTATTTTGGCAAGTGAATTTAACCCCAGAACAAAATATATGTTTTGGCGGACACTATTATACTTTGCCAGACACTAGTGGAACACCAGATTCAGGGTATTGTTATTTTGGCAAATGAATTTCACCACAGAACAAAATATACCCTTTGCAGGACACTATTAAACTTGGCCAGCCACAGCTGAAACCACTGATTTATGGTATTGCTATTTTGGCAATTGAATTTCACCCCAGAACAAAATATATGTTTTGGCGGACACTATTCTACTTTGCCAGCCACTACTGGAACCAAATTCAGGCTATTGCTATTTTATCATTTGAATTTTACCCCAGAAAAAATATACTCTTTAAACGACAGATTAACACTTGGCCTGCCACAGCTGGGACGCCAGATTCAGGGTATTGCTATTTTGGCAATTGAATTTGACCCCAGAACAAAATATACCCTTTTACGAACAGATTAACACTTGGCCTGCAACTGCTGGAACACCAGATTCAGGGTATTGCTATTTTGGCAAGTGAATTTCACCCCAGAACAAAATATATGTTTTGGCGGACACTATTATACTTTGCCAGTCACTAGTGGAACACCAGATTCAGGGTATTGTTATTTTGGCAAATGAATTTCACCACAGAACAAAATATACCCTTTGCAGGACACTATTAAACTAGTTTGCCAGCCAGTTCTGGGACAACAAATTCAAAGTATTGCTATTTTGGCAATTGAATTTCACCCCAGAACAAAATATATGTTTTGGCGGACACTATTCTACTTTGCCAGCCACTACTGGAACACCAAATTCAGGCTATTGCTATTTTATCATTTGAATTTTACCCCAGAAAAAATATACTCTTTAAATGACAGATTAACACTTGGCCTGCCACAGCTGGGATGCCAGATTCAGGGTATTGCTATTTTGACAAATGAATTTGACCCCAGAACAAAATATACCCTTTACGAACAGATTAACACTTGGCCTGCAACTGCTGGAACACCAGATTCAGGGTATTGCTTTTTGGCAATTAAATTTCACCCCAGAACAAAATATATGTTTTGGCGGACACTATTATACTTTGCCAGCCACTACTGGAACACCAGATTCAAGGTATTGCTATTTTGGCAATTGAATTTCACCCCAGAACAAAACATACCCTTTTACGGACAGATTAACACTTGGCCTGCAACAGCTGTGACACCAGATTCAGGGTATTGCTATTTTGGCAATTGAATTTCACCCCAGAACAAAATATACCTTTTTTTCGAACAGATTAAAACTTGGCCTGCAACAGCTGGGACAGCAGATTCAGGGAATTGCTATTTTGGCAACTGAATTTCACCCCAGAACAAAATATATGTTTTGCAGACAATATTATACTTTGCCAGCCACATCTGTGACACCAGATTTATGGTAATGCTATTTTGGCAATTGAATTTAACCCCAGAACAAAATATATGTTTTGGCGGACACTATTATACTTTGTCAGCCACTACTGGAACACCAGATTCAAGGTATTGCTATTTTGGCAATTGAATTTCACCATAGAACAAAATATACCCTTTTACGGACAGATAAACACTTGGCCTGCAACAGCTGGGACACAAGATTCAGGGTATTGCTATTTTGGCAATTGAATTTCTCCCCAGAACAAAATATATGTTTTGGCGGATAATATTATACTTTGCCAGCTACAGCTGTGACAACAAATTTATGGTATTGCTATTTTGGCAATTGAATTTCACCCCAGAACAAAATACATGTTTTGGTGGACACCATGATACTTTGCCAGCTACTACTGAGACACCAGATTCAGGGTATTGCTATTTAGGCAATTGAATTTAACCCCAGAACAAAATATACCTTTTTTTCGAAAAGATTAAAAATTGGCCTGCAACAGCTGGGACAGCAGATTCAGGGAATTGCTATTTTGGCAATTGAATTTCACCCCAGAACAAAATATACCCTTTTTCGGACAGATTTAAACTAAGCCTGCAACTGCTGGAACACCAGATTCAGGGTATTGCTATTTTGGCAATTGAATTTCACCCCAGAACAAAATATATGTTTTGGTGGACACTATTATAGTTTGCCAGCCAGTGCTGGGACACCAGATTTAGGGGTTTGCTATTTTGGCAAGTGAATTTCCCCCTGAACAAAATATATGTTTTGGCAGACACTATTATAGTTTGCCAGCCAGTTCTGGGACACAAGATTTATGGTATTGCTATTTAGGTAAGTGAATTTCACCCCAGAACAAAATATATGGTTTGGCGGACAATATTATAGTTTGCCAGCCAGTGCTGGGACACCAGATTTATGGTATTGCTATTTTGGTAAGTGAATTTCACCCCAGAACAAAATATATGTTTTGGCAGACACTATTATAGTTTGCCAGCCAGTGCTGGGACACCAGATTTATGGTATTGCTATTTTGGCAATTGAATTTCACCCCAGAACAAAATATATGTTTTGGCAGACACTATTATAGTTTGCCAGCCAGTGCTGGGACACCAGATTTAGGGGTTTGCTATTTTGGCAAGTGAATTTCCCCCAGAACAAAATATATGTTTTGGCAGACACTATTATAGTTTGCCAGCCAGTTCTGGGACACCAGATTCAAGGTATTGCTATTTTGGCAAGTGAATTTAACCCCAGAACAAAATATATGTTTTGGCGGACACTATTATACTTTGCCAGACACTAGTGGAACACCAGATTCAGGGTATTGTTATTTTGGCAAATGAATTTCACCACAGAACAAAATATACCCTTTGCAGGACACTATTAAACTTGGCCAGCCACAGCTGAAACCACTGATTTATGGTATTGCTATTTTGGCAATTGAATTTCACCCCAGAACAAAATATATGTTTTGGCGGACACTATTCTACTTTGCCAGCCACTACTGGAACCAAATTCAGGCTATTGCTATTTTATCATTTGAATTTTACCCCAGAAAAAATATACTCTTTAAACGACAGATTAACACTTGGCCTGCCACAGCTGGGACGCCAGATTCAGGGTATTGCTATTTTGGCAATTGAATTTGACCCCAGAACAAAATATACCCTTTTACGAACAGATTAACACTTGGCCTGCAACTGCTGGAACACCAGATTCAGGGTATTGCTATTTTGGCAAGTGAATTTCACCCCAGAACAAAATATATGTTTTGGCGGACACTATTATACTTTGCCAGTCACTAGTGGAACACCAGATTCAGGGTATTGTTATTTTGGCAAATGAATTTCACCACAGAACAAAATATACCCTTTGCAGGACACTATTAAACTAGTTTGCCAGCCAGTTCTGGGACAACAAATTCAAAGTATTGCTATTTTGGCAATTGAATTTCACCCCAGAACAAAATATATGTTTTGGCGGACACTATTCTACTTTGCCAGCCACTACTGGAACACCAAATTCAGGCTATTGCTATTTTATCATTTGAATTTTACCCCAGAAAAAAATATACTCTTTAAATGACAGATTAACACTTGGCCTGCCACAGCTGGGATGCCAGATTCAGGGTATTGCTATTTTGACAAATGAATTTGACCCCAGAACAAAATATACCCTTTTACGAACAGATTAACACTTGGCCTGCAACTGCTGGAACACCAGATTCAGGGTATTGCTTTTTTGGCAATTAAATTTCACCCCAGAACAAAATATATGTTTTGGCGGACACTATTATACTTTGCCAGCCACTACTGGAACACCAGATTCAAGGTATTGCTATTTTGGCAATTGAATTTCACCCCAGAACAAAACATACCCTTTTACGGACAGATTAACACTTGGCCTGCAACAGCTGTGACACCAGATTCAGGGTATTGCTATTTTGGCAATTGAATTTCACCCCAGAACAAAATATACCTTTTTTTTCGAACAGATTAAAACTTGGCCTGCAACAGCTGGGACAGCAGATTCAGGGAATTGCTATTTTGGCAACTGAATTTCACCCCAGAACAAAATATATGTTTTGCAGACAATATTATACTTTGCCAGCCACATCTGTGACACCAGATTTATGGTATTGCTATTTTGGCAATTGAATATCACCCCAGAACAAAATATATATTTTGGCGGACACTATTATACTTTGTCAGCCACTACTGGAACACCAGATTCAAGGTATTGCTATTTTGGCAATTGAATTTCACCATAGAACAAAATATACCCTTTTACGGACAGATAAACACTTGGCCTGCAACAGCTGGGACACAAGATTCAGGGTATTGCTATTTTGGTAATTGAATTTCACCACAGAACAAAATATTTGTTTTGGCGGACAATATTATACTTTGCCAGCTACAGCTGTGTCAGCAGATTTATGGAATTGCTATTTTGGCAATTGAAATTCACAACTGAACAAAATATATGTTTTGGCTGACACTATTATACTTTGCCATCCACTACTGGAACACCAGATTCAAGGTTTTGCTATTTTGGAAATTTAATTTCACCCCAGAACAAAATATATGTTTTGACGGACAGTATGATAGTTTGCCAGCCACAGCTGTGACACTAGATTTATGGTATTGCTATTTTGGCAATTGAATTTCACCCCAGAACAAAATATATTTTTTGCGGACACTATTATAGTTTGCCAGCCAGTGCTGGGACACCAGATTTATGGTATTGCTATTTTGGCAATTGAATTTCACCCCAGAACAAAATATAAGTTTTGGCGGACACTATTATAGTTTGCCAGCACATTCAGGGACACCAGATTTATGGTATTGCTATTTTGGCAATTGAATTTCACCCCAGAACAAAATATTTCCTTTTACGGACAATTTAACACTTGGCCTGCAAAAGCTGGGTCACCAGATTCAGGGTATTGCTATTTTGGCAACTGAAAATCACCCCAGAACAAAATATATGTTTTGGTGGACACTATTATAGTTTGTCAGCCAGTTCTGGGACACCAGATTCAAGGTATTGATATTTGGGAAATTGAATTTCCCCCCCGAACAAAATATTTCCTTTTACGGACAATTTAACCCTTGGCCTGCAAAAGCTGGGTCACCAGATTCAGGGTATTGCTATTTTGGCAATTGAATTTAACCCCGGAACAAAATATACCCTTTTACGAAAAGATGAAGACTTGGCCTGCAACTGCTGGAACACCAGATTAAGGGTATTGCTATTTTGGCAATTTAATTTCACCCTAGAACAAAATATATGTTTTGGCGGACAATATTATACTTTGCCAGCTACAGCTGTGACACCAAATTTATGGTATTGCTATTTTGGCAATTGAAATTCAACCCAGAACAATATGTATGTTTTGGCTTACACTATTATACTTTGCCATCCACTACTGGAACACCAGATTCAAGGTATTGCTATTTTGGCAATTAAATTTAGCCCCAGAACAAAATATTTCCTTTACGGACAGATTAACACTTGGCCTGCAACAGCTGGGCCACCAGATTCAGGGTATTGTTATTTTGGCAATTGAATGTCACCCCAGAACAAGATATACCCTTTACGAACAGATTAACACTTGGCCTGCAACTGCTGGAACACCAGATTCAGGGTTTTGTTATTTTGGCAATTGAATTTCATCCCAGAACAAAATATACCCTTTTATGAACAGATTAACACTTGGCCTGCAACTGCTGGAACACCAGATTCAGGGTATTGCTATTTTGGCTATTGAATTTCACCCTAGAACAAAATATATGTTTTGGCGGACAATATTATACTTTTCCAGCCACAGCTCTGACACCAGATTTATGGTATTGCAATTTTGGCAATTGAATTTAACCCCAGAACAAAATATGTTTTGGAGGACACTATTATACTTTGCCAGCCACTACTGGAACACAAGATTCAAGGTATT